>LPNX010701032.1:207475-353317 GCA_001517045.1 Pseudotsuga menziesii
CAAATTTTTCTTCTATTGTTGCACCATGTTTTTCTTCCTATGTAGCACCATGTTTTTCATCCAAAGTAACATCTTATTTTTCTACCATATCAACGCCATGTTTGCCTTCATCATTAGCGCCAAGTGTTGCATCCTTTTTAATGCCTAGTTTTGTGTCTTATTTTTCTACCATATCAATGCCATGTTTGGCTTCATCATTACCACCACGTGTTGCATCCCTTTTAATGCCTAGTTTCACATCTCTCATTTTTTGGTCACTATTTTAGTCGCTTTTAGTAATTTTATATACAAATTTTGGTCATTTTGTTTGGTCACTTATCTCTCATTGTTTGGTCACTTATCTCTTATTTTTTGGTTACTAATTTAGTTTTTTTTAACCGATATTATAATATCATTAGGGCATGGAGGAATCAAACCACAAACCTCCTGCTTGTAAGGTAGGCACTCTTTCATTGAGCTAGCACCCTTTAAGAATTTGGGAACCTTACTTACATAGTCCTCTATAATGGTAAAAATGATCAATACATGACTTTGAGTATCTAATGGTCGGCAAAGGATGATATATTGTATAATTTCACAACATATGATCAAGCAGGTTATGATATCCATAAACCTTTTCTAGGAATTTTGAACAAAACTCAAGAAATTGGCTTAATGGGATTGCAAAAATCACTATTCCCTAGAAACCGTAAATGTACCACTATATGAGACCTATCAACAACAATTATCTTAGTGTGGATGCCAAGGATATAATAGAGAAGCATGGTCATACTAGAGCCATGTATAAGTGGAACAATAAGGAGAATCAAAAGAGGATGATCAATCCAATAGTTGGTGCTTCACATGGATCCTATCCACCATGGGATGAGCAAAGTTCCTTCTTCCATGAAGCTAATGATTATCCACAATGACAAATGGTTAGGATATATTGTGATTCCAATTCATAATGGTTATTCGCTTCTCAAGGTGATGTTGCAATGCTTTCACTGGGATATCTACATGATCCTCAACAACATTGGATATAAGCATATTCATGGGGCCATAGAGAATAGTATGAGGTTGTCTTTTTGTCTTTTTCTTTGGATTTAATGGTTGGATTTATTTGTAATGTTGTCCTTTTGGGTACTAAGCGATCTAGATTCATTAACCAAAACTATCTACCTCTAGTATAGCTCCAGATTCTTTCCCAAAAGTCTAGAAACTTACTCAAAAAAAATACCCTGGTATCAACTAATTAGCTCAAAATCTTCTAAACAAGAACTAGCTAACAAGCTAACCCATTTACAGCTTGGGTTTCTCTTTTTATATCCTTGTTATAGACTTGATATAACTCCCATACATGATTTTTATAGACTCAATACTGACTTGATACAGACGCTAACATAATCACCTTCAGTCTCTATCCCATCCGACTTACTATCTTCAGCATACAGGTTGTATTTCCTATTCTAGCAATACATGACCAAAAAGGCGCTATCGGCCTAACTTACAAAAATTCCTTTATGTGTGTTGTTTCTACCGGCTCCAGCTAAGCTCATAGACATGATCACTAAGGGTTGCTTATTTCTCAGCATTCTTCCTTAATGTCACTTTCTGACCGTTACCTTATCTACATGCCTACTTCTGTGAATATTCTTCCATGTCATCTCATTTCTTTCTCTTTCCTTTTGTTGTAGCTTACAAAATTGGCACAACTTCCTTGTCATGTGCCTTTCCTTTACCTTTCTCCTTATCTTCCTTCTTCTTTCGTAGCATCCTTCTCTTCTTCCTTGATTTTGTTTCTTCTGTCACAACTCCTTCTTCTTCTTCCTTACTGTCTTCTTTCCTACTTAGGCACAATTCTATATGAATTATTCCCTTCTATCACGCGGCCCAACAGTGAATGAATTCTTACATGTCGACCTCTTTTTTGAATAATGAAATGATGTAATACTAGATATGGTACGAATGATGGTGAATAGTTTGGATAAATGATAAAGCTAATCCCCTTCCTGAATCTCTGAGTCGTATTACAACAGAGTGAGACTAAGTGCGCAAGTCCTCTTCCCTTCTGCGGAAACATCTTTCATGCATACCTCCCTCAACCATCACGGGTGATACTACATTAGCTTTGCAGGTGTTGTTGGATAGGGTAAAACCTGTCTAGGTTAGTGTTTAGGGAGATTTCATTGAAGGGTGTCGACAGTGTATGAACCCCTGTCGACTGAACTGTGTGAACAGATGGTTTCATTTTCGATACCATAGTGAAAGGGATAAGATGACATGTTGTGGAACCCAACGAAACCAGATATCTAGGACCGGTTTGATCAGAAGGCTCGAGAGTTCGTAGTAGAAGAAAACTAGAGCTACAGGATGACAATAGAATAGTGGTTGGGAAGACACATCTACTTTGATATCCACGAATATATCTTCATTGAGTTCCTGATTATCTTGTACAAGTGGTTTGCGCATCTTACTTTCCATAAAAGGAATTTCCAAGGAGATGAACCTACTTACTGGACCCCTGAGCTGATTAAGAGGATGAAAAGAGTAGATAACAAGGAATCAAGGGTTGTTGAAGTGTGGCTTGACATCATTCTGGAAGGATATATCACTGAGTTTTCTATTGACAAAGTCAAATCCTATAGAGACACAGAAATGGAATTCTTCCAGGGACCAAGAGGAGGTTTATATTGTCTTTGAAATTGTGGATTAATATGCTCATCTATGAAAAGGGATTATTGAAAATGAACTCCGATGAGTAAATCCCTGGTGTCTGAAGGTCACGGGTACTGCAGGTATGAGGGTTAGATGGAATGATATAGGGTAGATGGGTGGGATTTACGATGAACTATGAGGGAAGTGGAGGAATAGTGTGGTATTCTATGAAGTGGGATGAGGTTCTAGCAATAGAAGATGCATAGGACTGAGGAGAATCCTGGTGCGACCAAAAAAAGAAAATTTGAGAGAAGATCACAAGGGGATAAGCAACCCTACAGCAATGAAGACTAGGATATGCCTACATCCAAGGAAATACCAACCCAAAGCAACAACGTACCTACACCTCTATGCACTATGCCACATTCAGGAAGAAACACTAGATCATCACAAGACTTCCCGGTGTGTCACCACCGAAGCAATAGTAGCGTATCAACAAACACATGAAGAAGGCCTAGAATGATGGGCGATGATGTAAAAACACCTATGTTCCATGGGAGCAGGACCAAAGATCCTGAGCAATATTGGTTTCTTTGTGAAGTAGTATGGACTGTCAAGCAAGTCTAAGATGAATACATTAATAAGGGACAACTTGCAATGACCTTTTGAGGCCGAGCATTGGATTGATACATGAAGTTTGTACAAGTGCCGATAGGGTCTCAGCAGAAGAAACTAGCGCAGATTAGGACTAGAATAATTGAAGAATTCCGGAAACCCAAATCTGAGTCGTAGTACATTACTAAGTTGAACGAAATAAAACAATATCCATACAAGTCGGTATGGGATTTTTATGAGTGATTCAAGACATTGACGGATAAAGTTAGCTTCATAATGAGCAACGTTCAACACAAAGAATGGTTCATCGCAATATTGGTGCCACACAGTTTAATTCCCTTAATGCAGCAGAAGATTGTGACACAAACTGAGGCTTTGGAAATTGCAATGAAGCTGGGGACTTCACCATTTGTCCAAACAGGGGTTGGAATGAATAAGATCCAATCGCAATTGGTTAATCTGACGATTCAGTTACAGGATATCAAGAAGGGAAAGGAAATCCATGAATAAGTATGGTGTACTTGATGCCGCATAGAAGGACATCATAAGGATCAATGTCCAGATTTCCACAAATACTTATAGGCTGGTGCTCCTAATCCATTGAGTCAAGATGGTTTACCATGGTTTCGGACCTATCAAACTCAATGACATCGACATGAGGAATGTGTATATCTGCAAAAGGTTGTGTCAAAGCCAGCAAATATGTTTTCCATTTTCTATCAATTAGTCGCTCATGAAGAAAAGGATTGTAGAGCATATGACTTGCTCCAAGAAAGAACAATGGATATGTATTTCATGAAAGGAGAGGTGGAGAGGCCACAACCATAACAGCCACCACAGTTTGCTCTGTTGCAACCACAGTACAATTAAATGTAGTATAATTCACAACAGTTGTAGTATACCTAACCACAGTATATTCAACCACTGCCTAATCAACAGTAGCAACAATTTAATCAAATACAGTACTATCCACAAGGAGAATTCCTAGGAGGTTGAAATGGAGGCTTCGGTCGAGGAGAAGGTATGGGACAAGGTCACAGACCTATGCAATTCTATAATTACAAAGTATTGGGACATTATTAGTGAGATTTCTCAAACCTTCAATCACAATGTACTTATTGTCTTGTCGTAGATCATATTGTTGAATATTGTCCACAACTGATCGAGAATTGGCAAATGAAGAATGTCCCACCACCACAGAAACAGAACCAAAATGTGAACCAAAATGCAAACCAGGATGTGAACCAAACTCAAAATCAGAATCAAGGACCAACCGTAGGAAAATTTTCAGCAAAACCTAGTACTCAACTTGCAGATGTTGGAATCATAACTCAAGGAGGCGCGACAACAGGAGATGATGGTCCACTCCCATAGATCTGATTGGAAGCTCGAAAGAAGGTGAAATTTTATGTTGACGCCGAGAAAGAAACGTTCTTCGATGCAATATATGTCATAAAAATGGATACGGGTAAGTTGCCTATCTATGAAATGCCACCTTCTTTTGATTCGACACTTGTAGTAGGACCATCATGGTAGGTTGGAACATTGCAAATTTTCTTATAATTTTTCTTGTCATTAGCAAAATATCCTGATGCGCTAGACGTAATAGCAAGTCTACTATACCGACAAGAGAAAGGACGATAGGACTACGCCGTGAACTCTTTGCATAAGAAGAAAACAGGAATGGATATGAGAATGAATGTCCAAATCAGTGACTATGATGTGGACTCTGTCATCTTGTATCTAGGATCCAATGTCAACATCTTGATGAAGCAAACATGGGAAAACCATAGTTGGTTTGGTCCCCTATACAACTGCGACTGGAAAATCCAGCCAGAGTATCGCCAATTAGACAAGTACGACACTTACTCGTCGAAGTAGAAGGAATGAAGAATTATGTATACTTTGATGATATTGAAATCGTCGATGAAAGTAGCTCATATCCTGCGTTGTTTGGGATTGGTCGGGCTAATGACAATGTAGCAGTGATCAACTTCAAGAAGAGACTGATGACCTTTGAGAATCACAACATGCATATTATTGCCCCATTGGATCTGAGTGAAGGAAGAAGATATGTTGAACCAGTAAAGGAGGAAGTCGTGGGAGGATGGGATCATGCATATAATATATCTGAGGATTACATCCATCCCACCACGAAAGGGGAGCTGGGCTGGCGAAGTACTAGCTCTACATCATCGGATTCTGACGATGCACTGGAGAATTAGTAGAATCGGCTACGATCCAGAATTGTGGGTGAGTCACTCAGTCACGGCGTTGGGTTGCAACGGAAGTTATTGAACTGGAGACATACGAAGGGATACCCAATGTGACTGACTTTATCAAATAGTTTGAAGAAAAAGTATCAGAAACTCAGCGACCGTTGGCGCTAGAGGAAGCACTAAAGGCCACTCTAGCAAGATGGTAGGAGACACATAAGAAATCGATCGGCAGTTGGCCGATATGTCGCAGAATGATGGAAGTTCGATTTGGGGAAACATATCACTACCAATGTGAGATGAATGATGGAAAGAATTATCCCAATGATCATCTGGTTGCATATCATACTGCATGGGTGTCAAGACCGAAAGATGAATGGGTACATGCTTTTGTTCATACGTTGGATGAAATGTCACGACAATGGTACATATCAGCAGAACTTCGGCACACTTTAACCTTTGCGAGTGTTGATCCAGTAATACATAGCACACTTCAACACATCTAAAATTTCATCATGGAAATAGTTCTAGTGGCATTTCATGTAGCATCGCATGAGACACCAGCAATGACGTTGATGACAGAATGCTACAATGTGACAGGAGAACCTGGTGATGGGGATGATCCAAGGAATATTAATATTGCAGATTCAGATGGGATTTGGAATATTGCAGCACCAGAGGTATTACATTTTCTTATAAATTATAGCAGTAGATCTTAATTAGATTTATCAATAGGATCACTAGAAGATAGACAAATAATAGAACAATAACACAAGTATTTTTCACCTGGGAAACCCAATTGGGAAAAACCTAGCAACCTTCATCTAGAGATGATAATTCTGAGATCAGAGTACAATGAAGAAAGAAAATAAAAAAATAAGGAAATTCCTTTCAAATATGAAACTCTGAAAACCAGTCTTCTTTTGAGCTACTATGTAGTTGCACCTCTGCCAGAAACTGCGCAACTCTCTTGTGTTGCTGCACTACTGTTGTGTGTTGAAATGAGGAGGGGAGCCTTCTATTTATATCGTTTTTCCACCCAGAAAATAGCTGGGACCGACTTCACTTGGGGGTGAAATAAATAATTTTATATTTTATCCTTTTATTTATTCTTTTATTGCTAGCTTTTCTCCCCAAATATTACATTGTTCTTTCTATGGTTTACATGAATAATTACAACAAGTTCAACTCCTGAAGGAGGACAATAAGAATAGATTCTTAAGTTGCATAAAATCCAACACTCCCTCTCAACAAGGAAGGTATTCTTTGGTCTTCATCAGCATCATCATCATCTGGGTTTCATCTGTACATCGATATTGTCTCCATCATCTCTAAACATACTGAAGTTTGTCTTTATAAATTTGTTCTATCTAGATGTCTGAGAGAGAATCTTCTTCTACCTATTCGTCTCTACTACCAATGGAATACTCCCATACCTTAAGAGAGATCCTGGATGAGCCCACGTGCACAAACATCTACTACATTTTCGTCTCATTTGTTGATGGGATAATTCCATACATGGCTGAGAACTTGAATGAGTAGAGGTACCTGTGCAATAACATGTCCATCTACTACCTGTCCGACTCATCTTTCGATGTGATTTCTCCCATGCATGGTTGAGCACTTGGACGAGTAGAAGCACCTGTGTGAACACAACCATCTACTACATGTTTGTCTCATCTATCGATGGGATTTCTCCCATACTCGGATGAGAACCTGGATGAGCAGAGGTACTTGGGTGAACCTGAAAATATACTACTTGTTTGTCTCATCTATCGATGGGATTTCTCCCATACCTGGATGAGTAGAGATACCTGGGTGAATCTAACCATCTACTACATGTCTGTCTCATCTGTCAATGTGATTTATCCTATACCGGGATGAGAACCTGGACGAGTAGAAGTAGCTGGGAGAAAGTATGCTAAATGCCTCTTAGTAATCTCTCCCTCTCAAGGAGGGATACATTCTCTTATACTCCAAGTCTTATGTGAAAGTATTCAATATTCCTTCCAGGAAGAGGCTTGGTGTGAACATTTGCAGTCTGGTCATCTGTCAAAATATACTAGAGCTCGACCGTACCTTTTTGCATCATATCATGTATGAAGTTATATTGAATCTTTGTGTTCTTCGACTTTTCCTAAAATACAAGATTATCTGCACACAACTCTGGTTACAGTGAATCACGATTGGCTTTGGAATCTGGCCAGCAATCCTACAAGAAGTTTATGAATCCAAACTGCTTCTCTGGCTATTGAACTAGCAGTCATATACTTGGCCTCTACAATACTAAGAGCTATTGAGTTCTACTTCCTATTGTACTAGGAAATTACTGCAGATCTCAAACTGAAACAACATCCTGAAATGATCTTTCTATTTGTAGTGCTTCCAGACCAATCTGAGTCTATAAACCCTTGCAAGCTTAAGTCACACTCTGATTCATATTATAGATCATATCCCATAGTACCACATAAGTATCTGAGTACATGTTCTGCAGCAATCCAATGAATCTGCCTCGGTTCGCACATGAACATACTGAGAGCATTCACAAGAAAACAAATGTCTAGGCTGGTGTTTGTCAGATACATCAAGGACCCAATCCATTGGTGCTACATGGTGGGATCAATCAAATTTGAATCTGAAGCAGAATCCCTGAGCTTCTTCAAATTTTCATCCATCGGAGTAGCTATGGACTTGCATTCCAACATTCTGAATCTCTTCATCATATCCATGGTGTAATTTCCTTAACCTAGGAAAACTTCTTATGCATTTATCATACTCCTTATCCCAAGAAGTAATGTGTCAAAAATATCATTAAGAAAGGTTCTCTTGGAATCCATCTGATACAACTTCCATCCCATAGATGAAATAGCAATAATCGATCTGATGGAAATATATCAAGCCATAGGAGAAAATGTCTCATCATAATCGACTCCCTCTTTCTGAGAGATCCCTCTAGCAACAAATCTGACCTCCCATCTGCTCCATGTGGAACTTCATCTCCTCTTCATTCTACAAAATCTATCGTTCCCATCTTGGTATTTTCTGGCTTACTGCCATATCTCTGGGAGCATCATCTTAATCAACTGGATCAATGGAACTGATCAATTTATTCATTTCTTCAGACTCCCTCTTAATGTTTGGATGGGAGATGATCTCATCTTCTTCATCGTCATTGATCTCCATATCTGATCCTCTTCCTTTTCGAATAGCCATTTCTTATTCAAAGGTTACATCCCGACTGACTTCGATGTGCCTCAAACCTTAGTAGGATGTATATTATGTCAGCCTTTGAAGACTTGCAATATCTCACAAATGTTCCTTTCTTTCCTGAAGGTTCTAACTTGAGCTCATAAATGTAGACTGCAAAGTAATTGTCCATCCTGGTGATGACCAGGTTCATCAAGGATCCTTCAATTGTCTTATTCGAGTCACGACATCAGTGTCGTTAGGTTTGTATCATATGTAATAAACTAGAATCCTTGTATTTGATGGATAACTCCCTCTGTCTCTCAGAATTTGGTTGAGTAAATCTTGTTGAATCAACATATAAACCGACATTTGTAGAAGCTTTCTGCTTCTCACCACCAGATCTCTACATGAGATTATTCTAGGTGTGAGAGACATAATATATGCTTCTAGAGGCTTTATGCTTCTGTTCCATCCATATATCAATGGGATCACTTGTCCTTGTATATCATGACATTCCCTACAAGTCAAATCCCATCAAATGGTTAGCAATGTTTCATAATCAATGTATTAACAAAATATTGTAGGAAACCTTTTAGTCAATGCTCCGACAGTACAACACACGTAAGTCCATTATTTGGATTCTTATTGTCTCCATTATATCATACCGTTAAGAGTATGTACTCTTCTAAGTATATTATAAAGGATTCATCATCCTTGATGGTTTGTGTGGTATGACAAGATATTTAAACAATCATGTGTATAACAAATACTAGATGAGCCTACTTGTTAACTACCTAAAATGTAGATCTGTGTAGAACATATTAAAAAACAACCAGATATAATCTACTAGAGCATGTAAAATAAAATAATTATCTTTTGTAGTTGTGTGGGTGGGCTCCCACTGCCAGGTTCCATTGGTCTTCATATGCTTGGTTGACGATCTCACAATCTGGATCTTCATATCATTTATTAGAAGAATAACTCTAAACGATCATCCTTCCTTGGCTCCTTATGAGGATGGTATTCTTCTACATCAGCAATTGAAGCTTCATACTTCCTTTTGTGAGAACTTCTACAGCTACTGGCATAATGACCGTATTTCTAGCACCTGTAGCATTGGATCTGAGATAGATCCTTATTTTGTTTCTTCTGACCTGGGGGAGGACTTGATCTATTGTCTTGATTCTTGTGAATGTACGGCTTCCTTCCCCTTCATTTTCCTTTCTTGGTATGTGATACGAACACTTGATTTTCCTCATGTTGAGTACCATGAAGTCTTTGGCGTGTTGCAATTCTTGTTTTTTCATGAGTGCATTTTTCCCATTGCTTATCAAATTTGGGAAACTTGGGTCGACCACTTATAGTCTAGATGAAATACTCCCAAGATGGTGGGAGACCATTTAAGGTGGTCATGACAAGATCCTTTTCTTCAATATTGTCTCCACTAGACTTTAGATTGTCTCATAGCTCGATGGTCCTCATGAAATATGAGGCAATACCCTCGGACTTCGTCATATTCATGTTCAACAGTTGATTCCTCAATGTTAGAGTCACATTGATGCTACTGTGTTCAAATAACTTCTTTAGGGTTTTGAACATACTCCTCACCGTCGTGTTTTTTGATATCTAAGGAACCAAGTGATCTCTAACTGAGTCCACTAAAATCCTCCTTGCTTTGGAATCATCCTTTCTCCAGTGAGGTTTGTCTTCTTCGGCTTTTGGTTCTAGGACCTTTGCCTTTAAAAATTGTAATAGGTCATTTTCTTCTAGTAGAAGAAGAACCCTAGACTTCCAGGGGATGAAATTGGAAGCCCCTTCCAAACGATCTTCAACCTTCATGCTGATCATCTTGACTACAAATCTGGATCTGTTGATCTTCTATACTGTTGGTTTTCTGGTTCAGGGTCAAATTAGGGTTTGACTTTCCCGGAGTTTTACCCAACCAAAAATTTTGATATTGGTCTCTAAATTTTGATTTTGAGGAGGAGAACAATCCTATGCTGGGCTCACTCAAAAATTCCACTTCTATGAAAATCCCTTATTTCCCGCAGTAGTGACAGGACAAAACTAAAAATGCTCAGAATCCAATTCTATTTCAATAGAAAGATGCACCTTACTTAGAGAGAAATTCCCAAGGCTCTTTTCTGCAATGGCTTCTTCTAGTAATGCTATAATACCATGTTAGATTTTCTTATAAATTATAGTAGTATATATTAATTGCATTTATCAATAGGATCACTAGAAGATAGACAAAGCACAGAACAATAACACAAGTATTTTTCACCTGGGAAACCCAATTGGGAAAAACCCAACAACCCTCGTCTAGAGATGATAATTCTGAGATCATAGTACAATGAAGAAAGAAAAGAAAAAAATAAGGAAATTCCTTCCAAATATGAAACCCTGAAAACCATTCTTCTTCTGAGCTTCTGTGTAGCTGCACCTCTGCCAGAAATTGTGCAACTCTCTTGTGTTGTTGCGTTGTTGTTGTGTGTTGAAATGAGGAGGGGCACCTTCTATTTATACTATTTTTCCACCCATAAAATAACTGGGGACGACTTCACTTGCGGGTGCAATAAATAATTTTATATTTTATTTATTCTTTAATTGTTGGCTTTTCTCCCCAATAATTACATTGTTCTTTCTAGGGTTTAGATGGATAATTACAACAAGTTCAACTCCCAAAGGAGGAAAATAAGAATAGATTCTAAATTTGCACAAACTCGAACAGGACGTACCAACTGACAAAGTTAAACAACGTCTTCAGATACGAAAGTTCAATATTGGGACAACGGAGGACCCGAAGTTTGCCAATGTAGGATATTATTGGGACAAAGATACTATGGTGAATATCACTAATTTGTTGCACGAGTTCCAGGATTTATTTATAACTAAATTTACTGAGATGAAAGGGATTTTAGGGGACTTGGGAGAGATGAAAATACCACTAAATCCAGATGCGAAGCCATTAAAGTAAAGTCCTTATCTGTTGAACCCACGGTACAAAGAACAAGTCAAAGATGAGCTTGACGGTATGTTGGTTTCCAGCATCATCAGTCCTATTGAAGAATCGAAATGGATCATTCCAATGGTTGTTCAAGATAAGAACACAGGAGAAATCTGAATCTGTGTCAACCTCCAGAAGATGAATGACACGTCTCCATGATCCGTTCCCAACATGATTTACTAACGAAGTACTGGAAGGAGTCGGTGGATAAGAGATCTATTAGTTCACAGATGTTTTCTTGATCTACATTCAGATAAATGTTGTGAAGGAATATCGGCACAAGACTACTTTTGTTATAGAATGGGGAAGTTTCCATTATATAGTGATGTCGTTTGGCCTCAAGAATGCACCTGCGATCTTCTCAAGGATAGTAGTTGTTGCATTTAAGAATTTCATTCAAAAAACATTGGCGGTGTATATGGATGATTGGACTGTCTATGGGTTGGTAAAATACCACATTGCAAACCTCAGACTGATGTTGGAGAGATGTCAACCACATCAAATCTCACTAAATCTATAGAAGTGTATATTTTGTGCGTCGTTTGGATTTTTTTGGGGGCACATCGTCTGTAAGGAAGGAATGTTGGTAGATCCTACTAAGATCACAATAATTGTTAATTTTCCCTCACCAATGACAATGAAACAACTCAGGGAAATGTTGGGCCATACAGGGTATTACCAGAAGTTCATAAGGGGATACACAGTGATCACAGCACCAATGGAGAAGTTGTTGAATAAGGATGCGAAATTCGAATGGAGCCATGAGTGTCAAGGGAGTCGCGACACTCTTAAAAATAAGATGGTCAAAACATCAATATTAGTATTTTTGGATTGGACAAAGGAATTTTCATCCATGTCAATGCATCATCACTCGCATAAGGAGTAATCTTGGCGCAACCAGGTGAAGGAGTGATTGACCACCCAATCGCTTTCGTAAGATGAAATTTGTCGTATGCGGAAAGGAACTACACAATGATAGAATGAGAATGATTGGCAATGGTATATGCACTGCAGAAATTTTGCCATTATCTGTTGGGAGGACACTTCAAGATTTTTACCAATCATTCAACATTGAAATACCTGGTCAACAAGCCTGTGTTGTCGGGGGAGATATTCCTATGGTTGCTACTCTTCCAAGAATTTGATTTCAAGATCATATTGAAACTGGGTCGATTATATGTCGGACCTGATCACTTGTCAAGGATTGAAAGATGCAAAGAACTAGGAAACATCGAGGATGGCTTACCTGATGTGTAGTTGTTTAAGGTTTGAATGGTCAAAGACTATTATGAACAAATTATCCAATTCTTATTGACAGGGAAATCACCAGAGGACTTTACTACTAACCAAAAGAAGCAATTGGTATTTTGAGTTGTGTATTTGAAGCTAATCGTTGGACAACTCTACAAGATGGGGCCAGATGAGATTCTATGTCGGGATGTTCTACCGCATGAGCAAGAAAGGATATTGGCCGAAGCACATGACGAAGTTCCAGTAGGACATTATGGTGGTCACACAACCACTAGGAAGATACTCCTAGCTAGCCTATGGTGACCAACCATGCACAATGATGTTGCGGATTATACAAAAAGTTGAGATGTCTGTCAAAGGACAGGGAAACCATCGAGACAGGATGAGATGTCATTAGAACCTTAGGTGACGCTGCAGCCATTTGATAAGTGGGAAGTGGATTTTGTGGGACCCATTAATCCTCTAGGAGAAATGACAAGTGCATAATACATTATCACTTTTACAAACTATTTGACTAGATGGGCGGAAGAAAAACCAGCAATGGATTGTACCGATGTGACTGTAGCGAGGTTCTTATTCGATAATGTCATTACTCGGTTCGGTTGTCCAAAGATATTGATGAGCGACCAAGGGAGTAACTTTATAAATTGCACCATTAGTGCAATGATGGATGAATTCAAGATTCACAACAAGAAGAGCACCCCATATCACTCGTAAGCGGGTGGAACACTCGAGGAATTCCACAAGGTGTTAGAACATGCGATAACAAAGGTATGTAACACAAACTGTGATGGCTGGGATTTGAAAATTCTTGTGATATTATGGGAATATAGAACTACATGTAAACGGTTGATGGGTAAAACACCATTCACGTTTGTCTATGGCCAGGAGGCGGTTATTCCAATGGAGTACATTGTTCCCAACCTACACATAGCAGCAGCGATGGGCATGAGTGATGAAGGAGCGCTTGAAGAATGCTTGATGCAATTGGTGCAATTAGAGGAAGATCATTTCATCGCCGATTTTCACCAGCAAGTCGAAAAGGATTGTTAGAAGGCATGGCATGACTTCCATGTGAAAGCGAAGTACTTCTAGCAAGGAGAAACGGTGCTATTCCACGATATCAAGTTCTTGAAGCATCCGATTAAGTTACAAATGCATTGGTTAGGACCTTATGTAATTCATTTCATCACCGACGAAGGTTCGGTGGAGTTACGGCAGTTAGATGGGATGTTGCTACCAAGTTTAGTGAATGGAAGTCGACTAAAATCGTATCGGAATTTCCAGGTGTGGCACCATCACTGAGGCGCTGTGCTGAAATTTAAAAAAGGGGGGGAAGAAGTTGCAAACAATAGGAAAGCACAGTAAAAAGGAGTAAAAAAGGGAAATAACATGCACCACTGCAAGAAGGGAGATTGGTGATACCTAACGAGGTGTGATAGATTCAACTCAGGCAATAACAAAAGCAGTTAAAATAGATCGACGATGACGTAAGTGGACGAGATGCGCATTTATGAGGAATTCAACCATTGGATTTGCAAAATCGATGATGGATTTGGTCAATCGATGGCAGATTTGGGTATGATTCTTAAGATCTTTTGCACAAGCACTCCCAAGGATATAAGAATTGACAATAGGGGTGTCGGATGAACCATTGTGACCATTGAAAAGATAAGTGAGAGAGAATTCCATTAACATAGAACACCGCAGAGTGAGAGGTCAATATATTGGCATCGATGGCCCAATTCATTTCGAGCAGTAGCACACAGGATTCATCAATAGTGAGTGTGCCAATTGTGGAGGAGAGTACAAGACTCCTGGAATTTTTACCCAGAATGCCAAAGAAGAAGAGGGGCACAAAAATTCCCAAACTCTCCACCATGAAAGATTAACTCCACACGCAGTTCCACCAGGGCCGCAGAAGCCAAGGAAAAGGATGGGCCATGGATGAGAGGAGGAGAGCACTCCACAACACGGAAGGGCGATAATGTTGATGATATTCCTGGATATGTACCACTGCGACAAGAAGGCGCAACACCAGTTAAGATTTCAAAGAACCAGCAGTATCCCATCAAGATTCCTGCAACAATGAAAGGGGTGCATGTCCCCATGACTATTGTGTTGCATTTGATGAAGTTGACCTACAGTGACCACGACATTCTAACATATCTAGAATGAACAACAAAATCCTATGAAAATTAGGTGCATGGCGATGGAGGTCTGGTTGTTAGAGTACAATAGCAATGGGTTGTGGTGTTGTAGCGGTTGGAGATGTTGGGAATCACCCACATGCCACATTATGACCACTTGACAGAAGCAATTGCATGTGTAAAGCAGTTGTTGGCCTATTTTCACGGTGGGTACCTTTGGCTAGACATAAAGGTACCTGTCACAATTGAATTAATATATCAGATCATCAGGGGTGTCACTAGGGATTTCTCCCTTGCTACAGGGTAGGAATGGCTACCTTCCATCTATAGCACGGAAGGATAGGGTTCCTGGTGGTGGATGCAAAAAATAAAAGCAGAAACGAAATATAATAGGAATGAAGAACAACAAAGAAAGAACCCCTCTGCAAACAAGGTTAGGGTTTAGCTCCAATACCCTGCAAGAACATGTTAGAAAAACCTGCAAACAAACAATGGAAACCTGCAAGCAAATATGGGTTAGATAAAACTAAATAAACAGTATACCTTCATTTGGTGGAATGGGCCACCATGCCTTAGCTGGGAGAAGCACCTCTCTCTCTTGGAAATGGGGGAGTTATGGCTCAATGGGAGGAAGGATGAGAGGGAGTGTGGGTGGCTTGAAAGACAAAGGGTCTCAAGGCATCCACTCGGGCAGCATAACAATATGCAAGGGAGAAGTGATTTGAGAGTGACCCCCACCCCTCTATTTATATATTTTTTGGGGTTTTTTAGGGTTTTAAGCCCCTGGTTGGGGCTTTAGCCCCTTTTTTGGGCTTTTATCCCTTTCCTCCCTATCTTTAGCTCCTTTTGGGGTTTAAAGCTCCTTTGAGGGGTTTTATCCCCTTTTTGGAGGCTTTAGCCCCTAGGAGAGCTATTTAGGCTCTTTTTAGGGGGTTTTAAGCCCTTTTGCTCATTCTTAAGCCTTTTTTAGGGTGTGGGGGTCTAACAGGGTGAAATGAGGGTCGTGCCTGGGTGTCCTTGGGTGGTGTAGGCCATGTAGAGCTGAGTGAGGGATTTTTTGGGTGAACAGATTTCCCCCTGATGTGTTAGGGCAGGAGCTCATCGTATGGCCGACGGACATCGTAGGATTTTCTATGGAGAGGTGGTGCTTCTTGGGCTGGGGCATGGTGGATTTTGGTTTTTGTATTAATATGGTTCCCATCAATGGGTGAGATATAAATAATGTGTGACATGTATATGGAAAAGGCAGGCATTCACGTGCTCGTAACAATGTTGAAAGAATAATGTGATCTATGCTCTATAATACAAGAGTCGATCATATACAACTGATGATACATAGTGTTTGCCTCAATGAGAGGCTAAATACGATACTGATTTGAAGGACTGCTACATTGGACCCATGGCATTCTCATGGAATGCTATATCTTCATGACTGATAGCTTGCTAGATCTGGAATGGTACATAGATGTATGGACTCACTAATTGGGAGTCAGAGTCTCTGTGGTACAAGTATGCTGAATCAATCATAAATCTATATAGAAGCACTACTGGGGCTTCTGAACACTGTCTCCAACGCAACCCAGAAATCATAAGGGATATAACCTGTTTAGGTCCCTCGAATAGACTCATCAATGTGCTAGAGTCAGGTGACATCCGGGGTCTTCGACCAAATACTGCAAGGACCTATACCCTGTACGAATATCAATGGTGTGATGATGTAGTTGGAGTTGAGCACATGAGAAACAACCATCCTGAGAGGCACTAAGGAATCCTCTCAAGTGGTCCAAGGAAATCATCATTGAGGTTAATGAAACTAAGATACAGGGACCTCTGGGTCTATCCTCTGGAATATGTGTGTTGTCGTCGACAGAGGGAGACTTGCCCCTCGTCAAGGTAATGGTGTTTCCTTGACCAGAAGCATGAGGGAGAGAACCAAAAGATGTGAGACAATCTGTGAACTAGACCACTGAATGGGGGGGCAAGGGAAAGAGTTTAACATGGGTAGGGGGAGTGTAGTAGACTCAAACTTCCTTTGTTCAGAGTATGACGGCAGGGTGAACCAGGTAGTGAATGAAACTAACTCATGGGAATGGGATCATAGCTGTAATACTGGGAATGTCACTGCAGATGGGAAATACTTGGGGGAGGTATATAATTTTGGTACTGATGGGATCCAAGGAAGACACATTGCAGAGTACTCTGAACAAAGGCGACCCAAAGTGGGAATGCTTCCAAATTGTTATCTATGGGGTGGTGTATAGAGACACCGTTGTGGTATGATCTCGTGGATTTTTGGCGAGCCTGAGAATGTAAATGCTCGATGGTGCTTTCAATTTTAGAGAATATGAACGCACGAAGAAGGCTCCAGTAGGGGATCTTTTTCGTTGGTAGTCTCCTGTGCCCGAAAAAGGATAAAAGTATACATAGGAGAGCTCACCCATCCTGTAGGGGATGAGACACTTCTTTATTGTTGGTAGTCCAATCAAGCCGAAAAAGGTTAAACCTATACTGACTGGACAGTCATTCAGATAATTTTACGAGCATGAACGAAACCAAGTTTGCTCAGTAATATTTTCTTGATGAGAAGGCTGGAAATGAGCTTAACAACAACCCATGGTGAGCATTTTCATAAAGTACGGCCCCTCTGCTCGAGAAAGCATAAAAGTATGCAAAGGGGAACGGTCTTGGCTTGAATATGCCAAGGTGGTCCTTTTCATTTGATGGTATACATAGTCCACAAAAGGAGATAAACAAGACAATGCAGATGCCCTTTCCTATACTTTAACGAGCAGGGAAGCAGTTGCGCTCGGCAATCTTTTCATTCTTTTAGGAGTCAGAAAAGAGATTAAAAGAAACTCTAGTATGATCAACCGATCGAGGGGGCATTGATGGTGTCCCCATGTCGTGAAAATGGACAGTGGTCCAAAGGTCATTCGTGCAGTATGGATGGAGCAGGTGGCTCTTGGACATACATGGAATAGATCGCGGCAAAGGCACGCAATTCGGTGTAGCAGAGGCATGCAAACCAAGGTGGCTCTCGGACAGAGGTCAGGAGAGTCATGTGTGAATTGTGGTGGATGAACTTGACTACATGTGATGTGAGTGCAAGTCTGATCGTAGTTATATGCCAAATGCATGCAAAGGAAATGATCCGTTCTCCGGATGATGGTCCGAAGATCCGCATAAGGTGCGGTGGACAAAGTAGACGACTATATGCGTAAAATAAAAATGATGTTCCTTAGGGGCGGTGGCCTGAGAACTCGCATGAGTAGTGGTAGGAAAGTGTGATGCAAGTACAGGTCCATAGACACTTGCATCACCATGCCATGGCTCGTAAATCAAGGTAAATTTCGACACACGGTCCCGAAATTTGTTTGTTAAACATGAGACAATGGTCTCATAAGGAGATAGAAGTTTGGTCCCAGAGGTGTGAGGGGTGTCTCGAACAAGTTTCGGGTGACTTTGAATTAGTAGCTAATGGTGTTTCCCCTAAATGGGGGTCTTTGATTTGTGGTAAAAATGTTGCAAATGTTGAAATTGAACCCAGGTGATAGATCAATTGCACTCACAAAATTACTAATCAAACATGCAAATTTACACACAAAGGAGACTGAAATTGGAGCATAACACTAATCTATATTGAATAAGTGTACAATAGCCAACCTTGTGAAGTCATAGGCTGCTGCAATAAATAATTACATGAGAGATTTGAATGCATAAGGATGCCATTCGAAATAGTCAAAAGCAGACTAACTAAATCTAGTCAAATCCCCCATAGGTGCATAAAGCAGTTTCCAAATCTGCCTAGGAGCTCATGAATTGGAAAAGTCAAGTAGGCAAGATAATAGGTGCTGGAAATACAACTCATACATTCTTTTATTAGGAGAAAATAATGGAGGATGATGAGGGAAAAAAACAAGTCAACTGCACCTAGTCTTACTTTCCCTTTTGCCATAAAACTCAGTAAAGCAGGCAATAAAGCAGAAAAAATAGACATGCACTAGGGAGGATATGGAATAAAGCAGATATGCTAAATATGGATTCCAGGAGGTTTCCCAAGCACTCCATGACTTAGTTTTATCAAGTTTGACTTCTAGGACATGTGGAAGACAACTTGCATAGAGTGGAATATTGGAAACTAGGCAAATAAGACAAAAACGGATTAATTAATGTCTAAGGTAGCTAACTACGGGTTGATTATTCTAACACCCCCCATTAATCCTGGCTTATGATTAAATATTAGAAAACTATAGGGCCTAGCAACAAGGCTTAGTCACCCTTTACATACTGCATGTCCATTTAACCAAGGAAAGAGGCAAAAACCCAGTGGGAAAATCCTCCCTTAAACATGGACAGTAAAACAAAATTTGAAAATCTTGTCATCAATCATGCTTCACAGCATGATCAGCAATCCCCAGCAGTGATTTGAGATTGTTGAATGTCTTCTCACAAAAAACTTTGGTGAATATGGCAGCTACTTGTTTTGAATATGCACAGAAGAGTAGGTGAATGGTGCCATCATGCACAAGCTGTCTGATGCAGTGCATATGGATCTCAATGTGTTTGGTTCTCTATCTCTAAACTGGATCATTGCATATTCGAATGGTGTCCTGATTATCACAATAGATAATAGTTGAGAACTCTGATTCGAAGCCACACTCACCAAGTAACCCCTGCAACCATAAACATTGAGTTGCTGCATTTACAACTCCTCTGTACTCTGCTTCTGTAGATGAGAGTGCAATGGCACTATGTTTCTTGCTTAACCAGATGATTGGTGCTTCAGCAAGCATGAACACATATCCTGATGATGACTTTTGATCTATGTTGTCACCTACCCAATCACTGTCAGTAAACCCAATCAAATCAAGATCAGATTTCGCTTTGTAGAAGATCCCATGAGTTCTTGTTCCCAGAACAAAGTTAAGGATCCTTTTGGCTGCTCTCCAATGGATATCATGAGGCTGATCCATGTATCTTGAAGCCACACTTACTGCATAAGAAATATCAGTTCGAGCGTGTGTAAGGTACAGAAAACACCCAATCAGTTGTCTATATAGTGTACTATCTACCATAGGAGAAGAACCTGCTTCTTCAAGCTTAACTCATGAAAGGAAGGGAGTCTTTCTTGGCTTGCAATATTTCATGTTGAACTTGTTCATAAAATCCAAAGCATACTTGGACTGCTGTACTTTTATTCCATGTTGGGATTGAGAAATTTTGAGACACAAAAATTGGCTCAACAACCCCAAATCAGTCATGGAAAATGCATGGTTCATTGCATCCTTCAAGGAGGCAATTTCTTTCTTTGAGCTTCCTGTAATCAAAAGGTCATCCAAATACAAGACAATAATCATAAAAGAACCATGAATCAGATTCAAATAAACATTTGGATCAGACTTGCATTGAACAAAACTCAATGACAGCAAAAAGCCATCAATCTTGGCATATCAAGCCCTGGCGGCTTGCTTAAGCCCATACAATGATTTCTCTAGCCTGCACACAAAATATGGATTAGTAACAAACCCTTGAGGCTGCTGCATGTAAATCTCTTTAGTAAGATCTCCATTCAAGAAAGCACACTTCACATCCATGTGATGTACCTCCCACTGCTTCGAAGCTACAATGGCTATGGCTATCCTGATGGAGTCCATCTTTGCCACTGGTGCAAAGGTCTCATTGTAGTCAATACCATGTACCTGTGAGTAGCCCTTGGCTACCAATATTTCCTTATATTTCAAAGGTGAACCATCAGCAGCAAACTTAGTTTTGAAAACCTACTTACATTGAACTAGCTTCCTCCCTGGGGGAATATCAACAAGCTCCCAAGTGTTGTTCTTCTGGAGTGAGCTGAATTCTTCTTTCATGGATGCTTGCCATCTTGGATCATGTGCTACATCTGCATATGTCTGTGGGTCTGATTCAACCATCAGATAGCATTTCTCTGCAAAAAAAGGGTCTTTCATGCTCAGGGCACTCTCAAACTGAGATCTAGTCCTCCTAGGATCACTAGGATTTCCAGCTAGTTCCCCAGTTGCATGAATGGTCTTTGCTACCCATTTTGGTCTTGTAGGACTACTAGGATGTGCAAATAAATCATCATTATCAAACATATCAGAATCAATAAACTCATTTGTCTCTTCACTTACATTCAATGGTTCTGGTGGTGAAGAAGACTCTCCAACTTCAACTGCCGCTAAAGGCTCTTCTTGGAACTGAACACTCCTTTCAATGAAGGATTTTTTTGTGCTCAAATTTATCAGCTTGTACCCTTTTGAATCTTCAGAGTACCCAACAAATAGACACTCTTGGATTTGGGTCTGCAAAGCCTTCCTCTTTTATGTTGGAATTCTAGCCCAAGCCCTTAAGCCAAAAATCCTGAGATGGGTCACATCTGGCTTGTGCCCACTCCATGCTTCAAAAGGATTCATACCATCAAGATATTTATGAGGCACCCTATTCTGAATATAGGATGCATAGTTTATAGCTTTGGCCCAAAACTTTGGTGGCAAAGTCTTAGCCTCCAACATACAGGTTGCCATCTCTTTCAGTGATATGTTCTTTCTCTCAGCAACACCATTTTGTTGTGGTGTGTAAGGGATTGAATGCAGCATCTGAATACCTGCATATTCACAATATTGAATGAACTCAGACTTGACATACTCACCACCATTGTCAGATCTGAGGATCTTGAGTTTCCTCCCATACTGGTTTTCAACCAAAGCCTTAAAGACTTTGAAGAGGCCAAAAACTTCAGACTTATGCTTCAGGAAGTAAACCCAACAGTACCTCGAAAAGTCATCTATGAAAGTTAATGCATATTTGGCCTGACTCATTGACATATGAGGGAATGGACCAGCAACATCACTGTGGATCAACTCAAGAGGTGCAGAGGTTCTCTCATGACTAGCTCTCTCAAATTTATGCTCTCGGTGTTTTCCTAGGACACAACCTTGACAGACTCCCTTGGATAACTTAATCTTTGGTAACCTTATGACCATTTATTTTTCACTTAGATCAGAAAGATACTTATAGTTAATATGGCCAAATATTTCATGTCAAAGCTTGCTTGCCTCATTAGCATGAATCAGAAGAGCAGAGGGGTCTGAGTAGGGTAGAAAATGTGAAAACCAATATACCTTCGTAGTGTGATCTACAACTCCTTTTGAAATGACTTTACCACTCGAGATCTCCATGATCTCAACTTCATTAGGGGAGAATATGGCCTTCTTTGGAGACCATGTGTGGGTCATCTGATACACTGACGAGAGGTTAGAGGAAAGACCTGGAACATACAATACATTGTTGAACTTACCATGGTCAAGATCAATCCTTCCTTTGCCCAAACTGTCAGTGAGAGAGTCATCTCCTAGCACTATTGGTGGACCTTTCGACATGTCAAGAGAGGAGAATGCCTCCTTGGTCGAAACCATATGTCTTGAAGCTCCAGAGTCTATGATGAAGCTAGGTGAGCTTGATGTGCCAGCAACCAATGCATGAAATCTCTTTGTCTTCTGAATTTGATCCTCCTTCCCTCTTCTTTGAGCTATCAGGAAGGGAGATGTTATTCTTCTCCAAGATTTGGGTCAGCATGTCAATTTGTTTCTTCATGCAGGAACTTTCAGGATGAAAGCCCTTACTACAGTATGTGCACTTGCTCATTTCTCCTTTGTTCTTCCTCTTCTGGAATTTCTTCTTGGAGCTTTGGGGCTTCTCCTGAGACTTGTTCTTGTCTCTCTTCTACTCAAGTGGCTTCTTAGCTTTCTTCTTGCCTTTTGAATCCACCCTTGAATCTCCAGCAACCAGAGCTTGGTCTTTGGAAGATTTGATGGTGCCCATTGTCACCATTTTATCTTGTTCTTGTGTGAGGGATTCCATGAACTCTGTAAGCTTAGGCATCTTCCAGGCTCGAGCTGTCAACTTGGCGGCATGGAAGGTCAAAACAAACACTGAATAGTCAGGGCCAAGCTTCGAGATTATGGCCAAAACTAGTTGCTCCTCCTTCTTTTCAATTCCACACTGTTTTAGCTGCAAAACAAGGGCTTTAAACTTGGAAAAATAGAGTTGTAGGGATTCGAAGCTGCTGGGACTCAAGGAGATCAATTCATTCTCAATTTGATGTCCTCTCATCTCATCTGTCTTACCAAAAATCTCTACAATCTTCTCCCATACTTCATTTGGTGATTTAAATCCATCAAGATGGAAGAGGAGGTCTCTAGATATGCTCAGACACAAGAGACCATAAGCCTCATCCCTTCTGTTGTGCCAATTAATTTTCTCTGCAGCTGCATTGGGCTCTGATTCAGTTGCCATAGTCACCTTGTGGAGACCTTTCGCTCTCAACAGTATCTTGATCTCTGCTTTCCATTCAAAGAAATTAAATGGAGTCAAGATGATCTTCTGAGATTGATCCATAGCTCAGAAATTGTCCCTTTAGTCAATAGAATAGCTCCCAGTCAAGATGTCACACCTGCAATAGCAATATGGAAGGAGATAAATCGATCTACAAAGGCTTTAATACCATGTGGAAATTGAACCCAGGTGATAGATCAATTGCACTCACAAAATTACTAATCAAACATGCAAATTTACACACAAAGGAGACTGAAATTGGAGCATAACACTAATCTGTATTGAATAAGTGTACAATAGCCAACCTTGTGAAGTCATAGGCTGCTGCAATAAATAATTACATGAGAGATTCGAATGCATAAGGATTCCATTCGAAATAGTCAAAAGCATGCTTACTAAATCTAGTCAAATCTCCCATATGTGCATAAAGCAATTTCCAAATTTGCCTAGGAGCTCATGAATTGGCAAAGTCAAGTAGGCAAGCTAATAGGTGATGCAAAGACAACTCATACATGCTTTTATTAGGAGAAAAGAATGTAGGATGATGAGGGGAAAAAATAAGTCAACTGCACCTAGTCTTACTTTCCCTTTTTCCATAAAACTCAGTAAAGCAGGGAATAAAGCAGAAAAAGCAGACATGCGCTAAGGAGGATCTGGAATAAAGTAGATATGCTAAATATGGATTCCAGGAGGTTTCTCAAGCGCTCCATGACTCAGTTTTAGAAAGTTTGAATTCTAGGACATGTGGAAGACAACTTACATAGAGTGGAATATTGGAAACTAGGCAAATAAGACAAAAATGGATTAATTAATGTCTAAGGTAGCTAACTCTGTGTTGATTATTCTAACAGCAAAACAATAAAAAGGGAAAAAACTACGCTATAAGGGACTCATAGTGGTTATCTTAGGCATAGACTCTCTTGAGGTGGAGCCCGTTGTGCAGATTCTTCAAGAGTCAACCATTTGAGTCAGCGAAGAGGTATGCCCCCTTGCCGAGACGAAGGTCATTGGCAAGGAGGGATGATGAAATCTGGTATTTTATGGGAAGAACCAATTCCACACTATGGTTTAAAGGGAATGGGGTAAAACCAAAGGCGGACTTACATATATCTCCGTCATCGCGTAAGTGGTGACAGGATAGATCAGGTGGATCTTCCACAGCCGACGAGGCGAAAGGGAAACTGGTGCTAGATATCATGAAAATGGTATTGGTTGTGGATTTGGTTTCCTTTCCCCCAGTCTCTGTTGGAGGAAGAGGGGAAATCCTGGAGATAGGAGGAGTCTTTGATGGACCTGGAGGTAGGTGCAACATCATCTCAATTCATTAGACATGAGTCAACACATCTTGGGGCCTCAGAGGTATGGTAGGTGCTTCAAGGTACCACACAAGATCTCCCAGTTTGAAATCCTATAGATTGTGGGTTTCCAAGATAGACTTACTCACGATCTCGGATGGTAGGAAAAGGAAAGGGAAAAGGAAAAGGAAAAGGAAAATGTTGATCGGGAATGAACCCCACTGTTTTCCTGGTAACTGAGGTTGAGGTTGCGACTGAGGTTGCAGCTGCGGATAGAGTTGTGGTTGGGGAAACAACACAAGAGACAGGTCTGATGGACCATTGGTGGTGGTGGAGACAAGAGGGTTAGTAGAACTGGACATCATGTAAATGGACATGGTGTCCAAAGAAGGAGGTGGGGGTGAACTTCTTCGATCAGAGTGATCTCTGATTCAAGGGAATGTTGTTGAAGGTTGTCTAAAGCCATTCGAAACTTAGAAAAGTCTTGGCAATGGTGAGAATGGTGTCCATACAATCCGCAAAGGGTGCAAGCATGGTTTGTTCTCAATGACTTGTTTCTTACTATTGGCCCACTTGGAAGTTCAACCACAGGGAGGTTTTTTATTGTATCCATGGCATCCAAATGTGTGCGGATTATGGGAATCCTGAGGTAGTTATGAGTCGGATGGCCCTGTTCTTCCCAGACGGTGCAAGGTAGGATCTGTCGAGGTTCTACGGTAGCTTTCGCATTCTTTCCCCTGGCCCTTTTTGGGTGGGGTGGTGTGGATGCGGGTGCGGTGGTTGCTTTTTGCGGGTCGTGTAGAGGATGATACTCGACCGCAATGGGTTGCACGAGGTTTAAGACTACGTGGGGCATTAGTGGTTGAGCTGGTGGATCAAGATACCACAAAGGAATTCCCAATGTAAATTTGGGTAGGTTTAGGGTGGCCATTACTGGCTTGCTCATGACACCAGGCGGGGGAAAGAGGAAGGGAATTGTATGGACTGGAGAGGAGCCCAAATAACTCCCTGATGGTTGTATGTGGGGATGAGATTGTGGTTGCGGCTACACGTAATGCTATGGCTATGGATGATGTTACAGTGGCTGTTGATGTTGTGGCTGCAAGCGGTGTTGTGGTTGCGGTTGCGGTTGGGGCTGGGGATGCGATTGTTGTTTGGGTGCAGCAGTGCTGGATGAGAGCATGCACAAGTCCGCAGTCTCATTTGGTGTCAATGGTGGTGACACTAAGGGGAAAGGATTCGTCATGGTGGTATTGGCAAACAACCCAGGGCCCACATTCAACAATGGGGAGGCTGGTATGTTGTCAGCCATGGTGTTGATCGCAGGGACAACATTGGCGTGTGTGGTCGTCCCTTGCTGATCAATGGTGTTGATCGTAGGGATAACGTTGTCGGGTGCCATTAGCCCTTGCAGATCGTGATAAGTCATTTGGTCAACCGTCATTATTTTCCCTTCGTGGGGGAACATCATGAGAGAGAAGACAGTTGATGCCACCGCTCTCATGGCGTGCATATAACTTCTTTCGAGGAGAAGGTTATAGTCCAATTGAGCATTGACAACCTCTATTTCAATCAGAACTGTCTTCCCAGATAATGTGATGGGGACATGGGGGAGGATTCCTTGGGCTTTAGTGGGATGGTCGTCATAAGCCCGCAAAGTTGTGGAGGATGGTTACATAATTGGGGATCCAAGTTTCTGCCAGACTAGGGTAGACATAATGCATGTGGATGCCCCCTCATCCATTATGCACCGGTGCACAACCAAATTCCAGATAGATACTAGGATTTGAAAGGCAATGGTTGATGGAATTCGCAGTTCTCCATTCTCCATGTCAAATGTGATCAACTTGGAGTCAGAGGGGTCTATGGCCCTAAGGGTGACTAGTAGGGATTTCCGTTGCGTTGGGCACGTTTTGAGTACCTCAAGAGCAGACATGGCGGTAGGTGTTTGGGCTAAATCATCCATGATGCTGTAGATGACAACAGCTCTAGCCATGGCGTTATTGGAAATTCGGTGTATGGGGGGGCGCGAGAAAGGGGGTAACTGAAGAGGTGCATTGACTGTTTTAGACGTAGATGGCGTTGATGTGTCAACTGGTTTGGTGTTGGTTTTGTACTGATTCCTCCTAGTTTGTAGATTGACCTCTTCAGTTGTCATAGCTAGCAAGTGGTGGACACCTATTTCTGTCTTGGGAAGTGCCCCCGGAGCGTTGGGATTGGGTTGGGGAGGGGGTGTGGTTGCCACCATTCCTTGGACTAGTAATGGGTTTTGGAGCACCATAGGAGGAGGTCCTTGTGGTGTCGGGTTGGGTTGGGCTTGGTCCGTTGTGTTGGTGGCATGTTGAACCTCATTCCTAATGGCCTGCTTAGTGTGACCCATGAAGGGACACTCGAATGTGTAGTGCCCGTAGACCTCACAGAGTGTGCATGGTTGGTTTGTATGCAACAGGGAATTGTGTCTCGGTGCATTTGGTCATGGAGGATTTTGGGCTAGCCTAGTTTCCCACGGAATTGTTGGGAGGGTTTGGTTGTTGACCGCCTCCCTACGGTTGATTGTTGCCTTGGTTCCAGGGTCGGTTATTCCTAGCTTGCCCTTATTGATTATTGGGGGCTGGCTGGTTGGGACAGTTTTGTTGTGCAAACACCTGTCCCAATGGAGCGGGTGGAGTAGGGGCGGGGGCTTGAACCGCTTGCACTGGTGCTGCATACTAGATTTGGGTGGGTGGCAGTGCCACAAATGTGGGAATTTGCCTCACGTATTATTGTGTTGGCCAAGCCAAGGCTTGAGCCTGCTGCGGTGGCATAGGATGTGCGTAAGAAGTTATGGCTCCAGAATGGGACATCATTCTTGCATAGTCCAGAGTTTGGTTTTGGTAGGAAACACTAGCAGTGTTGCTTGGTTGTGGTGGTAATGCAGGTGGTGTTGGACGGTGCTGTGGTTGGTGAGAGACCAAGCCTATGATGCCATCTGCAGCATGGGATGCCCCCGATGCATCCCAGTAGGAGGTGCCTACGCGGGGGGCATCTGGAATGACGGTGTAAAGGTATCCATACCGTGCATATATCAGATCAAACTACTGGGCTTTCAGGATGGCTTCCTCTTCGGATTGGAGATGTTCAGATGCAACATCCTTTGCTATAGGTGGGAGCAAGGTTTTAAGGAACCAATCCAGGAAGATATTGTCATCAATTTGGATCTTACACAAACTACGGTGTCGCCGCTACTCATGAATGTGGTCAATTATGTGGATTGCAGTATTCTGGCAGCAAGATAACAAGATCTCCACCCCTTCGTCATATCTAATGGGGAGTTGAAAATATTGTAGGAACATGAAAGCCAAGGAGTTGAGATCTGGGTACTTGGCTTGTGGTAGCTCAATGTACCACTTGGATGCAGCACCTGTGAGGGTGCATTGGAATAGTCTTATCCTGATTGAATCATCTATGATGTTGTTTGATGAGCACCATAGATGAAACATCATGATGTGGTTTTGGGGGCACTCCCCTACCTTCCCTTCAAACTTGGGAATGTCTAAGGGAAGCTTGGTTGGAATGGGAGGCCAAAAGGTTTGATGGCGGATAGGGTCGTTTGTTAACCAAGCCAAATCAGGCAAGTTGAGACATGCCATGAAAGGAAGGTTTGACCCCAGTTTGATGTGAGTGGTGGGGTTTGCAGGTGCATAATGCACCTGCATAGTTGGGGGTACTTGTGGCACCAATGTGGATGGGCCAGTGCCCCCAAGTGTGGTGGGGGGGACAGTGTGGGTGGAAGGGCCACTGCCCCCATGTATGACAGGAGGGGCAGTGTAGGTGGAAGGGACACTACCCCCATGTGTTGCAAGTGGGACAGCTTGACTGGTCAATATGGGTGGTGGCAACTGACTTATGACGATTTTCATAACCACGTTGGGGCCACCGGTAGGGTTGTTGGTGATAGTTTGTGGTGTGGGCATGGGTCCACTAGCAATTGATATGCCATAAAATGGATCCGGGTTTGCACCAGCCATGGGGCTTGATGGTGTAATGTGCAGATCTGGTTCAGACTGATATGGGTCAGAATCTGAATCAGAGGCTGTGTGGTATTCTGATGGTGTGGGAGGTCATCGAGAATGGTCTCGACGATGTCAGTTTAATGACCCGAACTGTGGCGGTTCACCTCTTAGGCGTGAGGAAGAGCGTGAGGGATCAATCGTGTCAAATTTGTATGTCAAACTGGTGGTAATGATTTTGGGACCCCAATTTCAATGGCTTCCTATTGGCTACAGGTGGTCACTCAGCCACCAAGACTGCCAAAAGATAGTGCTTGGCTTTTTCCTCACGGGAGTGCTACTCAATCGATGGAGGTCGTTTCCCGTTTCGCTTGGCAATTCCTCTTAGTGGCCAACTATTTTGGGGTTCCCATGGTACTCCTCACAATGATTTTCTGGGTTGATCCCAAGTACTTCCCACAGTTAAGGCATTCAGGGACTTACATCCTCAAAGACTGCAGATTTTTAACTTAGTGTAAATTGTAAATTTTACTGGCTCACTCAGCGTCATGAACTGAGTTGGGTTGATTTATACTGTATGGTGTGTATGCCTTTTGTTTTTCTATTATATCCGGTGGCTACTTAAATGGTTTATGAATATTCCGCAAAGTTCATAACATTGTGAATGAAAGCAGTAAATAGTAATCCAAAAAAAAATTAGACATGTACCTTTTGTAATCCTGAATCATGATAGCCTGACTAGGTGACTACCTTACACCTATATTTCTCTTCAACCAGGAGAAGGTGCTGGGCTCTCAACACAATGGGACTAATCCCATCTGTAGATCCATAGGTCACCCTCCGAAAGCAAGGTTGGTCAACAGGGAGGATGCTAAGTGTCGTGCAAAGCCCTCCTTCTCTACCCCCTCTACCTTCCAAGTCACCCATTTTTAGTGGCTTTGAAAAATATTAGGTGAAGTGCCTATTACTATACGAGCTTCACCCTTCATCTTATCCCAGAATACCCCAAAGGGTGATAAATGGGTAGAGGAGGAAGGGTTAGGCAAGATGTTGATTTTAAGTATATTTTAATCAAACTATGTTCATTAACCCATTAAGTATTGATTTACACTTTGATTTACACTTTGATTTAATTAAGCTTTGTTCTGTAAATGAAATGGACATAAACAAAAATAGAAACATAAATAAACACAGTTTGGATGGACAGAGGCGGCTGAGCCGCACTGACAGTCCCAATAAAAGCAAACAGTGAAGCCCAAAAATGGGTCGTGCACCTGTAAAGGTCCTGTTTTTGTGAAGTGGATTGTGACCAAACCATGAGTAATTACCTCAAATGGTTGAAAACCCACTTCGAAAACATGCCCTTTTACCCCTATCCATGGTAAAATTCGCAAATGGATCAACAGTTTGGGCAGAAAACGAGCCTGAACATAGGTGAATTTTCAAAAATTTGGTTCATCCGTTTTTGCACATTTTAGTGATTTGCAAATCACATAATGGCCAACAGTAACTGGTACTATGGCCAAATGGGATTGGATTGGCCTTGAGGAGGCTCAGCAGTAACTAGAAATGCAAATAAACAGAGATCTAAGCTAGATTTGATAGAAATTTAAACTAGGGCAAAAAAAACAGAATTAAAAACTAAAACTTGTAAAAACACTCCAGGGATCCTATGGGATCAACCTGGTACCTGTCACAATTGAATTAATATATTAGATCATCATGGGTGTAGTAGGGATTTCTCCCTTTCTATAGGGAAAGAATGGCTACCTTCCATCTATAGGACGGAAGGATAGGGTTCCTGGTGGTGGATGCAGAAAATAAAAGCAAAAACGAAATAGAACAGAAATGAAGAACATCAAAGAAAGAACCCCTCTGCAAACAAGGTTAGGGTTTCGCTCCAATACCCTGCAAGAACATGTTAGAAAAACCTGAAAACAAACAATGGAAACCTACAAGCAAATATGGGTTATATAAAACTAAATAAACAAAACAAAATAAACATTATACCTTCCTTTGGTGGAATGGGCCACCATGCCCTAGCTGGGATAAGCACCTCTCTCTCTTGGAAATGGGGGAGCTATGGCTCAATGGGAGGAAGGATGAGAGGGAGTGTGGGTGGCTTGAGAGACAAAGGGTCTCAAGGAATACACTCGGGTAGCATAACAGTATGCAAGGGAGAAGTGATTTGAGAGTGGCCCCCACCCCTCTATTTATAGCTTTTTGGGGGTTTTTTAGGGTTTTAAGCCCCTGGTTGGGGCTTTAGCCCCTTCCGCCCTATCTTTAGCTCCTTTTGGGGTTTTAAGCTCCTTTGAGGGGTTTTAAACCCTTTTTGGAGGCTTTAGCCCCTATGAGAGCTATTTAGTCTCTTTTTAGGGGTTTTTAAGCCCTTTTGCTCATTCTTAAGCCTTTTTGAGGGTGTGGGGGTCTAACGGGGTGAAATGAGGGTCGTGCATGGGTTTCCTTGAGTGGTGTAGGCCAGGTAGAGCTGAATGAGGGAATTTTTGGGTTAACAAAGGGTGCATGTCCCCATGAATATTGTGTTTCATTTGATGAAGTTGACCTACAACGACCATGACATTGTGACATATCCAGAATGCATAGCAAAAACCTATGAAAAGCAAGCGCATGGTGATGGAGTTCTGGTTGTTAGAGTACCGCAGCAGTGGGATATGGTGTTGCAATGGTTGAGGATGTTGGACATCACCCACATGCCACATTTTGGCTAGTTGACAGAAGGAAATGCATGTGTAAAGAAGTTGTTGGCCTTACATTCACGGCAGGAACCTTTGGCTCGACATAAAGGTACTTTTCACAATTGAATTAATATCTCAGATCATTAGGTTTTCAATGGTGGGTTTCGACCCATCGATGTATTTTTGAGGCAAGGACAATGATAAGAAGTTATCTGCGAAGCTTAAGAGGAATTATGACATTATCAGGGACAAACATGCATACGTTATAAATACCATCAACGACAAGGTCGTCTAAGTTGCAGGCAATTTATTGGCTGTGAAGATGGTGTGAAAGAACAAACCCAACCAATGAACCTCGGGAGTAATTTCATGTGCAGAGCAGTGCGTCGAAGGATTCAAGATGAACTATTTGTTGTTCCTGTTGAATCAACTAACAAAGGATGCAATGCTGGAATAGGAAGGTAAGCGGCCATTTACGTATTCATGGTTGTTGATCTTAATCTCACTTGTTGGTTGTATGGAACCCAAGTTTTACCAAGGAATGGACATGGAAGTAGCCAAAGCATGCAGGGGTGCACGGTATGAGAACCTGTGGTGGCCCCACATTAAGGAGAGACAGGTTGACTGTTCCATCTCAATGAGGAGGCAGCGATGAAGTATAGAAGAATAGTGTGATTCGTGATGGGGCCACATTAAGAAATCCATATCCAAGCATGACGCAAAAACGAGAATAAATGGCTCACCCATTGTACAAGATTACGAATGCAGAACTAGAGGCCATTATCAATGAATGGCTTGTAGAATGGAAAATTTCGATTAGCATAAAGGATTTGTCAGACATGAAATAAGGTCCACCACTCGACATTCCAGTCGATCAGGATCAAACGAAGGAGTCCAATAAGGAATCGGAGGAAGAGTCGTCCCAGACTCCACCCAGACTCCAACCAATTCCGAGATAGAATGAAAAGTGGAAGAAGGTAGGACCAAAAGAAGGTTTGAATAAGGAGAGGGAAGCAGTGCACCCAAGATGGGAGACAACCAAGTCAGATACATAATGGTTGCGATCACTATTGCGACTACTGAAATCCAAGCGCAACTAAAGCAACATTCGACTAAGTATTTCCACTAGGTTAAGGGATTGTTGAAATCCCTCACAAATTCTATACTGGAGAAGGTACCATAGGTTGATGTGATGCAAAGAGTAGCAGAGATAAGTACAGGTAAAAGGGTGAGGATCATACAGATTCCACCATGCGCACCGGAGACAGGAAGCGAAGATATCGACGCAACCATGCAACAGTTTGACATGATCAATCTCGATATCAACGAGCTTCCAATGCAGACACTTGCATAACTGCAGAAGGAACCAAGATAAGACATCATAGAATGAGATGAGATTGTGCGTGATCACCTAGTCAAGTCACAAGAGAAGGTCGCACAAGAAAAAGAGGAAATTGAGTGCATGAAGAAGGAACAAGAGACAGAGTAATTTCAAAATAAAAGTACTTAGATGACTGAGAGAAATTGGAAAGTTCCATCGCATCCGCATTCCAGGAGATTCCAGACATCACAATAGAACTTTTTGCAGAAGTAAAGATAGTGCGACTAAGCCAAGTAGTCACAGAATTAAAGAAGGAGAACAAGGAGATACAAGCACATGCAGTCCCAAGTACACCACCTGAGGAGGTAGCAGAGCGCATAATTAAGGTAGAGGATGCAGTAGCTGAGATTGAGGATTGTGAGAAAATGGCCAAGGCAATGGTGGAAAAAACCACATAGTTTTGGATGAGTGTGGTCATGGATGACAAATTGAAACAACTAGGTACACAGCTTCATGAGGCAGAGGAACAACTAGCGGAGATACGGGAATCCCTGAAAATGATGCCCCCTATTGTGCAGGTTAGCAAGGCAGTAAAATTGAAGGTTCTCCAACAACGATTCATCAAAGCGCGAGAAAAGGAATCAGTGCAGAACTACATAGTTAGATGAGTTCTAGAAATTCAGAGAATAGTTGGAACTTAAGGCTATGGATGCACTTGAAGACACTCAAGATGCCTGCACACAAGTGACATTGAATATTGCAGAGTATCTGACTGATCAAGACATGGAATATAGTGCAGCACTAAACACATGGACCAAGGAAATAGTCGAGAAAGTCAATAATAAATATGACGACTTCAAGGCTAGGTTAACTGAAAATACGATGTCCATTTCACGTGGATCAAGGACGATCCAAAAGTTTGTGTTGGGGGGATTTTGGCAAGGGGGTCAACTGCACAAGGTGCAACATGAAGAAAGATATTGAAAAGACTTAAGTCGACACGTGCAAGAGGAGTATGTCAACAAGTGGTCATCTTGGTCACATTAATTGTAATTTTGGTTCAAGTTAGTTAGAGATTTGGTTCATGTGGTTTTTTTTGTAAAGATAAAATCCTATAAATAGATTTAGGAATGTAGTGATAGATTATCTTAGGTGGAGCGAACCATATTTTGAATCTTATTCATCTTTTCCTTGCAAACCATTTTGTAATATGGGTTTTGGTTTGAGGTTGTTGACTAAGGGATGTGTTTTGGGATGTATTTTGACCTGCAGAAGTTAATATGATAAGAATTTTGTTGGAAACTCTACGTTGTCTTTGTCTACGATGTGATCTATGATGTTTTCAAATCTTGTTATTTATGTCTCTGTAGTTAATTGATTCGATTTGAGTGATGTGATCTATATGGTTAATATGTTGTGATCTAATCTCTTTATGTTTGATGAAACGTTTTGCTTATCTGATTGATGTGAAGTCTTCGTATGGTGAATGAATTATTACATGTCGACCTCTTTTCCGAATGATGAAATGTTGTGATACTAGATATGGTACGAATGATGGTGAATAGTTTGGATAAATGATAAATTTAAACCCCTTCCTGGATCTCTAAGTTGTATTACGAGAGAGTGAAACTAAGTGTGCATGTCCTCTTCCCTTATGTGGAAATGTGGTTCCTATAGCCCTCCTTGAAGCATCTCGGGTGAGACTGCATCTGCTTTGAAGGTGTTGATGGATAGTGAAAAACCTGTTCGGGTCATTGTTTAAGGAGATTGCATCGAAGGGTATCAACAGTGTGTGAACCCCTGTCGATTGAAGTGTGTCAACAATACTACAATAAATGGCATCGACACTCAAGTTAATTTTGAAGTAATTGAACCAAAAGAAGGTTGTAATTCCTTCTTGGTGCAAGTTGATCAACTATGGGAAAGAAGATAAAGGCTTCCATATTGTTAGAAAATAATATAATAAGGTTAAAGGGAGAAAGTAAAAGGTCATTGTATCCATCTACCCTTCCAAAAGAAAACCTTTGGTTGAGCATGATGACAATGACATGGATATAAGGTGACTATATCAAGTAATACAAAATAATGAATATTTCATCAAGCCTAATGAAAATGGGGATATCCATATAGGCTTTCCCATGTTAATTGCACAAATTCAGACTCGGAATTATACGATTGACAGATTGAAAACAATGAAGCTCAAGCATGAGAATGTTGGATGATTGAAGCCATTCCCTCACACTATGTGTGAAAAATGTTTTGCTACATATATAATTCCTAAATTATTGTTAGAACATATACCACCTAGGACCATAGTCTCATTCATTGTTTTTTACCTATGTTATATGGTCCAAACCATGGTTTATGATATTTGCCTAAGGTTGTTGGGGGTTTTCTACCATTAATATCCATCAATGCCCTCATTTTGGTCAACCAAGAGATAAGGCACCTCATTTATGTCCACTTTGTACCTAGGGGCTCTCCCATCCCTTAATTTGTGGATTTTGTTTTTAGCAAGGGCGCCTATGCATTGTATTTGGGTGTTTTTTCCTCTTTTGGTCCTTTTGGACTACCTAGAGCCACTCGCACACCACCATTCACTCCACCACACATGGTATACGTTCATTTATGACCACCCATTCCACCCCAATGTTTGCATTAGAAATGTTTACTATTTGAGGTGGTTTGGGAGCCTATTCGTCAACTTAGGGTGGTTTTGAGGTCCAATGTAAGCCTGGCACATGTATGCCATTTGACTACCTCCAAAGGCTAACAGTTTTCTCCTATTGTATTATAATGATGATCTTAGCATGTTTACATGTTGGACTGTAATAAAAATTTTAGTTATTGGCATCATTCATTTGTGCCATTTTGCCTCTTTTTCGTCGTTTTTCTCATGCATTATCAAATTATTACATTGTGAGGATTCTATTAGATTGTATATATTGATGTGAATCATAATTTTACATGGTATCATAGCTCAAGGATATTCTAATCAAATTCATAGAGTTCATAGGTTTTGAATTAGCAATCTACGGTTTCCTCTAAAGCATTGAATGTTTTCATTGTAGGTTATTCAGTGGTTCTTTGTCACCCATTGCGCAGCAACAAATGGAGTTGTCTCAAGTCACCTTTTTCACTCCATTCAATTATTTTGAGAGGAATTCTGAGATGGTAATCTAGCTGAAATACATAGATCTCTACAAAGTTACCATGGGGACAAAAAATGAGTTGAACTCAGTTGTTGAGAAGTCCAAGTTTTTAAATAGAATGGACGAAGATTTTGGGATGCTATGTCTCAGTATCTCAAGAGACCTCTTATTTCATGTCGACAGTATCACAACTCCAAATGAAGTGTTGTTTAAGATCAAGTCATTTTTTGGGAAGATTGATGAACTAAGAGGCCATCATCTTGAGAATAAGTTGATCTCCTTGAGCCCAACCCATTTCGATACAATCCAATACGTCGTCACCAAGTTCAAATCCGCGGTTCTTCAACTAAAACAATGTGGCATTGAGAATAAGGAAGATCGATTTATTATGTCCATACTTTTGAAGTTGAGTCCCGAATACTTAGTGTTTTTTTCTACATTTCACTTGGGAAAGCTAATGATTTGAAATTGGAGAATGCCATCTTTGAAATACTTCATGGAGTATATGACTCAAGAATAAGACAAGTTGGTTCATATGGGTACCATCAAGCCTACAAAGTATCAAGATCTTGCAGCATGAGATTTGAATCATGCAAAGGGAAAGAAAAGGCTCAAATATTCAAAGAAGCAAGAGAGGAAGAAGGACAAAGACAAGCCCAAATCTTCTGATGGTGGGTCTAATCCTAGAAAGGACAAAGGGAAGAAGCAAGAGAAGTATAAATGCACTTAATGTGATAAGGGTTATCACCCTAAGATTTCATGCATGAATAAAACCATTGAAATTATGGCGCAAATCCTTGAGAATAACAATATCCCTCTTCTAGATGGAGTAAAGAGGAAGGATGGTTGTTTGAATTCTGAAAACAAGGAGAGGTACCATGCATTGGTGGAAATTACTTCTTGATATTACTCCTTCATCATAGATTCAAGTGCTTCAAGGCACATGGATTTTGAAAAATAATCCTTCTCTTCCATTCATCCATATAGTGTTCCATCCATACTCATAGGATATGACTCAAATATCCCAATGAAAGGGATTGGTAGGATCAATCTAGACAATGGATACTTCAACAATGTGTTATATGTGACATATCTTACAACAAACCTACCCTTTGTCTACCAAATGAACCACACTATTTTTTACAAGAGAGTGACATTCACTCAATAAGATGTGGAAAATTTTTAAGTTTCCACTGGTAAAGTGGTTGAAGTGGGTGTTGCAAATCATGAGTCAATGATGTACAAGTATTCACACGTGCTTCCTTACTCCTCAGTAAATTTGCTTATGTCACATGCCAATGAGATCAGTAGGCTATGGAATGAGATTTTTGGACATATCAGCTATATATATCGTCAATATTTGAACAAAGAAAATATGGTTGAATGACTTTCAAACATCAATTCTCCAAAGGAACATGCAAGGGATGCATTGTTGGGAAGCATGCAAAGCGTGAGTATGACAAGGGGAAGGAAAGAAGGGTTGTCCAATTCCTCGAATTAATCCATTCATATATGAAAGGGCCTCTTCCCACACCCTCCTATGGAAACTCAAGGTATGTCCTAACATTCATTGGTGATTTTTCAAGATATTGTTGGGTGTTCTTCCTCAATTTCAAATCTAAAGTGTTCGAAATCTTCAAAGATTTCAAATATTCGGATGAGAACTTCAGTGGAATGAAGATAATTGTATTAAGGATTGATAACGGGAAATAATCTAGCAATAAGAACCTACAATATCTATGTGAATATAATGGCATTCAGTTTCCTAGACACCACAACAAAATGGTGTTGCAGAGCGCAAGAATAGAGAATTGGAGGAGATGACAACTTGCATGTTTAAGGATAAGTTTTGTCTCCTAAGATATGGGATTAAGCCATAAATTGTGTTACATATGTTCAAAACATAGTTGCACACAAATTATTGTAATACAAAACTCTATTCGAGGCTTGGAGAGCATATAAGATTAATTTGTCTCATCTTAGGGTGTTTGGCTCAAAAGCATGGGCTAGGATACCTCCCGAGAAGAGAAAATCCTTGTAACCCAAAATTAAGGAGTCCATAATAGTTGTATATTATGACGATGAAAAGGGATACAATATATTTAATCCCTCATCTCAAAAAAAATTCATTGAGGGGAGAGAAGAGCCTATGCAAGAGGTTGAACTAGAAGAGGCGGAATGCTCACATCTTCCACTCAATGATGATATAAGTGATGTTTCCATTTCTATTTTTTCTTATTATGATATGGAATATGAGGATAATTACATGTATGTGTATCATTACCCACCCACAAGGAGAAAATGGGCTAAGAAAACCATACAAGCAACTGGTGATCTTAAAGGAGATACACTAGACATTAGGAAGACTAGATCACAGTTTCACAATGCTTTCTCCACTTGTGATTTGAATATTCCTGATAGGTGTTTTATGATAGTTGTATTTGACCCACATCCATATGAAGAAGAATCACATGACCCAATATGAAAATAATGCATGCAAGAATAGTTCAAGTCTGCAGCAAGACAATGAAACTTGGGAGTTGGTTCCTCTACCTTCCAAGAGGAGACTAGTGCAATGTAAGTGGGTGTATAGGACCAAAATGAATGTTGATGGTTCTGATGTGAATTCTAAGTAAATATTGGTCACTAAGGGGTTCTCTCAATTCCATGGATTGGACTATACCAATACATTTTCACTGGTGGAAAAGATGGACTCAATTAGGCTATGTTTTTTCATTGTTGTGTCCAAACGATGGGAAGTGCACCATATTGTTATACTATGAAATGGAACTTCTCCCTCTGAGTAATTACATCAAATATGTCATTACACAAAAGCAAATTAGGGATTTAATTATCCACACTCTTATCGATTATTTGGATCCTAAATACACTTTGTTCACTCCAGCATTAACCTCTTTTTTCTTTCGAACTCATCATGTATTCGCGACTTTCCTTTGAGAAACTCGCACGCCATTCGTGGGTCTACCATGTACAACCCACGTATTATAAAAATACAAAAGTTTGCTTATGGAAACCCATCGGTCATTCATGAGATGCTACATATGAACCCTCGAATTCCATTAAGAATTGTTAAAAAATAAAAATATGATTAACTAGGGGCAGTTGGTCTCGGTTTGGGAACTTCCGCAACTTTCCCTACCATCCTAAGCCTTGAATTCCTTCCTCACAATAAACTATAAGGAGAGGGGAAGGGTATGAGGAAAGGGAACCAACTTTGGAGGCAAAGTTATCCTAGAGGATTCCATTGAGGAGAGGAGCAAGAGGACTTGGGTCTTGGTTTGCAGAGGATCTTGGTCAGATAGAAGGCTATGTAATGTTTCCATATCTCTTTTAATAAAGAATATTTTTCCTTCCATCAATGTCTAGATGTATTCCTCTAATGTTTTGAGTATTTATCTAGGTTGTAATTTTTTTGGAATGCAATCCTTATATGTACATATCTCAGGTAATATAATAGTAGAAGATACTTTGAGGAAGGCCAAATATTTGTCGTAGGTACTGAATATTGGAAGCAAAGAAGCATTGCAGAAGAACAAGAAAGCTAGGATAAACCGCCAAAAACAAGGTACGCATTCTATTTCTCTCATTCTCTAATCTATGCTTGTAAAACCCTAGTTGTATGCAAGTAGAACAATCAGTAAGTCGATGGCCTCTAAACCCCCATCCATAAGGTATATTATCAGTAACAAAATAATTGACGACTTCATTGGGGAGCCTATTTTATTTTGGAGTCTCTTATTTTAAAGTATTTTTCCAGGTTTTTTGTCTTTCCTGGTCATGCTTAAGGTTTCTAGTTGTATGTTTTCAGCCTATCTTCTTGAATCTTTGTTGTGTTCTACCCCCTTTTTCTTTTTTTTGAAAACGTTTTGAGGCATTCGTGGGTTTCCTATACTTGCATTCATGTTTTCCAAGAGAATTCACGGGTTTCCTGAAGTACAGTCACGAGTAGTACGTGGGACTGTCACTACACAGTCGTGTTTTCCAATAGATATATGTCTAAAAGCATATGGTTTCCTTTATCTGAGTTTGCTTTTGATTTTTTACTGCTTTTGGGGTTTCATCCTGAAGGTTCATCAGTCTCTGACTTGTTGCAAGTATTTTTGGTTTGCTTTGGTATTTTTTTCTTTGGGTAAGTTAGGTCCAATGTGTGTTTAATACTTTTAGGTATCTCCACTTGGTGCATTTGGTTAGATTATGAGTAGTTTATGAGCTTTTAACCTCTGTTAATGCTTGCTTATGATTGTTGTAAGATTACTTGAGTAGTTTATATGATATTAATTCTCTCAAAATATTGAACAAATTTGTTTTTTTAAGACTTGTATAGCTCAATCCAAGTAGGGAATTGTCAAGCTTTGCAAAGCCTTCAAATTTTGTGTTTGTGAGGTCTATTTGTGAGACTTGCTAATACATACGTTCATAGCTCTAGCTTATATATGTGCATAAGTTGCATTTGTCACTTTCATTTTTGAAAAATTATAAAAACAAAGCATTTTGGGTGCATGTTTAGTATTAAGTAGGCACATTGTACATTGCTTTGAATTTTACAAAAAGAAAAGAAAAAAATTTCATTTGATTTGCAAAGTTCAATCATTAAAGTTTCATTATTTTTTTAAAAAGGAAAAGAAAAACTAAAATGGAAATGTCAATTTAAATCACTTCACATCATACTTTTTCTTTCTAGTCAAGTCCAAAAACATCATAAGTTGCACAGCCATCACCCTGAGTAAAAGAAGATTTAAAAATAATGATAATATTTAAAATTATTTAGCAACAATTTTCTTTTTAGGTGCATCACCAATTAGCTTAGGCTAGAGTTTCATATTAGGGCTATCTACAACTATCTGAAACTTTTTAAATTCATACATACTGGCATGTCGCTTAGGAAACCCATTTCCACGGGAAGGTAAACCGAAAAGCTCCTATAACACAGGATTCAAGCACGAGGTCGTGTGAAGCTTGAGTTTCGTAGATACCCCTCCAATACTCAGTGGAACATAAAACAATATTGTTGTGCATACAGGGATTCATTCAGTACCATCATTTTCCATGTGTGGTGTCGGTGCTGCTTGAATTTTGGGTTTGTTACCCTTCCCATGCACATCAGTCAGACCGATGACTATTCCGATGAAACTTTCTTCTATATCTGGTAACCATAGTATATTGACCTAGGGTTTCTACATAGGTGACGGTGGAAGGATATTTTCGCTATACCTAGGCAGACGTGGGAGGAAATCCCATGCAATAATTTAGGATGGTGGTTGGTGATTCAACTTCTTGCACCCAGAAAACTTGTATCAGGACCCTGGTTAACTACCCTTCAACTCTTCATTAGTCTGTTATGGGCCCTCATCATCCCAGATGTTCCTTTCGAAGACACATCTTCACTCGATTGACTATGATACTTAGGGAAATTTTTAGTGGTATTATTTTTTGATTGCTTGTGATATAGACCTCTTAGGTGTGTGAATTAAAAATATTTAGTTGTGGAGGATCAACATCCTTGTATATCTCGAAGGTTGCAAGGTCTTCCTCCACCTTCAGCTATGGAGCCTCCACCGCCACCTAGAAGGTGTAGAATCAACACAAACGGTTCTTTTGAAGCAACTGGTATTAGAGAAAGTCTAGGGGAACATAAACTTAGGTATAATCAACCTGAGGGGTATCAGTAGAGATCGAAGAATTGCCTGCCGAAGAGTTTGCAAGGAATTATAACTCACCTCTTACTAATTTTAGAGATCCACTTGTTAGATTTTTATCATTTAAGCAATATGATCTTAGGATATTATCTGAGAGAAGAAAATGCACAGCAAAAATCACAGCAGACAAGAGACACAAAGAATTTTACTCGGGGAAACCATAAAGGAGAAAACCCCGCAGCTTCCTCAGAGATAGAATGAGCATCAATAGCGAAAGTAAAACCCGAAAACATAAAGATGATCTCCGACAGTAGTTGTCTCTTTCTCTGATCCCAGCTTCTTCTTTCTCACTCATGTACCCCAGTTGAGTGAGTGTGTGTGTGATAAATAGAGAGTCTCACTCTCTATTTATATTCTTTTATTCACTTAATATTTGACTCTGTTGTGTAGGCTCGAGTAACCATAACTAGGTTACTAATGACCTGAATTACATTAACTCACCTAGGGCCAACTTCTCTAGGAAAGTATAATAACCCTAGTGCCCCACAACTATGGGGAATTTAACCCTTGAACAATAAGGAGGGTTACCCACTATGACTTTACATGAGTTGTTTACATTATTGAATATCTCGATAGGAACATCGAGGTATGACATGACTCAAATACATTACAGACACTTCCCGGAATAAACATCGGGGTATAATACATAATATATACAAGTGAATACATTCCAAAGTTACAAATACATCAACACCATTACTTTTCCAAGTTAGGCCTTTCATTCAACCTGGACTTGGTGTTCCATCAAGTCTTTTCATGTCGGATACTGGAGAAGGATCTAGGGATATCAATACCCCTACTTCATCCATGTCATCTGGAGGAGCATATCCTCCACATGTGAGTGTGCCACTATCGAACATACCTAATGCACCCATAGAATATTTAAACTTTACTCCACTCACTCATTTCCCTCCAAGTGGTAGAGTGGTTAGCCCATCATTACCCATGATTCCTACTACCAGCTCGGCTAACGGTGGTGGTTACTAGCGTACCCAGTATTCCTTTTACATCCCATCCCTTATTCCAAAATTTTCAAAACAATCTTGGTGGTTCCACTCCTCTCATCCAAGGGTATCCCTAGTATGGAGGACACATTCCTCCATCCTTTCCATATGTAGGCCCCACACCTACTTTGGCAAGTGTGTCTTCTAGAATCCTGAATCCTTTATCAAGATTCAGTTTTCAAACTTCAAGTAAGGTATCGACCACACCGATTGGAAGATCTACATTTTCACTGTTTAGTGTAAGGTCAATAGCTCCGATATCGATGACACCTATCTTGAGAAGAACCATACCAAATTAGTACAAAACACCTCAAGTTAGTAACCCCTTAGCTTTTGGACGAAATCATTTTCAGAACATTTTCACTTCCTCATAACCAATGGCTTAGGGAAACCCTAGTCAACCTTATGGGAACATTAGTGTGGGAAATTCCTCACACCAAGTTCCCCCATACCAATCCTCGTCTTGGCCTCTATTTCCTTTTCTGGTAACTTTGAACTTGCCATACCTATCAAAATTAATGAACAACCCTGTGCACCATGATCCGACTTTGCCACCTATCACTATCAAACCGCCTTCGTATATGCCAAAATTTGAAGGGAAAACCTGAGAGGATCCAGGTGACCATGTCACAACTTTACACCTATGTTTCTCCTCAAACTCTTTGAATAATGATTCAACCTGGTTGTTTATTTTTCAAAGAACTTTGACAAGTATCGCAGCTAAATGGTATATTGAACTTTCACCTGCTGCTTATGACAGTTTTCTTGATTTAGCCATTATTTTCCTCAACCACATTCAACTTCTATTCCAATATGACATTAGTACTAATATTTTTTTGACTTTTAGGCAGAATAAATCCACACATATTTCTAATCACATTCAGGAGTGCGAAGAAGAAAGAGGTTGATCAAGTTTAATAACCCTCCATATTTTTTGTTGAAATGGTTTTTGAAATCACTTTTACCATATATTTCAAAAGATGTTTCAGCTTATGGAGTGACAACCGAGGAGGAATCCATTCTTAGACCCTAGCACCTTGACTTGATCTATGCTCAGTCTAGGATTCTCTATGAGATCATACCTGATGCACCAAGGTATAACTTAGAGTTTGCAAAACCAAATCCTAAATTGCATGTTGATGGCATAGTTGGTTCAGTATAGTCACCCACTATGGAATCGCTGGAAAACAAATACATGAACTATCAGTGAAGCAGTCTACAGTGGAAGTAGCCAAGGCTGCAACCCCCTCCCCTCAGAATGTAGAACTTTTTAATGCACAATCCACCTCAAAGGCCACTCAGCAGTATGATGGGAAAAATAGAGGGAAAAAAGGGGATGGAAACCAAAACAAACAAAAGCTCGCAAAAAATGCTGGGGGGGGAAGAAAGAGAAGAAAAAGGTAAAGCTCCCCTGAAAAATTTTCCAGAAGGACCACTTGACCTATTGATGCCCTTTAATTTAACAATCTCAGAAGTTGTTGAAGCAGCAATCTATTCTCCTTAAGGATCCTTTTCCACAAGGAAAAAATGCAACTTCGAGTGATTCGAAGAATGTCGGGGGCACCCAAAATACTCCCCCTGCCGATCATTCTTACATTAACATGGTTCACTCCCAAACTTTGTTGCAAACCCAAGCCAAGAATTATGAATCAGAGTCTTCATAGAAAGACAAATAACCTGCTGAAGACTCAGCCCCACTTTTGATTGAAAAAGCGGTTGAACCTAAGCCAAAGATACTGAAAGGTGTCTTCAAGAAGACAAACCACAACCTTAATAAATTATGGTTTCTCCCAACTACTCAGTTATGGAAGATCTATCCCAAAATACTTGTACTATGTTTGCCTTGGAATTGTTTCAAAGATGTCCATCTTAGTGTAATGCACTTCTGGAACCCATCGATAGTACTAATTTTGCAAACTTAACAACTAAGTTTGACTTATCTTATGTCAAGCCTCGCTTACCCTATCAAGTAGCCTTCCAAATCGAAGTATTCCATGGTGGTAAAACCATTGGACGAACTCTTATAGATAAAGGTGCATCTACATGTGTGAATTTTGTTTTGTGTTGGAAATCTTTGGGCTCCCGTCAAATACCCTACTATCCGCTTTCAACAAAAGGTTTTTCCGTCCCCATGGTATACTACCTTATTTTGATATAGAATTGGCAGGAAAACAGTTTCAGTAGAAGTAAAGGTTGTTGACGCCCCTCTGGACTACAATTTACTCTTAGGTAGGAGTCAGGAATATGCCATGTGCGTTATTCCACCATCTAATTGACGTGTTCTTGTTTTCCTCCATGAAGGGAAGATAGTGACTATCGATCAATTGTCTTATACACAGAAAATCTGTACAGACACGTCAGAGTCTAATTTTCCTTTGATCGATCAATCGCATCTGGAAAACAAAATCTTAGGAGCTGGGATGTATACATCATTGATGGACACTTTTCATTTTCCCACTCCTATCAATTTTTTTGGAACACCTAATGTAGGGAAAAAAAATTGTCAGTTGTCGATAGGACCGACCCATGGGTTCTCCCTTCATAAGCTAAGCATGATGTTTCCTTGTCAACAGTAGAAATATCTTACCAAGCTTCAGTTCATGCTACTATTGATTCCCTCCGGACTCCTTCCATCTCAGAGGATCCAGAGGAATCCTATGTACCTGCATGGGAATTGGAATCAACCTATTCATGTGATTAATTGGACAAAGTTTTACCATCTGATGAATCCATTCTCGAGGCAATGATAGGACCTGAAAAAGTATGTAAAGACTTACATCACAAGTCCTATTTCCTACTAGAGCTTAGCAGAATCAAAAGTTCTAAGTTCCATGTGAGATTGAGTGAAGGTGTTGATCAAACCATAAATACTTTTCCCAAGGAAGGAGTGTTCGTTGAAGGAAACATGGCCAACATATCTGCATCTATACCCATCAACATCTCCACTAAACCTGATGTCCTGGAAAATGTTTACATAGGAACAAGTTCTTCACCTAAAGAAATTGCCACTTATATAGCCTTGTTTAAGGAGTTACGCAATGTATTTTCTTGGTATTATGAGGGGGTTCTGGGAATCGATCCATCTATATTAGATCATGAAATACAAACATACCCTAATTTTAGACATGTTTGAAAAAAGTTGCGCCCAGTGAATCCATGAAAAGCGAAAGCCATCAAGGCTGAAGTGGAAACATTATTAAAAGTTGGTTTGATATATCCCATATCTTTAATAGAATGTGTATCCAACCCAGTCCTGGTAAACAAGAAGCAAGGAACTATACGTGTCTGCATGGATTTTAGGGACCTAAACAAGGCATGTCCTAAAGATAACTACCCCACACCTTTCATGGATCAGATAATTTACGTGTGTGCTGGTAGAGAAGTCTTTTCTTTTATGAACAGTTTCTTGGAATATAATCAAATACAAATTAAACTCGAAGACCAACATAAGACTGCCTTCATCTTCCCCTAGGGTAATTTTGCATATAAGAAGATGTCGTTTGGCTTGAAGAACATCGGGGCCACTTTCCAAACAGCTATGAATTTTTATTTTCACAATATAAAGAATATTTCCAAACCTTACTTGGATAACCTTCCAACCCATTCTAGAAAAAGAAAAGATCATACAAAACATTTGTGTTTGGTGTTTGAAATATGTCGACATTACAAGATCCACTTAAACCCCCATAAGTGTGTATTTTGTGTCGATTCGGGGAGATTGTTAGGTTTCATAGTCTCCAGTAAATGTATTAGGTTCAATCCATTAAACATTGAGGTGATTATCAATCTGCCTCCTCCTTGAAATATCTAACAGCTTCAAATTCTACAAGGTGAATCTAAATTTCTTAGATTGTTCATAGTGAATTATACCAAGATAAAAAAGGGTTTCATGCTCTTACTGAAGAAGGACACCCCGTTTATATGGGATGAAGACACTCAACAATATTTCGAGGCATTAAAGAAATCATTTCTATCAACCCTATTGTTGCCTCCACCAGATTACACAAAGGATTTTATATTGTATATGGTCACATCAGACTCTACGGTTGGTGTAGTGCTAGTTCAAGAAGATGATAGGCTCCAAGAGTACGTCATCTATTATTTCAGTCAATCTTTGGATGGACCTGATCTAATATATTCACATGTCAAGAAGTTGGCCTTGGCAGCAGTGCATGTCATTCATAGGTTGCGTCACTAAATATTAATCAAGACAACAACCATGGTAGCAGATGTAAATCCGTTTCAATATGCTCTATCCTGATGAATTGTTGGAGGAAATTTTAACAAATGGATTGTCATAATCCAAGAGTTTGATTTAGATTTCCATCCCGCTAAATCAAAAAAATATTTAGTATTTGCAGAACTAATCTCTGAGTTCTCTAGTGATGAAACTAGATCAATGGAAGATGAATTGTTTCCTAACGAACATATCTTTCTAATTTCAACCGATGATCCCTGGTACAGAGATATTTTGATATATCTATAGACTTTGAAATGTCAAGTTACCTTCTCACAAGAGGAGCAGCGAAAATTACGACTAAATGCTAAAAATGCCTCATTATCGTAGACACCATGTACAGAAGAGGGGTAGTGTTAGCACTTGCTAAATTTTGAATATTTCTACATAATGCCTTTACACTAATTCCCTTAAAAGGTCTATACCAGTGAAAAAATCAAGCGTAGGGTCAAAAAAATTTCATATCTTATGACCTAGAGGTATGCAGGAAAGGGGTTTGAACTTGCTTGGGAGGCTTATTCCTAAGCCTGAATGTCGAAACAGTAAAAAAAACTTAAGAGTGACGTTGGAAATGAGCCTGATATGAAAAATCCGATCAAGGATAGGTCTTGGAAATAATTGATGTTGGAGATCCATCCCGCAAAAGAGATCAAAGGGCCAGAAATCATTTCCGCCAAAGGAAAATCGGGAGCGAAAGTGCGGAAGAAGTAAAATTTTGGTTATTAAAAGTGTAACCCCGACTTCCGCCTTCCGTGATCCAGGACCCGACGGCCCAGAATGTTTCTGCCTAAGATCAAAGGCGTGGAAAGGTGCAAAGGGTAGAAAACAGAAACCCAAAGTTTCTGGGTATAAAAGGTTGAGATTCTGCCTTCTGCAATCCGCCCGATCGACGGTCTAGAGCGCTCCCGCCAAGGATCAACAACTCAGGAAAGAACGGAAAGGGCAGAAATCAAAAAATGAAAATGCAAAAAAATGTTCATGAAAATTTGAAGTCCCGGTTTCCGCGATCCATCAGATCCAACGGTCAGGAAAACTCCCTCACATATCAATGGTGCTGAAAGAAAAAAGCGAGAGCGGAAGGGAGGAAGTGGAAAAGATAAATTTTTGGGTTGCAAAATTGGAAAACCCGACTTCCACTTTTCACAGTCTGAAATCCGACGACTCAGATCACTTCTGCCAAGGATCGACGGTCCCGGAAGGAGGAGAAAGGTGGAAGTCAAAAACATAAGAATTTCGTTGTAAAATGAAGAGATCCTGATTTTTGCTTTCCATGAGTCCACAACTTGATCTCAAATCAACGGATGGGAAATTTTATGGTGAAGATCGATGGTGTGGAAAAGGGAAACATGTGCATGAGTTAAGCAAACCTCCTGATATGCGAGATTGGGTAAACCCCGTAGTTTTTAATGGTGGTGATCAAAGTTTGAATCAAATAAACAGTGAATATTCATTTCATTGATCTGACTTGCACGTAGAAAGTAGCTTTCATATTTGGTGAAATGGCTTAAAGGTCTGCAGTTTTCAAACGACCACAATCGATGGTGAGTTAAGATCAATGTTGGAGAACAATTCCGCTAATGCAATAAGCATGGGGAAATGAACTTTTGAAATCTGTGAAATCATGTAAAGGGTCTGCAATTTTTGACGACTCAGATCAAGATTGATCTAGATCCACGGTCGAGGAAATTTTTGCTAGTTCAAAGTGTCATTGATTTAACTCTCCAGAACTTGGTGAAATTTTACAAAGAAGACATGTTCAAACACATGTCTCTTCTCCTTGTTTCGATTAAAATATCAACTGTCTAAAATCAATTTTTTAGGTGAAGATGCATACATAGATTTAAGCCGTCGCAAAATGCCGAAAGGATATTCTGATCAATCATTTTCATCCAACAGGCCTGAGATCCTGCTGTAAAAATTTCTTAATTGATCCATCATGCACGACCCAGCATGCTTTCCTGTTTTGTTTTTTGATCATGGCGAATCCGCCAGGTCAGTGGTTGTTAGGATTTTATGATCATTCGGATTTGATTCCCATTTTTGCAACTGATTTTGGCTCGGTTTCGAGGTTGGTCTCAGAATCCTGTTTACACTATAAATATAACCTCGGAAGAGGAAGAAACGGTTTAACATTCATTGTGGAGGCTCTGTGCTTGGTTTTTGAAGATCTGTAACTTTTCTTTGGAGTAATTAATGTAAAGCATACCCCGAATGTCTGAGATTCATCACGATGTTCTCTGTTCAGACTGTTTTCCTTCGTATATTTCATTTCCATGTATGTGTATTTTCTGCTAATGTGTTTCTAGTTGAATGTGAGGAATTTGTTCTCTATTTACCGCTCCTTGCATCAGATAATGCATTTGTCTATGTTTCTGGTAAATTATTTGGAATTCATCTTCTATGCTCCATCTCATTTATCAGCCTCCAATGTTTCTTCTGCTAAAGGTGTTTGCAAGAGATTCATCCACAGATAGGTCCATCTTGCTTCACAAGGATTCTTCTCCTTTCCCCCTATCATCTCTCAAAAGATATTTTGATGGATATTGATACCTATTTTGCCTCATACTATGAAGATAATCTCTAGTCATTAATTGTTGTATGTCCTTGATTGTTTCAGAATTTGACTCCATTGCCCAATGGTGTTGTATTTCTGTCTTACACTCTTTTAAACCCTAAAAACATGTTTCCTATCAGAATCTAGCCTTCTAACTGCTTGTTTGAAACCAAATGTATATGTGAATAACCCTATGACAAGAGAGATCCCTCTCTGACTGTAAGGCTATACTATAGTATAAATATTGGTTTGAAATTGTTACCACTGTGATTCTCCTACTGCAACCATAGGAAAGTTGCAAGGTGATAACATCTTGGCGCCATTGCCGAGGAGTAATCACTATTATCTCCTTGGGAAAAAGACATTGTTTAGTTCTACAACCTGGTTGAGCAGTTGGTCCTAGATACATGTTGGTTGTATATCCTCTGGTGACTTCACTCAAATTTTTTGAAAGGTGACTCCATTAGGGAGACTAGCAGCCACAAGGACCGATAGGGGGAGGAGGGTTCAAATCTTCCCTGAGTATGAATGGAATATTTTTAGATTTGACTATTAATGGTGAACAATGGCCAAACATCAATAAGGTCGTGCCTCTTTCACCTAGAGACTCCATCTTCAAAATGATCCAGTCTATTGAAGGTTCTATGGAAGCTCCACTGTCAAAGGGGTTGCAAAGTTTGAGAAGCCGATTCAGTTTCTTCATCATCAACATGGGTTCTATAGAATATCCAAAAAAAAATCTTCTTCCCCAACTTGCAACCCGATATTTTTTTCTTCATGTTTATGACTAGCCTAGTGCACTAGTCGAAAACCACACTCTTTAGACATTCCATTGCTAGACGCATGTGGTTCCGCGTGGCTAAGTGTAATTCATATGTACCCTCCACTTGGGTGATGGTACTCACAATAAATTTCAGTGAGAAACTCGATATCTGGGAAATTGGTAGTTATGTGTCTGACTTTCATGAACCTGGAAGGCAATAGGTGTTCATGTTGTCTTGCACACTGAGTGGGTCACCCCCACGTCTAGTTATACTCAAGCTCAATGGTGCCTCCTTATGAGATAAACTGGTAATAAAATATGTATTCGGTAGTTATTTTAAGTGTTTCACCCTGGAGAGAAAACATATCTTGTTCAGGATCCCATAGTTGTACAAAATACTCCAAAAATCAAACTTGAGCATGCATGTTTGTGGTGTGAAAGAACTTCACCAAACCGCATGTTCTAATCGAATTTAAGGTAAATGGATCTCCTAATGCTGCCCTATCCATATCCGTGTTCTCTCTTTCCCTCCATTCTAACACCATTTTGTTTGCAAACATCAATTTTTGGCGATTAGAGAGGTAAACCATGCTATCTGTAAAAAACGCAACTATATAGTTATAACAGCATGTACCATTCGCGGGTTTCTTGTTGCACACCTGGGAATGCTTCTCGAATTCGCGAGTTTGGAGTGGGATACCTATGGTTCCCATGTGGTGTCGTTACAACCTCACCAAAATACCCAAATTTGCATATAAAATTGAAATGGATGGCATGAAATGAAAGCTAAGGAAGGGATGGTATACCTGCAACTTGCGGTTCATGAATCCGTCCACCGGTTGGCTCGTATGAGGAATTTAAAGTTGAGGAATATTTTACACCATAAAAGGTAAAAAACCAAATGAATTGTTTTGTAACAAACCAAATGAACTATTCATAGTAAAAATTAAAAAATTTACCCACTTTGATTTAGTTTGGTCAATTTTTCATCATTTTGACTAATATTGGTTGTGTTTTCTTACCTACTTTCGCAGTGAAAAATAAATTTGGAGTATATTATCCCAGCATATAACATAATATTTGTTTCCCATTGAATTTTTCATCGATACCTTATCCCCTTGCAAACCCTATGATCTTGTTTTTTATCCATGGACTACGATCTGCAATCTTCTTTTTTCTTCAAACATCGTTGTTCTTCCATGGATTAGAGTCGTCCAAACATGGGAAACCTACCTAGAACAATTATTTTCAATAATGGTGCCCATGCTGCATGTTTCTAGGTGATGGTATCCTTCATAGTTTTTTTATGCAAAAAATAGCCTCATATTCTCTCTCTTGCTAACTACCTTATGTCATAAGGATCCCATCATAAGGAGTTATCTTCAATCCCTATTCTAAATCCTTAAAATTGGCTAGATATCCGAGTTACTTGTTCTTTCATACTCATTAAACGAAATGAAGGATCATCCGTATCGGTATAAGTTTAACCATTTTCTGTACCATATGGATTACTTACAAAAAAGGAATACTCTAGTTCACTGTGACGAGAAGAGTATCTTCAGGTATAGGTTATCTCTTTTTCAGGCCTGGAGGAATAAATTTACGAAAAAAGTTGTTTGAGCCAAATTTTTCTTTTTAGTACTCTGGATTAAAATATGAAAAATATTCCAAGTCTTCTTTATGTCATTGTCATGCTCTTTAAACTTCAGTACAAAGCATCGATTTTACTGTTGTTTGTCCCATTATCGTAAATAAATGGAAAATTCTGAGTGATATTGTCTTCCTTCACACTAGTAAAACTAAGGCTATATGCTTTCTTTTGAAGGTGCGTCGGTTTGGTGATATTTTACCCATTTTTTTAACCTTTCCAACTAAGTACAAAAAAGGTATACCTTAGTTCTTTGGAAGCTAAGAGAGTTCTCCTCTGGATTGTTTTATACTTTTTCATACTCAAGAGACTAACTTTATGAAAAAACACCCCCCTAGAGTCTTCTTTGGATTTTTCAGACTCTCAAAACCATGAAAACACCGATGAGCATTCACTAATTCGAGCTCGTAAAATCCAAGAATAAGTGTTATATCAAGCAATATTCTCTCTTTTCTTCAAGCTTGCTCAAAAATGAAGAAATACTCGAGTTTACTTTCTTGGACTCATTAAAACTTAACAATAAAGGAAGGAAGAAAACACACTCTTTTGTACGTGGTCTGGCAGCAAGTCCCTTGAACAAAGCACTAGTATGATTCTCCTGTTACTCTTGTTTCATTTTTTCACTTCCCGGTTCAATACTTTGAGTCACTACTCCTCCACTGTTCACTTCTCCTAAGTACATTGGGAATTGGTTAATGTATCCTACATTGCATATTGGTCTGGTTGTTTCCCTTGAAGTTTAAAGCTGCCTTGGGTCATCTTGGTGTCGTTCTCACTATTCAAGGATCCCTAGCCTCTGCCTGTTCACCTTGATCCCTATCATTTCATCTCTAATATTATTCTATGTACATCTTCCCTTATCCATTCTACTAGTTACTTCGATGACTTGTTGAAGGATTCATTTCCTTCATCTTCACACATGGCTTCTGATTTACACAAGCTACAAGAAGAGTACCTAGATTTTCAAGTTAGTACCTCGGGATCCACTTCACATTTTGGTGGACTCCTCTGCATTGGTTGTTAGTATAACCTTTTAACTGATATTCTGATGGTATATTTCCATGTTTGACTTCAATCAATATACTCACATGGTCATATCTGTACTGGTTTCTATGGATTTGGATGAAGACCTTGTGTTTACATCCTATATAACCCAAGTTGCGCAAGATTGTGCCAAGCCTGGTGACACTTTTCCTAGCAATTGAAGATCTATCATTGTACTCATGTGGCTATGATCCACCTTTGTAAATAATGTGTGGCCCTATATCCTGTATCATATGATGTATCTTGTAAAGGAGTTAGTGTCCCTCATTATTGGACATGGCATCTTCAGTGATGATTTTGTATAAATGACCTTGTTTTTTTTTTTTTTTTTCAGGTACTCCTCTGCGGCTTCGATTCTGATACCTTTGAACAAATATTGTAATGTATTTTTTCCATATTTACCCTCTAACCTCATAGATTAGGGGGAATCTATTATACTATGAAATGGCACTTCTTCATCTGAGTAATGACATCAAATATGTCGTTACACAAAAGGACATCAGGGATTGAAGTAGTCATGACCTTATTGATGATTTGGATCCTTAATACACCTTGTTAACTCCAGCATTAACCCTTTTTTCTTTTGAACTCATCATGTATTTGTGACTTTTCTTTGAGAAACTTATGCACCGTTCGTGGGTCTTCCATGTACAACACGCGTATTATCAAAATCCACGAGTTTCCTTAAGGAAACCCATGATTCATTCGTGATATATTGCATATGAACCCATGGATTCCATTAAGAATTGTTAAAAAATAAAAATATGATTAACTAGGGGCATTTGGGCTCGATTTGGAAACTTCCCCTACTTCCCCAACCATCCTAAGCCTCGGATTCCTTCCTCGCAAGCAAATATAAAGACAGGGGAATGGTATGAGGAAAGGGGACCAACTTTGGAGGAAAATTTATACTAGAGGATTGCATTGAGTAGAGGAGCAAGAGGAATTAGGTCTTAGTTTGCAGAGGAGCTTGGTCAGAAAGGAGGCTATGTAATGTTTCCATATCTCTGTTAATAAATATTTTTTTTCCTTCCATCAATGTCTATATGTATGCTTCTAATGTTTTGAGCATTGATATTGGTTGTAATTTGTTTTGAATGCAATCATTATATTCATATCTCATCTTATATAACAATAGAAGATACTTTGATGAAGGCCAAATATTTGTTGCAGGTATTGAATATTGGAAGCAACGAATCATTGGAGAAGAATAAGAAAGCTAGGATCAACCATCAAAAACAAGGTACACCTCCTCTTTCTCGCATTCTCTGATCTATGCATGTAAAACCCCAATTGTCTGCAAGTAGAACAATCAGTAAGTTGGTGGCCTCTAAACCCCCATCCATAAGGTAGATTATCTTTAACAACACATATGGATGTGAAGAGTAATTTTCTTCATGATGACATTCATGAGGATATTTATATGTAGCATCCTGAAGGTTTCATACATGATCCTTCACTTGTTTGCAGGTTGAATAAGTCTCTCTATGGCCTCAAGCAAGCTCCCAGAGCTTGGTATGCCAAGATGGGCAAGTTTATTCTCTCACAAAGTTTTGAAAGATGAAAATATGATCCTAATATGTATTTATCATTTACATGACTCTATTCTGATCATTATACTTTATATTGATGATATTTTCATCATTGGAAGTTGCATTGTTGATACAGTTTTAGGTAAGTCTTCATTGCACAATGCATCTTCTATAACTGACCTAGGATTGTTGTAAGTTCAAAATGGTTGAATGTAAAGTTTCTAATTTTTCATGTGCAGAAAAGAAGATGGGAGAAACTGAAGATCAAGCTCTCACCATCCAAAGAAGATCCCTCAAGCAATGAGGAATGTGGAGATCTCAACTCTTAAAAAACCTCTCATCCACCTTAACATTTGGATAAGAAACGATGCTATTATGAATGAAGAAGATGATGAACTTGAAGGCTCAAGAAGGAGTCTACCAGTGAAACAAATAAAGATAAGTATTCAATTGTCATTTCATGATATTATTTTGTTATGCATTTGTTTATACTCAGTTAATGTATTATGCATGATAGAATGTTTGCCTTAATGACAATATACTACTAATATGCATGTGATAGGTTAGTAGCTCATGGTGCTATACAACTCTCCATTGCTACTTATCTAGAATGAAACCTCTTTGCTGACATATTGGATTAGTGCACAATCTCAATGTTGTCCTGGTAGAGATGGAAGGCATCTAAAAAAGTTTCTGTGAGACATGGATGAATGTTGTATTGGCTAAAGTAGTTGCATGATCATATATTTATGCATAAGAATTTGCCAATATGAATATTCTTTATGAAATGTTTCTAAGCATACAAATGCATTTGACTTGTATGAAATATCGCATACATAATCGCCTACAAGCAAAGAAGGATGAGACTTGTTCCGAAGAACAAGTGACGACAGTTCAAGAATAAAATGACGAATGCAGCGACATCATTGATGCAGAACCTTCCAGCTATGAAGAAGTAACCAAGAATAATGGGAAGACCAGTTCAAGAAGAATGATGTATAGGATGCAGTATCGATACATGAAGGGAAGTTCATAGTTCCATCATGCAGTAGATGGAAACATCGTGGGATACAAGGCAAGATTCGTAGCACGAGGCTTCTCATGAAAAGAAGGCATAGACTACAAAGAGACATTTGTAGCCAGTGGGAGTTGAAACACATTCATGATGAGCTTGATGAAGATCTTAACCTTCGCTACAAGGTTGAAGGTGAAATTCTATACACTAGATGGATACATAGAATATTAGTAGCATAGGAAGCTACTTGTCACTCTGGTACAGAATGTTTCAGTGCATAGAGTACGTAAGACAGAGGGAGTATGATGCTCCACCTCAGATGGAGTGACTATAGTATATATTGAGGTTCAACATGGTACGACAGGATGGATAGATTACTGATGAATCTAGGGTTTACTAAGAGTAAAGTGGATTCCAACCTTTGCTTCAAGGTTGAAGGCAGAAGACCAGTGATGCTCTTGTTATGTGTCGATGCACTACGCTCTAGGAATGGAGATGTGGACAAGGGAAGTATGCAGTAGAGATCCTGAATAGGTTTAGGATGATGGACTGCATGACCACACCTATGGCATTGAACCTAAATCTATTGAGTGTTGCTTCATCGGAGTCAGTTGATGCTATGATGTATCGTCAGATGATTGGGTCCTTGATGTACCTGAAGAACACGAGACCAGATATTTTCTTTGCTGTGAACACATTGAGACATGTTCACCTGATGGTTGCAAAGCATGCAGGGGTACAGTTGATTATGGGCTCAAGTATGAGGCAAATCAGAAGATTAACCTAGAAGGTTATGTTGATTCAGATTGGGGAGGCAGTTCCATCGATAGGAAGAGCACTTCAGGGTGTTGCTTCAGTATGGGATCAAGTGTGATCTCTTGGTTTAGTACGAAGCAATCCTGTGTGGCACTGAGTACAGCTGAAGCATAGTATGTCGTAGCTTGTTCAACTAGTTGTGAGGCAGTATGGCTGAGGAAGCTACTGTTTGATTTATTTGATCTCCAGATGGATTCTACTTGTATACATTGCGACAACCAGAGTTGTGTGAAGTTGTTGAAGAACTTGGTGTTCCATGACAAGTCGAAGCATATCGAGATCAAGTATCACTATATCGGGGATATGGTGCAGAGAGGAGTAGTGAAGCTCCAGTATGTTGTGACGGACGAACAGATAGCTGATGTATTGACGAATCCATTGGTTAGGCTGAAGTTTGAGTACTTCAGGGAGAAGCCTGGTGTTCTCTAGATCGAGGTTCCCTCCAAAGGGAAGTGATGAGTCTGTGAGCCATTCTGACATGGTGAGAGGATTGGTTCCTTCCATGGTCAGATGTAAGGGCTGAGCCATTCTATCATGGTGAGAGGATTGGTTTCTTCCATGTCAGATATGAGTGTTGAGCCATTCTGACTTCGTGTCAGATATAAGGGCCACCGCCATTCTTGGAATGGAGCTACCTAGTGAGGTACCAGGAATCCTCAGTCTGGGACTAAGAGCCATTCTAATGTGACTGAGGGATGTGTTCCCACATGATCAGATGTAAGTGCATAGCCTTTCCACATATGATAGTAGGTGTGTCCTATCATGCTGGTGGATGTGAGTGTTGGCCTTTCCATATATGATAGTAGGTGTGTCCTATCATGTTAGTGGATGTGAGTGCTGCGCCTTTTCACAGATGGTAGTAGGTGTGTCCTACCATGTCAGTGATTGTAAGTGTTGTGTCTTTCCACAAATGGTAGTAGGTTTGTTCTAACATACTGGTGGATGTGAGTGATGTGCCTTTCCATAGATGATAGTAGTTGTTTCCTATCATGCTAGTGGTTGTAAGCATTGAGCCTTTTCATAGATGATAGTAGTTGTGTCCTATCATGCTGGTGAATGTGAGTGCTGGGCCTTTCTGATGTGATTATAGGATTGGTTCCTACATGATCAGATGTGAGTGTTGGGCATGCCTTTCTGACGAGTCAAGGTCATATCTAAGTGTTGGGCCGGCCATTCTGACTTGGTGTCAGATATAAGCGCTGAAGAAGACCTACATGGAGGCTAGGCCTACAACCAGCATGAAAAAGGTTTGGTTCTGTAGAACTTCATGTGACGAGAAGAATCATGAGATGGCACTCGTGGTGATGATCCATATCGAATGATGATCTAGATCCAGTGATGATGATCCAGCAATGATGATCCAAATCGAGTGATGATCCATATCCAGCAGTGATGATCTAACAGTGATGATGATCCAGATCCAGTGATGATATCTAGTGATGATCCAGATCCAGTGATGATGAACCAGATCCAGTGATGATCCAGATCCATATGAAGATGAATTGAAAATGAAGATGACTTGAAGATGAAGATGACGAGAACTCAATGATGATCCAAATGATACAGACAAGAATACTTGTGCTGATAAATTGTGTCAAAAGAATACCTTCCTAGTTAAGAGGGAGTGTTGATGTAATTGTAACTTTGGAATGTATTCATCCGAATATCTTATGTATTGTACCTCGATGTTTATTCTGGGATGTGTCTGTAATGTAATTGAGTCATGTCATACCCCGATGTTTATTCCGAGAAGTTTCTATAATGTAAACAAGTGTCAATTCATTGTGGGTAACCCTCCTATTAGTCAAGGGTTAAAAGTCCCCTCAGTTGTGGGGCCCTAGGGTTATTAGACTATTCTAGAGAAGTCACCTTAGGTGAGTCATTGTAAGTTGGGGCAATAGTCCCCACCATTTTGTTAAGGATAAACCTCCTTGTTGTTCAAAGGAGGAAAAGTCCCCACAAGTTGTGGGGCAATAGGGTTATTAGACACTTCTAGAGATGTCAGCTCTAGTAAGTAATTGTTAAGTGAGGACGACATGTTGGAGTGGGTTTCAAGTGAACGAAAGAATATAAATAGAGAGTGAGCCTCTATATTTATCACACACACACTCACTCATTGGGGCGCATGAGTGAGAGGAGAAGTTGTTGGGACAAGAGAGAGACTGCTGTTGTCGGGAGATCATCTTTATGTTTTCGGGTTTTACTTTTGGTGTTGATTCTATCTCTGAGGAAGTTGTGGGGTTTTCTCCTTTATGGTTTCCCCGAGGAAAATTATTTGTGTCTCTTGTCTCTTGTGTTTTATTTCTGTGCATGTTATTCTCTCAGATAAAGATCCTAAGATCATAATGCTAGCTTGAATGATAAAAATCTAACACCATCCCCATATATTATCATATGCATCAACTTTAGCTATATTCTTTTAATCCTATAGGACCTCCCACTCTATCTGGGTAAGCATCCGACCCCATCCACTCTTGCATTCAGCCTTATCGAACAGTTAGAACCTACCTTACATGGGTGATCATTTAAAGCCCCTTGTCATTTGCCACGCATGCCTTTGGAATTTCCATAGGTTTTAGGAGTCCTTGTAGTCTCTAAACCACATCAAAACACATATTACTCTATCATAAACAATGATTGGCCTACCCAACTGACTCCCAAGTTTATGTTCTTTAAAGGAATTTTGATGATATACATTGCACATCCACGAACCCTCTACTCCATCCATATTGCAAAAGTAATGTTATTGTGTCGCCATTCAAAACCCTACAAGGAGGTTACCACTAGTGTCCTACACCCCCATCAAATATTTCATTTGCATTCATTCAATCAGTTGAACCATCTACTCCATTGTACACTTACCTCCTTGCCTTCCACTCTACATTACTAAGGTGGCCTTTTGCCTCATCGACCATCATACAATGGTGTTTTCGAGCACCCCTTTTCCATATATCTATGGATATGGGAAGCTATGATTGTGAAGTTCAACTCCACAACATATTTGGTTCCCTACGCATCAGAACCATTTACAAATGGTGCTTCTTAGTACCCTTGCAAATCACATATGTTCCCTTATTTTCGACAAGAAACTTGGTCGCCTTTGTTCGTAGTATTTTTTTATTAAGTTTTCATTGATGCCAATGATGTCTGGTCATTGATGCCAACTGTTGAGTCCTTGGTGGCCCTAGTGGATACCCTGAGGGTTAGTGTTTAGTTTGTAGTTGTCTGTATCAGAGGAGCCCTTTTGACCTTGTCGAAGCCCAAGCTTGAAGCCCTTGGAGGCCTTGGAACAATGTAAAAATCCTCGGCTACCCATTGACTTGGTCAAGTGCCCCTAAGTTGTATCATGGTCCCATTTGAGACCATTGTTGTTTTTCCTTGCTCCTGGTTGATATTTGGTTATTGGTCTTTATGTTGTTTGTTATGCTTGTACTTGTTTTGGTATCTTGATTTGTTGTTGGATGGATTATGTGGCTCATGTGTGTAAGTCCCTTGATGTGTTGATGTTGGAGCCCATTGCTTGCATTGGATGGTCTTGAGGTTGTTGAGTGTTTGTGGGGTCCTTGAGTCCACAAGATTAGATCTTGATCCTCTTGCATGTGGAGGCTTGGGTCTTGGAACCCACACTTATGGTGGTATGTTGTAACCCATTCTTATCGGGTCCATGGTGTCCTTAGAAGTTTAGGTCTTGAACCCACACATATGGTGGTTTAATGGATCTTGGACGTTATATGGTCATTGGCATGTTGTAGCCTTGTGATCATGCATAAGAAGCCCATAAGGTGTTGCAAACTAGTGGTGAGGTATTTGTACACCTCTTTTGGGGTGTTGGTACTCTTATGGTGATGAATATATAAAGTGGAACCATTGGATATGTTTTTAACGATATGGAGACCTTGAATATGATAATGATATTCTTGAAAAAGTATTTGTTCCCACTTGATTGGTGGTGTTGGGGTCCTTGATACCCTTGATATGATGAGTATATGGTGAATGCCTCCTCCTTGTTGATGTTAAGTACGTGGATATGAAGACTATTGAATCCCTCGTGCCTTTGATGATTTCCATTGAATCCTTTGACCTTGGAACTTATGCATAAGGTAACATGATTTTTGGCACCTTTATGTGTGGAATATTTGAAGTCCTAAACAAATTGAAAAATTTAAGGGTATTATAACAATAATTTGCAAATAAACCATCATAGGGAGTTAGTATTCTTCAATCTATTTCCGCTGACATGTGGAGCATCTTCTAACTCCTTACGATTGAAGAGATATTAATTTTTTAAGTTGGTGTACCCCACCTTTTTGGGTCAACCAACCAAACAAAAGAGAATTTAATTATTCGTAATTTTGAATTGCATGTCAGCCTAGTTTGAGGTACTAACTTTCCTCCATGGCCTATATAAATAGAATATCAAACATTTCATTTGTTCATCAATCAAGTCTCTCTTTGGTATTTCGCAACTCTTGGAGAAAAGTGCGAAACATTGTGGAGGAGAAATTTTTGGGCATCTTCACTAAAATTGACATAACTTTCTCATACAGAATCAAAATTACAAAATCCTTGGCTCGTTGGAAATCTTGTTATGAGGGATATGTGATGAAATAATCTTGAGTTTCTTGTGGTTTGTATATTATTTCTTCATCTTGTGATCTTAAAAAAGGTATGGTTCATGCTTCTGGGTTTCTCTTGTGATGCCACATGTCTCTCATGGATAGAGTTCATCTTTGATATTAGTATGTCAGTATATATATTTGTATATATATTTGAATTCATTGAATATGTTATGGAGGTTATGGTGATGGTTATATTGAAATATATCTTGATGTGATCGTGATATAAATCTCGATGATTGTCTTGGATATTGTTGGCATAGACTTTGGTGTTTATCTTGACTGTTGTATAGTGTGGTATTGAATGAGAAGTTGGCATGTAAGTAATAGATCTTGAGAGTGATTTCTTTAATCAACCTAAGTGTTTTCTTTAAAAACTAGTTTGAAAAGTGTTGATCATTGTGTCTTTGACCTAAGTGGAGCTAGACTGTCATTAACTGTTAATGACAACCTTTGATAGTATTGTAAGTGACTATTTGCTTGATATCTGTTTGATTTGTTGACTTGCTTTAAGTGGAGTGAAAAATCATTTTGTGTCTAAGAGTTTATGAGATTGAGTGAGTTTGACATAGTTCATTAAGTCTTTTATCTTCCTGGCTGATGTTAGTTGGTTGAAGTTTGTCATGTTTAACTATCAAGTATTCCTTGATTATGATTGAGGTTGGTCATGGTTTCATTGAGTTGAGTGTGATCGGGAAAAGTTTGGTTGACCGTATGTGAAGTTTCTTGGTTGCTTAAATTTGTCTCTTACTTGATGAACTAGGCCAAGTAAGAAGGGTTGGTTGGCTATCAGAGAACTTGATTAGATTGACATAAATATATGATTGATTTGGCACAGGTACACAAGCAACTTGGTACAGGTTGGTTTAGTTGAGCACAATTGGCCGTATGTGCAGTTGGTCTGACTCATACTAGCTGAGTTGTATGAGCAGCTGGTTTGACTCAGGTAGGCGGAGTTTGGTGTGTAGTTGTTTAGACTCAGATTGACTAAGTCAGTTGATGTGAGCAACATATTGATTGGACAGGTTGATAAGTCGATGAGAAGTAGTGATCAGATGATGAGCAGTGATTGTGTAGTGTGGTACATATTGTGCATTGTAGTACAAGTGTTGATTAACAAGTCCGCAGGATCAAAGTGGTCGTGGTTCAAGTAGTTTCTTCATATCGGGGTGGTAGGACAGGGCAAGGAAAGGGGGTTGCATCCTCCTTTTGGTTGTAGCCGAAGAACTAGGTAGTTGGAGCTTCCTTCAGGTTGTAGCCTGTAAAGCAGTGGGTTGTAGCCTCCTTCCAGTTGTAGCTGGAGAATTAAAGTCATTGTAATAAGGGGGTTGTTGCCTCCTTCCAGTTGTTGTTGGGAAACTACTATTATAAGGCTTCTGTGGTTTTTCCCCCAAGACATGGGTTTCCATGTAAAATCTGGTGTACTGTGTATCATGTTATGTTTCTTATGTGATAATGATGTGATGATGATAATAATGTTGCTGATGATATAATTATAATGTGATAATGCATAATATTGAATAGGTTGTTGATTGTTAAAATTGAAAAAGTAATAAAGTTGTGCACACTAATTCACCTCCCCTCTCAGTGTACCTAGTGTGTCCAACATATCTTACGATGAGTCAACCTTGGAGTCACCTTGATGTCTTGTTTTCTCATAATCACATATCAATAACCCCCCCTTGAGTGTTCCCCATTGTAATCACAATTCCTGATATCAATGTTGTACCCCTCCCAAAGATCATTTCCACATATGTTTCCAAGACATCTGTGTCATCATACTTTCAAATTAGGAAATTTGAGTTCTGATTACTCATTTTCCCTCGTATCCCACAGTAGTGTCTTAGTCACATGTCGAGTAGTATCAATCATTGGTTGTATCCCTCGCGAGTTTATCAAGGAAACATCATTTCCTTGCCATTAGTTGGTCTCTCTCTATCGAAATCAACACATTTATTCCAGAGGATATACACAGAGGTACCATGTACCTTGGCCTCATAACCCTCATTGATGATCCCCTTGGACCACATGAAGGGATACCCTAGTGCCCTTTGGAATGGTTGTTTCTCACGTGCTCGACACTTACTACATTATTGCACTGATGATATTCGTATAGCTTGATGGTTCTTTCATTATTTGGTCGAAAACCCCAATTTCCCCTTTACTCTATTCCATTGGTGAGTCTACACAAAAACCCCATAACATTATGTTTCTTGTGATATCCTAGCTGCATTGGCAACAATGTTTGGAAGCCCCCTATTCATATGATTCCCCGTGTGTTAGAGGTAGTTTATCCATGTATTGATCGAGTCACCTTTTCAGGCCTCATTTCAATTTTTTTTGTTTTGATACATTGATACGAGCATGGGTATGCCTGCCTCATTCATATCTTTGAGATTATATGCAACTCATTCATATTGATTATTGTAGCTATAAGAAAGGGCCCATGTAGTCTCGTTAAAGGGTGAGCTACCTCCAACACATTCTCCGTTCCCAACGCCACCGTCACATTTATCTCCTGGAAAAGAAAGATCATATGATGTATATCGATGATACGATGAGCTCCTAACCTCACACATCAGGGGGCAATCTATTAAAACCAAATTTGTCCACCTAGCCTCATCAAACCTATGTGTCATTAACCACATTTCATTTCTGCCACATGGACGTTCAATTATCCAAAATATCTAAGTCGAGCATAAAAGGTTATTTCAAATATTAAATCGACTCATTAAAATCCAAAATTTATGAGTCATATTTCTCAAAATGATATTTTGGATCTTTTCTTTTCACAAAAAAGCAAACTCGACACTTTCCCAAAAGATGGATATGGATCCCGGAAAGCAAGGAGAAATAAAAGGAAACTCCAAAAAATCCCCTTAAAAAAGAAAATATCTCAATTTGATCCTTATCCCTCCATCCTGCCTACGATGCCTATATATTGACCATGAAGGTCCCCCATTTACACAAGACTTATCAACTCATTTCCTATACGGTTTCTCTGCCAAAATATCCCTATGATATCTAAAAATCCCTTTAACATTCACATTTCACCCTTGTTGGATATCTACACCTTGAAGATGGAAGAGTAGGTAATTCATATTATACAATGATTAAAGGAAGCACACAATAGATAAAAGAGTTATGCAAATGCACACACAGCTAACAAAGTTATAATGTTGGAGATGGGATTATTATTTGTATTAGGCCTATTGGGAGTGTTATTCAATTTGGAAAGGGGGCAACATTGTCACCTCAATTTATAAGGCCATTTAAAATTATAGAACTAATTAGACCAATTGTGCATCACATTACACTACCACCTCATTTGCACAAGACTCATGATGGTTTTCATGTATTTGTATTACCACATTGTATTGTTGGCAATATCATAAAATAATTGGAAGGAATTGTAGGTTTTGAATGATGGAACCATTACACCTAACAGACAACAGGGTCCAACAATTTAGGCACTGCTTGGTGGACCAAGTTAAGGTATAGTGGGATAAGTATAGCCTAGGTTCATCTGCTTGGAAGGATGCAAAAACCATGCATCATGATTATCCCACACTTTTTTAATTGTAATTTTGAGATGAAGTTTCTTGAAGGGTGTGTGTGTGTAACGCCCCATTTTTTTACTTGATAATTGAACAACATTATGACTAAAATTGTATTTCTTTGCTTATTATCTATTGGACTCAACTTGACTCAGAAAACTATATTTGTGGATATATGAACCTAGCTATATGTGGAAGTTATGTTTTAAGTTTATTGTTTAAATTATTAATGATGACAAATGTGTTATTTACTTCCAATATGCAAATTAAATAGAAAGATAGGGTACATGGATACCAATTTAAGTTATGATTAAATGAATAAATGGGCGCCATGCACATGATGAATAAATTAGCTTGTTTACATTGTTTAACTATTAATAATTTGGTAATTACTTGGAAACATATAATGATTATGCATGATCTTATGTTTTAATGAGACTAACCTAAATGTCAGAGCAAATAAGTAATAGCCAAATAGTTGTAGTACTAAAGTGACCTTGATGTTATTGACATTGAAAGAGAAAAGGGTATTTTTTTTAAACTAGAATGGATATATTGGCATTATAAACAACTAAAAAAATATCAACAACAAAACATTACAACAACCCAAAATGGGGCTTTGAAGTTTTTACAAATTTTATCCATCCCATATACATAGTCTTATAGCTATTTGAAAATAATTTTCTACAACTATACTAATGTAAATTTTAACATATCAATTGGCTTAACAACAATTGACAGAAAGGTTCAGAAACACTAAAATTAAGTAGAACTATGGTCATTGTCCATGATCTCAGCTTCTACATTATCACCAACATGCTCCTCTTAGCTTGAGATGTTTACTGCTACACGGGTGGGTTGATGAACAATGATTTGTTAATTTTCCCTACTTCTTGCTTGGTCAGTGATTCTAGAATGTTTTGCAATCAAAATATTCTCATGGAGATCTAAGGTTGCCATCATTGTATCAACTTGAGCTCCATATACTTTACTATTTCCTTCAATGCCATCCAAGCGATTCTCCAAATAAGACATGTGCGTCATGATCTGACATATAACCTTTAACACCCCCTCAAGCTACGAATTCATCCAAATAGGTTGTTTTCAATGTCTCAGATATTGACACAAACAACTCTTGTTCTCTCTAAAATTTCCTGCAACTTTCCCTCCAAATCCACCGTGACCTTCATTGTTGGTGATAGGCGAACTGCACCCACCAAAGTTCTAGAATCCCACGCTTTCCAAAGCAGAGAAAGGGAAAGCATCGTATTTCCAGACCTGCAAACATAGGTTACCACCTGAAGACTATCCTCCTCATGGCCTCCAAAGTCTGGAATCAAGAGCCACTACCCTAGGGTGTAGGGGAAGCCATCAACCTCCTCTGAAACCATAATCACCATCCCCATTTCAAAATCCACACCAGACTTTCCACTCATAGCTCTACGCTTGAAAATCCCAAATGCAATAACACAACTTGAATAGGAAGGAACATAAAACAAGAAGTCCTGAAACATCCTCATGGCTAAGATGCCCGTAAAATCCTCCATGCATGAAGGCAATTGTTGCATTAAGACTTGGATTAAAAACATAAAATGACTGTTGGTTACGATTAATAGAGATGGGACCTTATTTATTAGACTTGGGACCTATTTATATGCAAAATGATCCACAATAATTCTATTAAATGACCTTGGGGAAGCCAACGTGAGGTTAGTTGGCCCCCATTTTTAATCATGCCCCCTCTTACCAAAAGAGCGATATTATTTGCACGTTGATATGCTACTTTATTATTTTCTCTTTGAACATGTAGAAACTAAATATCAGGAATTTGGCTAAGGATCCAATTGATACGCTTTGTAACCTTCCTCTATTTTGTTTTTAATATCTTTTATTTTCCTCGCTTGAGAGATGCTTAGGAGGGAGTGCCCAATAATGACAATAGATTGGATTCCAAAAGAAATGATGTGTTAAGTCCTTGATATAGATCACAACACTATTATTGGTTATTGGTAGATTTCCCTAAACCCCATTCAAAGGTTAGTATTGTACTTCCTCGAGGATCCAAGAGGACCCCCCCGCACCCGCCTCTTCGAGAAAGAGAAAAGGGTAAACTATGAAGCATTAATTCATGAGTTAATCTTTAATTTGATATATTGCTATGATATATGGGATACTACATTTTTTTACGGGAAACATGGTTGCCTAAATTGGTCACTTGATGACATAGCTCTAAGAATGACAATATCAATATAATATGACTATTTATAGGGTGTTGACCTTAGTTCCATCAGGTGGGTTGGAGGTATTACCCACTGCTTATCCTTCAAAACTTGGAATCGTGGGAGGGCCATGTTAAGCCACGTGCCCCAAGTTGTGTGATGGTGACTACTGATTTCCTATTGGGGAAGCTAGGTCAATATAGTAGACACATTTCCTTATAGAATATATTTGGGGTTAGGTCAATATAGTTGATGCTCTAACATATTCTGACATAGGAACAAATAGGATGTGGAAGATGGAAGTATGTTAGAAATGAAAAATGATTCAAAGTAGTTAAGGATGTTTTTGGGAATTAGATTTTCCAACTTAGTTTTGTACTTGGTTACTTTCATGTTCAAATCATTGGTTTAATTCATTAAGGATAAATTTTTAAGTATAATGTTCAATTCTTACTAGTTTATTTTGACTTAGTTGGTAAAATTGTATAATGTTGTGCTTAATTCATTATTATCTTGCATGTGTGATTATAATCATTCAAGAACTATGCATTAAAGGTGGCGATGGTTATTGTTAATACATGCACAATCTATGTGTACACTAGCTACGTATACATACCTTGTACACATACATTAATAATGTTTTAAAATATATTATTATAATTATTGTTATTAATGGTTGATGCATGATGGGTTCAATAAATGGTTAAATTATATATTTCTAACTGACATTTCATTTGGGTTAATTTACATTTCATTTAGATTCATTTACCTTTCAATTTGTATAAGTTACATTTCATTTTAATTTATTTTTTGGATTTAAATGCATTTAAGTGGGTGATAGGATTTCAAAATCTTAGTAAATTTGATTTGATGTTATTGGAATTTATCTTGTTTCAACATATTTATGATAAATTCACATTTTATTATATTTTGACCGAATTGTAACTTATGAGATGTGAATTGGATTAAATGTGAAGTTTACCTTGCTTCATGGGTTGTCAGCTCATGAATGATTGGTAGGTGGATTATTATTATATTATATTTAACTTTACCAAGGATCTGGAAAGGGTTAGGAAGGTGATGGAGAAACTTGATAAAAGGGGATTTTGGGAGATGGTTTAGGGGTTCACACTATGAGGGAATTACTATTGGAGAGGGAATTACTTTGTTTATGAATAAGAGCCCAATTGTCCTGACTAAACTTGTTTATATTTTTAATTTTGGATTATGGCATTCGCGACTATTATTACTAGCAGGTCGTGCATGATGCGCGAATTTCATAAGAGCAACCCACGAATTCCAACCCTGATCATGTATACGTGGGTTGCAATGTCAATACTCGCGAATGATTCATGGGTTGCAATGGCAATAGTCGTGAATTCTCCCTAATGACCCTATAAAAAATAAGTCAAGCTGGTAAAAGGATTATGCATCAAAGCTCATGCACATCTATAGTGTCGTTTGCCACTTCTATCCATTTTGTCCTTTTGTGTACCAACACATTGGGTGTCAGTACTCAGACGGAGAAGTGTCATTTCATAGCAGGATAACAACAAATGTTTGATCTGTAGGCTAAAATTTTGTCCTATCCTTCTTTGTATGTGGACCCTGCTCATACTGATCTATATCCATATCTCTATGGATTTCCTCTACCCCTCTTTAATGTCCAAACAGTTGTTCTATAGTGTTCTTCTCTTCCATGGCCTTATGAATATCTTGGACCTACTCCCAGCTTTCCTTGTTAGAAATCATTTTCCATTCTGGCTTTGGGACACATTCATATGGGAAGTTCTTATTTGCTACCCTTTGTTTGGATATTACTTGATGAGGATCATATGCCACTCTCTGTTTTCTCCAAGCTTAGTTGATTTAAGAACCCTTCCATGTATCAAAGTGCATTCAGCCCTCTTTCTTGAAATGGTCCTACATCTTTGGGTAAAAGGAAAGTTATATGCTACAAGGAACTTCTAAAATGCATCTCATCCTATATGAACCTCTATCTCATATATTCTATTGCTAGCATTCTCATTGTATAGAAGGTTGGGAGCTTGTAAGTCTCCTCCTCATAACCATATGTCCTTATGACTGTGATTTTCATAAAAAACCAACCCCCCACTTTTGTGTCCAGACTAAATTGTAACATTCTTTTTCCCTCTTGTAACATTTTGGGGGGATTAACAGCATATATTAGCATATATGCTACTTTCATCACTCTGCCAGTAAACTCCATGTAATTGGAGTTGTCTAGTCTTTTTAGAAACGGGTTGATTTGATTCTCAACTTCATCAGATATGTTCAATCCTGGACATTTGAAATACTCATAATTCCGATAGATGAACATCAAGCACAAATATGAGAGGTATGTAAACAATTCTAGGCAGGGGAGCTCCTCTAATTGATCATGAATTGCTTGGGCTAGGAAATTACAAGTATCGAACTTTGGGGAACTAGCTCCAGATGCAGAATTTAGATGAAGTAGAAAACCCAAGATGGTGTCATCAACTGTCTTATCATCCTCATACCCCAAAATAGTGAATATTGCTGAAATGGATTTCCTGGAGTTATGAAAAAACACTACAGTGTTGTACGGAGGTGGGGACTCGGGGACTGCAATTTCTGGCTCTAAGTGCTTGGATAAAAACATGCTTTTATCTTAGGGTTTTAAGGTCTGATAGGAAATAGCCATGTTTTTTTCATCTATGGTTTTCATGGCCAAAATGTCTGGGATACAAAGCATTTTCTGCAAGGTGTTAGCATCAATATTATAGAGGATTTTAGAGTGGTCAAAAGATAAGATTGCTCTTTTGTTGGGGGAGTACTGGGATGAACACCAAGTCACAAACTCAGGAAAATAACTATTACAGGGACAAACAAACCCGGCGAAGTTTGAATCTCATAAATGACAGGAATCTTAACCTGCAATGGCTAGGGCATGGGCCTCTCAAATGGTAGCGTTGAGGTTAAAGTTGGTCATTACTGTGTCAAAAATATGTGTGGTGGTCATACACCTGCTTGTTTCCTAAAAACCTAGGCTTGGGGAGTTTGTCTCTAGTCTTCTGAGACATTTTGACTTGCTGATTTTATTGGTAGGGGTAAAAATGTCTTTTGTTGAGCAATGGAGGGTAAGTTTAGTTCTTTTACTGATAGGTAAAACAAAAGGAAAGGTGTGGATAATCTAGGTAAATACCCGGCAGTTATCATTTGGAGGTTGCACTAGACTGTTGGTCGCAAGTATTGATTGGTCAAGTGGAATTGAGTTGGGGTACTGGAGCTTTTCTTCGGAAATTGACAATGGTTTTGAAGAGAGTCATTTATCCCCTTTAACGGCCAAAGGATTTGAAACTAGGACACTTGGCGGTCTTTTATTTGAACGAGATCAGTGACATTAGAAGGTGTCAAGTGGGGACCCACCTAATAGGTGGACCCTGGAGACATGTTAACAAGGATGCCGAATTGTCGACTTCACATGCATGTAGAGTTTGTTTATGACTCCATGAGAAAACCACCCAAGTTTCCCAAAGCAGTAACCCCCGATGAGCCTGGTGGTTTTGAAAAAATGCTCCAAAAAGCATGGTCAATCATATCCTCCCATGTGTCCTTGATGGTTTTGGGGACAACACGCCCTTAGGCCAAAATTCATCGGGCACATTTTATCGACGTGTTATTAATCTTGGTTGTCGATTTTCCACCCACTATTTGGTTAGCTCATCGACACAAAAGCTTATCAACATCGTATCTTATCGGAGCGCAAATGATATTGGTTGTTGATCTGATGAAGATCTGACGATGATTGGATTTTACATGTTTAGCGCTTTGTTCCTTAGCATTTGATCACCGACCCAAGTTTCTTTCTGCCACCGTGCTCGCTTGAGATACCTCCGCCTTAGCTCCCGAGGGATAAGAAATCTCTTTTAACAGTAAAAATATTTGAAGACCCTTTGGGGTTAACAAACCCCTGCAAAAGTTTGAAATTTCTCCATGCTAACATGAATTGTTGTAAAATATTCAAATCCTCTCAATCAAAAAAACTCTGGTACCATGTTAAAATTCCCTAACCCTAGGTGACTATTGTCCTTATGTTTTCAACTAAATACAAACTATGATTTAATTACGAAAATTAAATTATTTCACATAACAATGATCACACATATAGCTAAAAAATAAACAGCGGGAACAAAACACAATACATAGATAATTTACTCCTTCAAATCAGCCTTTTGTTAATAATTCAAAGCTTACAAGGAAACCTCCACAAACTGTCAAACTAACAGTTGTATGGTACACTCAAACGAAACAAATCTAACCACTTACTAAGGAAAATTGCCTACCAAAAACTCGAGAAAACTGATTGTTTGTTGCCTCCTATATAGGTTGTTTGTACAAATGTATGGACCTGTCCATGTGACTATATGGATCTGTATGATTGTATATACCTGCATGTTGTTATCTGCTTGTTTGTTGAACTTGGCTCCTCTCCAACGCTAGAACTTTGCTCCGCATATGAAATCAATCACGTCCCAACCAAATTGTCCTTGAATGAATACTGAATGTCTTAACCCTCTACTTTGACTTGCCTTTATACTTTAGCTGAAATCCTAATCTCACACTGAGATGTACTATTGAGATCACTAATGTATTAAAAATACACTTTATTATACTCAACAAATAAATAAAAGACTTAAAATGAATTATAAATAGAATTGACTCGAACATATTTCAACACGTTTGACACAACCTATGCGGAAGTGCCTATATGAGCTACAATTCAACAGTCTAGTGCCAAAATATACATTGAATGCCTACTAATTTTCCTCAAAATTCCTCTGGTCTCAAAATATAGATTGTACACCTTTTTTTAGGAAGCAGTTATCACTAAAATACAGCCACCTTGCCAAAGCTAGTGTAATTACCTACATCATTTAGTACCCAAACAAGTCAACGTTGAAGAACATGCTTCTCAAGGTCACACCCCTGCCAAATGATGACAAAACTTGCACAATACCTAAATAAACCTGTGTATTTCCAAAAAAGGAGTCCACTTCTACCAGAGGGCTCTTGATATTTGGATAATTACCTTTTTCGAACCTAAACAATTTGAAGTCAACCAACCAAATGCAGTGACCTCATACTTCAAGAGGATAATTGTACAACCTAGTATTTCAAAAATCATATTTTTCACATTCCCAAGTTTTAACAAAAACATATAAATTTCAGTGTTGTCGTCCACTGGTGTAAAGTATGGTCTTACAGCTTCCATCACAAGTTTTATGTTTTAAGCTAAAATTTGAGATTCATTTTGTTTTTATTTTTAATAAGTTCTAATTTTTATCTATTCTATTTATGCCTATAGACATATTCGCATTCCCTATCGCCCAATGTATAATGGTTACCCCTCACCACTGCCAAATCCCATCTTGGCTACTTGAATGACATATGTTACTATTAGGGACATTTCAAAATCGGTATCCTCCACATTTTGTTTGATGATCCCAGATTCTTCTGCAAGGGTCGTTGAAGGTCTTACCAGGCCGGTCCTGGCCGAAAGGTGGACCCTTTTCGATCAGGTAGAAAACAAACTATAGGTTTAAATTTTGCATCCAGCTACGACATGCATAATCACAACAGCACAATAATCACTTCTAGGGGTTCTTTAGCTTTTCAGTGCCTACTGAATCTAACATGCATACATTGACATATCCTACTTTCAGAAGTTGTGCGTCTGTCATTTGTAAGGCCATTTCGACCTGTGGAATCCTATCCATTGACCACAAGCAATGTGCAGAGCTTGTGAAAGTTTTCAAATTGATTAGTTGAAACCAAAAGTATAATGACGATCTGAATTCCAGATTATTAAACCAATTACCCGTGATAGTAAATTACACATATCCCCAACTTCTCTGGCATGCTCTGCATGATCTTTATGATAATGTCTGCTTGAAAAAAAAAACAAAGAACAGCTTTGATAGGGTCACACTTAACACAAACCATGGTACTGCTCTGAATACTTGCATTTTTATTTACGCTTACTAACTCAATCTGCTTGAGTATTTCTTTGGATTGCAATATTTGGGTACTTCAAGGAAAGATTCTGTGTTGCAGGCATTTCAATCCAGAACAACAATCAAAGCCCACCCATTCCAATTTCCAGTTGAGTACCTTGTTTCTCAAATTAATCAAGAAAAGTTGTCTTTCATAGTGTGCAGATGTTCTTGAAATCAACAGAAATTAAAAAGATACTATATATGGCGCTAACTAAATCAAACTGTTACGAACCAGAGGTGCAAGTAATGCTAATCCCCCTTCAATGCTGTCATAAGAATGCAAGATTGGTATATCAATTATTTCTTGCTCAAAACAGAGGTATTTGAACCGAGTGGACATATGGAGTGCAAAAGAACATTGTTGTCTACAAAGCTCATAACATATATCAGCTGAAAATTTTGGCCCAGCGACTACAGCAAGGATGCAGATATAGAATTTAATAGCCAAGAATGAGCCTCAACCTGAGCCTGTGCAGCATCAGCTAAAGATTTGGCCTTCAGATATCTGTGTTGCACTGCAATATCCCTGTCTGAAATGGAAATATCTTCCGAAAATTCTACACTATATACCACTATAATACAAGAGTTCACTTCTGAGCCATCGAGATCAACCGCTACAGGTTCTCTGTGTAGGACTACCCCTCCTGTAGCCAAGACTAGAGCTTCCAAATCTGTCTTAGAAGCAGGTAGAAACTCGCCACTGAAATAAAATCTGCGACCTTTGAATAATTTTCGAGCCTGTACATAACAGAAAAAAGACTCAGCAACAATCCATGAAATACACTGTATGTTCCTCAACAGGTCGCCTAAGTGTAACACCTTTTTTGCAACACGTGCTTGATTGTGTTTTGTTCCAATATATATTCCATGATTATCGTGAGTGACTTCAAAGTGATCCTCATGAACCAGGCGCCTTTCTCTTGTGCAAGCAGCGATCCCTACAAGATCAAAATGCAATACATCACCTTGGCTAAGGTTCTAGCAGAACTTGACTCCAGAATGGGTCACTACAAGAGAGTCATGACTCCTGCGTACCTTACCTATTTTGGACTAGTATTTATAAGGGATAAATAATCACACAAATAAGTGGGAGACTTACAGTCTTTTTTGATGATCCATTTTCCTTCCAGGATTCCCATAAGAACTTTGGCTGTTCTTTTAGCAGCACCATTTTCATCTGTGCCTGCAATTACATGGGTAACTTCTTTAGACCACATATCTGACACCACTGCTCCCATGAGACTTGCAAATTTAGCAACCTGTTCCTGCACCAAATAGTCCATTTCGGAAAACTTGAGAATATTAGCAATGAGATATAAATTGTATTTAATAAAAAGAGGAATTTAAAATTTGAGGCATTGAATCAAAACAAGTCACAAGAGCAAAGTCATCAATCTGCTAGTCATTTGATGTGTGGTTAAATTTTTTCTTCAAAACTTCTTTAAAAAGGGTACTTGTTTCTTAAAGCAACATGGTACAAACATTCTCACTCATTTTAGCCTGGCCTTTTTTGGACAGAAAATAGAAAGAGATGTCCATATCCATTTCTCCAGGACCAACCTGAACCAAAATTTGAAACCAACATTGAGGATATGGTATCCTTCCAGCTCCCAGAAATAAAAAAATGAAAATGAATCAAGAGGACGGACAACTTATTTTTAATGGAGAGTCATGACCGTGACTCAAAAAATGCTTATTATATACTCCTCTGGTTGTAATTGACTGGTGTTTATACTGACTTTAATATTAGTGAAAGCCCTGGTTTTATATTTGTTAGTATCAATGTACCACTAGTAAAAGTTAGAAATTCCAAAGAAAAAGCCAAAATAAAATCCACTAATTTCATCGTTTACAATGTACATCAATAATTGGTAACTTTCTCTTGCAACAAAATTTCATCTAAAGTACAGAATTACATCCTAGAAATAGTAGATATGTTTTTTTGAAAGAAAAATAAAACTTGTCTTTTGCAAGTTGCTTCAAAAAACATGCCTCGAGATCAGCCCCTGCACCACATAACACGGACTTCATTTGGCTTAGGTGCTGGGTCGAACAGGTATCTATTCAACCAAAATGCCCTGAAATTTCAAATTTCACCCAGCATCATCCCTTTTTGAGATGCCCTTTGGGTGGGGCAGATCATGCTGCAAATTGCAGCTCGTGTAAATTTTCCTTTAATATTCAACTAGGGCTAAACAATGCATGCAAAATATCAATTGAAAACCACACATGAATATCTTTTACAGTATGCAGCAGAATATAAAACTGAGAAATAACTCACAACATCACATCACAATATTGACACTATTATTTTGGGTATGGAAACCCCCAGAAAAACCCCAAGATGGGAAAACCAATGCAGCAGTCAGATATAGATTTTATTATGAAAAAATATGAAACTTTTACAATCACTGCAAATTCACCCAAACCTGGGGAATGCAGTACCCGGCAGAATCACTGGGCAAATCCCAGCTAAACCTCAGCACCCTCCTGTGTGAATGTACGGCCCAACTGTACGAAGCTCGATGATCCTGTTGCTCGCTCCTCCGTCTTCTCAGCTAAATCCTCTGTCTGACTTTCTCTCCCTGTCTGTATCTTGTCTCTGTCGGAATACAAGTGTGTGTTCTCTCCACCAATTGATCTCTCTTTTATAACTTTAGGTAAAGCGAAAACCCTAATTTCACTTTCACTTCAACTAGTGATTCACTAAAATTAATTTAGATCACTTTAATTTATTTTCCAAACTAAACTTAGGAAAAGTAAATTAAATACAACTGGTTTCCTAAATGCATGCGGAAAGACCTTCCTTGTTGCTACTAGTTTAACACTCCCTCTCAACGAGGAAGGGATTCGGTAGCAACCCCAACTTATCCTTTAGCTTCATAAAACTCTATCTGCAAAGTGCCTTTGGTGAAAATGTCCGCCACCTACTCATCTGTCTATATGTACTCCAACCGAATGGTTCCCCTCTGAACACAATCTCTCAAGAAGTGGTATCTGATGTCTATGTGTTTGCTCCAGTCATGGAACACTGGATTCTCAGATAGCCTGATGCCACTCTGACTATCACAGTGAACTACTGTAGCCTCTAGCTCACACTCGAACAACCCTGCAAGTAACTTCCTCAGCCACATACTCTCACAAGCAGCCATGCTAGCTACCATGTACTAAGCCTCTGTCGAGCTCAATGCAACTGACTTTTGCTTCCTGCTGAACCAAGAGACAACCCCTGATCCAATGCTGAAAAAGCAACCTGAAGTACTCTTCTGGTCCTCTACACATCCTGCGCAATCAGCATCTGTGAAACCTACTAACTCTACACTCCCCCTGCACTCATAAACCAATCCATACTCCACTGAACCTTTGACATAGCGAAGTATGTGCTTCGTAACCATCTAATGCACTCTCCAACGGTCCACCATGAACTGACTCAAAGAGTTGACAGCAAAGCTGATGTCTGGTCAAGTGTTGACCAGATACATAAGCGATTCGATAAGCAAACGATACAAGGTCGGATCAAATCCGTTTGACCCTGATGCATCAATCTTCCTCCAGTTGGAAACTAGAGGTATGGCCATAGGCTTGCAGTCCCCCATCCTGAATCTCTTCAAGATCTCTACTGCATACTTCCCATGTCTAATGAAGCATCCATCTCTCTGCCAAACCTCCAAGCCCAAAAAGTAATGCATCAACCCAAGGTCCTTCATCTCAAAGTCCACTGTAAGGTTGGACTTGCAGTCTCCAATCAACCTCTCATCTCCTGTCAAAAAGAGCTCATCCACATATAGGACCAGTGTGAGAGGCACCTCACCTGTCAAGAAGTACAGGTTGTGGTCAGCCTCACTACGCTGAAATCCCATCTCCCGTAGATAGTTGTCAATCCTCGAGTACCATGCTCGAGGTGCCTGCTTGAGCCCATAAAGACCTCGATGCAGTCTGCATACATGCGTCTCCCTATTCTCCACATCAAACCCCTCTGGCTGCTCAATATACACCTCCTCTATCACTCCGTTGAGGAAGGCAGTCTTGACATCCATCTGATGGACACGCCAACCCATCTCAACTGCTAGTGAGATAATGGTCTGAATGGAAGAATACTTGGCAACAGGGGTGAAGGTCTCCTCATAACCAATACCCTCCTTCTGTGAAAACCCCCTTGCCACGAAGCACGCCTTGTACTTCTCCACGCTTTCGTCTACCACATGCTTCACCTTGTAGATCCATCTGAATCCCACCACCTTTTTCCTTGTGGCCTTGGCACAACCTCCCATACCTGGTTTTTCATAATGGAGTCATACTCCTCAACCGTAGCCTCCTACCACACATCATGTTGTGCAGCCTCCCCGAAGCTAGAAGGTTCAGAGTTAATCAACTCTGTCATCGATTCCATATAACTAAGCCTCTCTAGTGGTACACTCCCTCTAAAAGATGTTTGTGGAGGATCTACCTACCTGGAATCCTGCACTGTGGATCTAAACCACTTAGGCCTTGGCCTAGTGTCAACATGTTGCGGCTGTTGGATATCTGTCTCCTGCTGCAGCTCATCCTTCAAGTCAATGACTGAAGGATACTGCCCACCGGACTCCCTCTGACCACTAGAACCTATGCTCTGTGTCTATACCTGTACATCTGGCTCCTCCAACTTGACTCCTGACTCTTGTGCTGGTTGTTGCTCTGCTGGTAAGTCCAAAGATCTCCGCAAGGCCCTGTCCTCATCGAACTGGACATCCCTGCTCACAATAATCCTCATGCAAGATGGAATGTAAACTCTATATGCCTTCGAAATCTCGTTGTACCCAACAAGTAGCCCCTTCTCTCCAGAAGGATCCATCTTCTTCCTATTGTCAGCATGAACATGACAATAGCAGACACTACCGAATATGCGAATGTGACTCACATCTGGCCTAGTGCCTGTGAAGACCTCCTCTGGTGTCTTCCTCCCCAAGGTTGTGTGGGGACACCTGTTCTGAATGTATATTGCAGTCCTGTGTGCCTCGGCCCAGAGGAATAGTGGTAATCCCTGATCAAATAGCATGGCCTTGGCTGCTCCAGCCATAGTCATTTTCTTCCGCTCTGCAACTCCATTCTGCTATGGGGTATGGGGCACAGTGTGCTCCTTCTTGATCCCCTCAGCCGAACAATACTCCATGAACTCATTGGAAGTGTACTCACCCCCGTTGTCTTCCTCAATACCTGAATCTTCTTTCATGTTTGGTTCTCCACAAGAGTCTTGAACTCTGGGAACTTCTCAAAGACCTCTGACTTGGCCTTCAAGAAATAGATCCAAGTTTTCCTGGAATAGTCATCAATGAAGGTTACGCAATAACTGTAATCACTGAACGAATGGACATTCATAGGTCCGCATACATCCGAATGCACCAAGTCCAAGGGCTCCTTAGACTTGTGTTCACTCTGTGGGAAAGGCTTCCTGATGTTCTTCCCCAAAGCACAACCCTTGCAGTGGTTATGCTTTTCCTCTTGTACCTGAGGAACTCCAATGACTGCCTGTCTCAAATGCTTCAGTGCACCATGGTGTAAGTGTGCCACCCTCCTATGCCACAACTCACCCTGACTGCTGTTGTTGTTGCTGACTAGAGCCTTTGCAGGCTCAAAGTGTAATATGTACACTTTCTTGCTCCTTCTTCCAATCACCCAATCCAAGCTCCTATCTGACCCCTTGGGCCTAATATACACTCTATGGTCACGGAACTTAACCTGATATCCCTTTTCCTCCAGAGTGGAGACTGATATAAGGTTCTTGGTCAATCCTGGAATATATAACACATTAGCAAAACTGAGGGGTTTGCCAAACTCCCTCTCAAATGAAACAATGCCAACTCCTTGCATCTAATACTGCGCATCATCACCCAGCTCAACGTGGATCCCTGTTCCACCCTCCTGCAAGTCTCTGAAGAATCTCTTCTGTCCAGTCATGTGACTAGATGCTCCACTATCAATGTACCATCTGTTGCTCCCTGTGATGCTTGCCATGCAAGCTATCAAGCAAAACTCCTCATCGAAGTTCCTGCTGAACTCATCCACCTCTGCAGATCCAGCCATCTGAGTGTTACTCTTCTTCTTCCTGTCTGATCACTGGGAGGCAAAGTGTCCCTGCTTGTGGCAGATAAAACACTTGACCTTTGACACGTCAAGGTTGTTCTTACCATCCTTCTTCTTCTTTGCCTTCCCCTTGCTCTTCCCTGTAAGGGCTAGAGCCTCCTCATCCACAATCTGTGGGGCACTGCTGGATGAGCCTGATCCTTGACCCATGCGGGTCTCCTCCTGCACAAAGCCATCCCATAGTCTCTGCCAATCAAGGAGCTTCTCCCTAGCCACAACACCTTTGACAAAGGTGTCCCATGGCTTAGAGAAGCCATTGAGGGCTATCCGAACTAGCTCCTCGTCATCAGTTTAAGAGCCAACAGCTCCAAGCTCATCCCTGATCTATGTGAGCCTCGCGAGATAAGGCACCACTCCTCCCCTGGTCATCTTGGTGCTGCGCATCCTCTCTTGCAACACCATCCTCCGGTTCTCATTCTTGCTCTGGTACAGACTCTCCAAAGCCATCCACATTTCTAATGCGGTCTTCTTACCAGAAAGGTGAGGGACTATATGGTCCTTCACTCCATCCATGATAATCAGCATGGCTCTAGAATCAATCTTCTTCCAAGCTACTAGATCTGTCGAATCTGTGGGTGCAACCTTCGTGGACTCAATGTGCTCCTCTACATCACTGACGTCCAGGATCCTTGTGATCCTTTCTTTCCATGTAGGAAAGTTCTGAGCACCCTGAAGTCTATCCTCAACTCTCAACTGCACGGCCATAGTGAAGTGTACCTGTCAAACCCTAGATCTGGAAGTCTAGGTTTGTGTCTTCCTATAGATCTGCCCCTGATCTATCGCTGCTGCTGCAAATCTCTCAGCTTTAGCTCACCAGAGCTCTGATACCATGTAAATTTTCCTTTAATATTCAACTAGGGCTAAACAGTGCATGCAAAATATCAATTGATAACCACACATGAATATCTTTTACAGTATGCAGCGGAATATAAAACTGAGAAATAACTCACATCACATCACAATATTGACACTATTATTTTGGGTATGGAAACCCCCGGAAAAAGCCAAGATGGGAAAACCGGTGCAGCAGTCAAATATAGATTTTATTATGGAAAAATATGGAACTTTTACAATCACTGCAAATTCACCCAAACCTGGCGAATGCAGTACCCAGCAAAATCACTGGGCAAATCCCAGCTAGACCTCAACACCCTCCCGTGTGAGTGTACGACCCAGTTGTACAAAGCTCGATGATCCTGTTGCTCGCTCCTCCGTCTTCTTAGCTAAATCCTCTGTCTGACTTTCTCTCCCTGTCTGTATCCTGCCTCTGTCGGAATACAAGTGTGTGTTCTCTCCACCAATTGATCTCTCTTTTATAACTTTAGGTAAAGCAAAAACCCTAATTTCACTTTCACTTTAACTAGTGGTTCACTAAAGTTAATTTAGATCACTTTAATTTTTTTTCCAAACTAAACTTAGGAAAAGTAAATTAAATACAACTGGTTTCCTAATTTAAGTCTTCTGCATGCAAGAACACATGCATACAAGAAGACCTTCCTTGTTGCTACTAGTTTAACACAATGTAGTTAGACTCGAACTCGGCAAATACTCAGTTGGCTTAGGACTCGGCTGACTCAGCGACTCGGATAAGACTCGGCAAATAGAGAAAACACTCAAATTTTAGTAAAGTTTGTGCACAAAAAATATACTAATGACATTTCTAATCCAAATAAGTTATAAAACCAAATTCTATGCAAAAATTCATTGTATCGTCTAAAAAAATGATAATACAACATTTGACACTCCATATTTATTTGCAAAATAGAGAACCGAAAGATGATTCCCTGAACAAATTCACAAATAGTACCAAGTTCAACTACATAACTCAAAACATAAGTAGAAAATCAAAATAGACAATGTCTTCAAGTCCAATCTGAAGTCTAATGCATGACTACAAGAAGTAGAATGCCTAGAATATGGACTAAAGGAGTTGGTGCCATCATCGCTAGACTGAAGCAACAATTGTGATGCAGGTGTATTGGGTGTTTCTATTTCAGAAGATGGAAACACTAGAGGGATCCTCAATCTCCTCATAAAGCCAACTCAAATCATCAGCAGGAGATTCATACAGCAATTACAGGTACATATAACTAAAATCGCATCAAGTGCGATCCATATCTAACCCAAAATGCATAAACAAAGAGGCTCTAAATCACCTCTAGACCACAAAAAACTTCAAAACTTCATTCTACAACAACTAACTACATATCATCAAAATCATTGCCTATATTGCGATCCTATTTGTCAATAGCACGTTGTGCCCCCCATCTCTAGGCTCTAGCCTTTGCCTCTATCTCGAATCTCAAAGTTGATCCTTCAAGGACACTAGTTGACACCCTACAACTTTGATGAAAGCTCCTAATCCAAGGATTAAAAATAGGTAGAAAAAGCTTCGCATGCCTAATAAGTAATTTTACTTGAGTGAAGGGTACATTTTTAATAAGGTCATGACAAAGGAGTTAAACAATCGGCACCACCAACATCAAGGTACATATAGGGATTGATGCACTTGATTAAATGCCAATCCCCTACCATCATACATGATAGAATCCAGTGGAAATGTTGCAATCTTGAAACCCTGAACATTGTTAAGTCTATTGAATTTTGAATGGGATCTAAAATTCTACTTTTTGCATATGAAGTCCGATGAGATTGGAACCACTCTCAAACATCCTGAAACAATTAATGGTAATATTAAAAATTTAAGTAAAAGGATAGAAAATGAAAGATAAGGAGAATACCACTTTTACTTTAAGAATTTAATATTACCATCTCTAGCGAGTTTGGCGAGTCTCTCACGAGTTTGGTCAAGTCTGGCGAGTAGCAAGTTTGCTAGGCAAGTCTCAATCGAGTACTCGTTTCACAAAGGACTCGGCCAGACTTGCCAGACTCGACTCGCCGAGTCTTTGGCGAGTCTAATAACACTGGTTTAACAGCTCGGACAGGATCTTCCCCACAAGTTTAGTGTCAAATGTGTCGAAGCAGTTCGGGTCAAATCTATTTTGTAATTCACTTAAGTAATAAAGTGAAGGTCGTATATGTAGCTGCTAAGTATAATAAAGTGTATTTTTATACATTAGTGATTTAGACTAATCTCAACCGTACAACTCACTATGAGAGCACGGTTTTGGTAGACTAGGGTTTCAACTCAAGTATAAAGGCAAGTCAACGTAGAGGATTAAGACAACCATTTTCACACAAAGAAAAGCTTTGTCAAAAGTTGATTTATTTCATCTGTGGAGCAAATAAAACGGCAGAGGAGCCAGAGTCAGAAATCTGGCAAAGAACAGCACACAATTCCATACAAGATAAATCCATAAAGTCATACGGAACGGGTTTGTCCATTCGTATGGACATGCCATACAACAAGCAGCAACCAGTGGACAGTTTTGTTGGTTTTGGAAGGCAAATTTTTCCTCCGTAACTATGCAGATTTGTTTCATTTTTGGGTGTACCGTACAACTATTAGTGTGACAGTTGTGTAGGCAGCTTCCTTGTAAGCTTTGAATTGTTAATGAAAAGCTAATTTGAAGGAGTAAATTATCTATGTATTGTGTTTATGCTTCCATTGTTTATTTTCCAGCTATATGTGTGATTATTGCTATGTGAAGAATTTAATTTCTGCAATTAAATAACAGCTTTGTTTAGCCGAGAACATAAGGAGTTGTCACTCAGGGTTTGAAAATTCATATAGTATCAAAGTTTCTCTCATTTAGAGGATCTAAAGAGTTTATAGCAGTAGATCAACTACCAAAAACAACTGCTAGGAACCAGGACTAGCAATTAGAGGGTTTCAGAGGTAGTGCTTAACAATTTTGGGAGTTTATGTCCAGATTAGAGATGGCATCAGCTAGCCTCAAGTTCAAGGATAGATTGGAAGGTGCCTCAATTTCCTTTCATGGAAACACAGGGTGACTCTTCTATTAGAAGAGAATGATCTTTGGGATACTGTCATGGATGTAGTAACTATGCCAACAGATCCGCGGGCTTTGGAAGTTCACAACAAGAAAGAAGTGATAGCCAAGCGGATGATCATGGATGTTATAAAAGATCATTTGATCTCTCATATATCTGAGAAGAAGACGACAAAGGAGATGTTTGATGCCCTGGTAATCCTTTACCAAAGCAAGAACATTAAGAAGACAATGATATTGCATAACAAACTCAAATCTGTAGAGATGACCAGATCAAACACTATCACTAGTTATCTGATGAAGGTCACACCTATTCATGATCAACTTGCCATGGTTGGGGAAAAATTTGAAGACAAAGAGCTAGTGAACCAAGCATTGAATGGGTTCCCATCTCAATGGGAAACATTTGTCCACGGGCGTTTGTGCTTGGGAAAAACTTCTCTCATGGGAAAGACTATGGGATGACTGTGTGCAAGCTGAAAAAGGACTTGTATGGACTCAATTAGACACTAAGAGTGTGGTATTCCATGATCAATAGATACCCACTGAGTATGGGCTTCACCAAAATCGAAGCAAATCCCAACTTATATTTCATATTTGTTGAGGTTTATTTGCTTATTGTGGTGTTGTATGTAGATGATTTGTTTCTTACAGGTAGAGAGAAGCTTATTGCAAGGTGCAAGGTAGATATGGCGACTAAGTTCGAGATGAAGGACATTGGCATGATACATTACTTCTTGGGGTTAGAGGTTTGGTAGAGACAAATGGAGATTTTCCTTGGGCATGATATGCAGTTGAGATCCTAAAGAGATTTCAGAAGGAGGACTGCAAACCTGTGGCCTTGCCTATGATCACTAATCTAAAGAAGGCAACAACTTCATATTTAGATCTGGTAGATCCCACGTTGAACAAGCAGTTGATAGGTTTCCCTAATGTATCTAGCCAATACTAGGTCAGATATATGTTTGGCAATGAACACCTTGAGTCAATTCATGGTGACATTGAGGCAAGAGCATTAGGTTGCAGTAAAACATGTGCTCAAATACTTGAGGGGCACAATGGAGTATGGGCTGAGATATCTTGGAGATGGTAAGGTGAGGTTTCGCAAATATGTAGACTCAGATTGGGCAGGCAGTGCATCAAACATGAAGAGCACCTCAAGATGTTGCTTTAGCTTGGGATCAAGATTGGATCAGCGAGAAGAAAACTTCCATGGCACGCAGCTCAGTAGAGGCAGAGTATATGGTAGCCAGTACTACTAGTTGTAAATCCATCTAGCTCAGCAAGTTGCTTGCAAGATAATTTGATTCGGAGTTGGATCCCACAGTGATTTATTCAGCAAGTTGCTTGCAAGATAATTCGATTCGGAGTTGGATCCCACAGTGATTTATTCAGCAAGTTGCTTGCAAGATAATTTGATTCGGAGTTGGATCCCACAGTGATTTATTGTAATAATCATAGTTGTATCAAACTCTCTTTATTGTGATAATGAACGTTGTATCAAACTCTATAAGTATCCAATGTTTCATGACAAGTCCAAGCACATTGAGATCGGATATCACTTCATTCGAGACAGGATTCAGAAGAGAGCAGTAAAGCTCCAGTATGTACCCATAGATCAACAAATTGTTGATATTCTGACCAAGCCGACTTGTTAATGCCATAATAAAATACAAATTGTATTTATTTTATTTATTTCATTCTTGGGCTGACTTAAGTGAGGGTGTGAGGATGCCTCACGCAGGAACTACACCAACGCAATCAATCCATTTACCTTCTCCGTCAACCTCATTGGCTCCTCAATAGTGAACATCCTCTTAAGAACAAACAAAAAAGAATCTTGGATTTCGCATAAATTATGAATAATGTTATTCCAAAGTATAGGTTACCACAAGTACACGAAATCCTCTCAGTTTTATATCACCATTCATGGAAAGTTGTGAAAAGAATTTACAATAAACAAGTGCATAAACCAGGTATGCAGATATGTAAAATTTCTGGGTTTTGGGAAAATTGGCCAGCTGATGCAAAATCTTGTTTGATATTATTTCACCCAATTCAAAAACTACTCCTTTCATCTGAACTGGGTTAGTAGAATATGCTTTGTATTTTGGAATCTTAGCAGCATTCTTCTCTACCTATCAATGCATCAAAAATTCATGTAATTTCTCTGTATGGATTTGAAATTTGGAAACATCATATCTTGCCACCTTTGCAGGTTCTAACTGTGGCTCCTTCTTTCACTTGTTCATCATATTGTACAGTCCACCATTAGTGCTCATGAATGCGTCTACATCCAACAGATTGAACTTCCTCGCAGGCTTCGAGAATCTCAACATTTTTTTACATGTGTCTGGGGTTTCTCTCCATCATTCTTAATATTGCAAGATTTCATGGCAACCTTCACTAAAATTTTCAAGTTACAAGAGTCAAATATTGTGCTTCTTATTCTTCTTCTTCACTAAGATGAACACATGGCTAGAGTCGCAATTATCAGCACATTGGGTCACTACAACTATAAAATTGAAGACATATGCTATGTAGGTTTCCTAAACAAGGCTTGTGGTCAAAGAACTTCTATGATTCATACCTTTTCTTAACTATCCGGAATATTCCCTATAAACCAAAGACTAGTGGAGTGCCCTATCGTGGAAAGCTAAGGTGATAACGGTGTCTCTTACAAAGAACTAATTCCCTTTCTTGGGTGACATCGAACTTCTACCTAGACTTCAAATTAGATGCTAGTACTATGAGTACTTAGCAAAATCTTGAAAATAATAAAATATTTGCCATCTCCAAGCTCAATGATGTGACACTATCAAGCAGGTCAACCAACCTTTCAATAAAATGCACATGAATGCACTTGTAAGATTTTTTCCTACTAACACCACATGCCAACTTAAGGTTGGTCATTCATTAGCTTAGTTGGTGGTCTTTAATGACCTCAGATCATCATCATAATTTGATTCAAACAGACCATAATTCATTCAAGGAGAAGCCCCACTTAAAGGTAGACTCTAGACATAGTTGGGTTAGTCAACTAAAAGATTGGATAGCTGCCTAATTAGTAATTGTTGAATAGTCTATTGATGGATCACAGTTAAGGGGGTTGTTGAGAAGGAGAAGAAGAGGACCTTGTGTAAAGGTAGGCTTTAAACGCTATTGGCCAAAAGTGTAGAGCATTGTTAACATAGCCATGCGCATGAAAAGTTAAAGAGGAAATGTAGATTTACAATTGTAAGCATTTGTTGATCGATAGACTCATTTGAAATTGACCTTAGAGTTTCTTCCCATGATGGTTCTCTAGTAAGAAAAAATAATTGGTGTTTTATTTGATGAATGTTGTGTCTATAATTGTTTATTGTCTATATCTATTTTTTCTTAGATAAAAAAAGAAATTCAGACATAGTAATTCACAAACATAGTCAAACCATTTGTTTCAAGTTTGCAGAACCCAAAATATAGATAAATTGAAAGATTCTGACTTGCCCACTAGAATATAGATCAAGCAACAAAAATAGATTGCATGTCTCTAAGCGTATGAGATTGAGACTATTACCGCTCAAATTAGCACCCTGATGAAAGCCTCAAATCGCGGTGCTACAAGGGTAAGCATAAGAGGAATTCCACCCAATGTCACCAAAGCACAACTCCTCATGTTTTAGGCCAACTCCTAGAGGCCAAGGGGAAGTCCCTAAGGTAAGTGAGGTAAAGTTGCAAACCAATCCAACAACACACATATACCTCACAAGCATTAGGGAGTCCCCCTTGGTCTTTAGGAGTTAGCCAAAATTGAGAGGAGTTGTGTTGTGGTGACATTGGGTGCAATTCCTTTTATGCTTACCCTCGTAGCACCACGATTCGGAACTTTCATCAAGGTGTCAATTTGAGTGGTAACATTTTTTGGCATCATTGTCGAGGACCTAAAAGGACATTTGACGACAATCCATTCACGAAGCATTCCTTGGTCAAATTAATTCATTTCCAAAGAGCCTGACAAACACCATTGACATGGACATCTACTCAACTCATCATTGCTGTAATTTTGTCTTGGACTATTGCCAAAGACAAGGGGAGAAGGCCTAGCATGGATGTTGTGCTAAGTTGGCTCATTGGTGGTATGATTTTACTTAATTTGTTTATGTTATCATGTTTAGAGTAGGTAGGTAGGATGAATAATATCTTGCATGAACATTTTGATGTGTCTTTTGCATTGCACTTGTTGTATCATTTCTTATGCATTTCAAATTTTGATTTACTTTTGAGCAAGGCAAAATGGATGTGTATACCTCCTATGCATTTGACAATTTTGGTTGTTCGAAGTGTGAGCAGGTCTACAGGTATGAAAAGATTCAAAGGGTTCTCATGCACTCCCGAGAAGAGCACATGTTCTGCAATTGGAGCCAGTTGTCAAGCCCCAACTTATCTGCAATGCACTTTATTATATGTGCTAAGAAGGGGGGGTACTTTTGCTATTGTAAAAGGCTAAGTCGAGGCTATCTTATGTTTAAGTGTTGGTCTATCAGCAACCCAGAGCCCTTGGTTGGTCATGTCAAGTCCTCTTGGTCCTCATTTCAAGGTGTATTGGTCTTGTGGCCCTATTGACTACCCCTTGATGGGTGGTGATTCCCTATCATGACAAACATTTATGCCTTGGGTGGGCATTGGTGCATCTTGGGGTGACTCTATTAAGACACACTGCTTGCGAAGCCCCTAGCCACACTTATGATATTATGCTTTGTAAAGCTAATTGTGCTTGTAAGGGTTGCCATACCCACTTTAGCACACCTCTTTTATGCCCACGTGGACCTCATTGTGCTATATTACACCTCCTCTTGGTCATCTAGGTCAAAGAAAGTGAAGACGTTCACCTTAAAATATCTCACTGAAGGTCGTACCTTGCAAAAGGAGGGCGTTGAGAGAAAAGCACATCGTTGGGGTTAGTTGTGGCATAACGTTCTACTTTTTGACTCAACATTTCATCTTGGTTGAAGCCTCTTGCTTATTTATCATTATTTAATGTCTTAGGGCTTAGTCCTCGACCATTTTGTGGGTGAAAAGCCATAATTTGACTTAAGTCGTTTTCGTTAGGTTGGCTAAAGATTGAAAAAAGAGGGCGCTCCCTATAAATAGAGCACCTCCCTCCTCATTTGTAACAATCATGAAGCAAGAACATGGGTGTATTATAACTTTTATCTTGTCTCTTGGTATACATGAGCTCTCAAGTGTAGCGCACTTCCTCGCTTAGCATGTTTCTCTTGGATTGAAGGACGATTTGTCGATGTTTTAGGGTTTGCTAATCTTTCAAGGTTGATCCAATGAATGGTTGTTGATAACTCTTGGTAAGGAAAGGATTCTAGGGTTTCCTCTCTGTTGTTTTCCTTGTTCGATGTGGGGTATTATTTTCTCTTGTCTAACATTTCCTTCCAGCATCTTAGCAAGATCAATTAGGGTTTTATTCTATATCGTGTTAACCTTGTTAGGGGAGACTTTCCCCTTGAAGGAGCTCTCCTTGTGGGCCTTGGAATTCATATTTTGCCCTAATTAGGTCAAGGATTATTCTAACCATAGGGTTGCTAATCTTTGCCATAATTTATAAATATTGGCCAATTTGAGGAAGGGACATTGAACTTGATCTCTTGTTGCCTACGAATAAGACTAAGGTCTAATTCCCTTTTCTTCTTCAAAATTTATAAAAACTATATATTTTTATTTGAAAAAATATTATATACCAAAAAGCCCTAAAAACAACTATAGAAAAATTCCTAAAATTCAAATATAGAAAATCCAAAAAATATTGTGTTTGTGGAAAAATATAATCCGTCAAAAGTGCAGCATTGCCTTGATTTTAAGGCTGACTTCCAAGGGTATCTTCTTTTGGTTAGTTTGAGAGATTTTACAGTTTGTGCAAGTGTTGGTGTATTTTCCAGATCCAATTTTGACAGGTACGGCAATACAATTTCAAGTTTGGAGGGCCAAGGACAAAGTCTTCTACCAGCCCTAGTCAATTGGGAGTCCATCTAGTAGCTTAGATTTGGTGTTCTTCTGATTTCCATGGGCTGGTTAGGGCATAAACCAAGTCTGCAGTTCTAGTTGCAACCATTTTTTGACACATTTTTCAAGGCCACGAGCTGTTGGAAAGCATCTTTAAGGTGCCTAGTGTCCCGAGACACTATTGGAAGCTCTCCAACACCTTTAGCAATGCTGCTAGGGATGTTATTACACCTCAACCAGATCTGGTAAGTCATTTCCAAAATTGTTTTATTCATCTATTGGCTACCCTAAAGGTATGGTTTCTATCCCTCTCTAATTTGGCACACATTCCAAGGTAAGTTGGCATTGTTCTACAGGGTTTTCATCTATTTTTGGAGCACAATTTGCTGGTTGTCCTCTCATAACAGCAGCAAATATTTTGCCTTCTACCTTCATTGTGTGCATTTATGATCCAAACTACTACCCTCTTATACATCTTTGTATTCATTGCTTTGACTCCATAAGGCATTGATCTTTGCTAAGAGGTTTCCCGTGAGGTATACATGTGTTGTTGGACTGGTTTAAAAATTTACCTCACTTACATTAGGGAACCCCCCTTGGTCTGTAGGAATTGGCCTAAAGTGTGAGTTGTGTTGTGGTGACATTGAGTGCAACTCTTATGCTTACCCTCGTAGAACCACGATTTGAGACTTTCATTGGGGTGCTAATTTGAGCGATAACAAAGACCTAATATAAGAAGGGCAAGGAGAATATTGTTGCAAATCTCTTATCTTGGTAAGATGCACCACCAACATTCAACTCAATCTTTGTCAGCCAGCTTGCTTCGGTTCAAGAGTTCCTCACAGACTACATAATGGATCCTCATACAATTCAACTTCAACAGGCCATTATTGATGGCAAGAGGGGCAACCTTGGGCTATTAGGAATGGTGCCTGTTATCACACGATAGTGTAGCTACCCACTAAAGGTATCCTATCCGGGATGGTAGAGGTGAGGTAGCTAACCGGTGACACCACAAGGGCCTCGTCCACTACTAATGAAAGGTAGTTGTCACACCGGATGGGCTCTTGTGACTTTAGACCAATATGTAGAATGATCAAGGGGGAGACCCTACTACCCTATGAGCGCTAGCGAACCTACTCAAGAGACTCTAATGGATAAACAAGTGATGTGTAAGGTGAACAATGAGTAAGTTGATCTAGATCTAGAAAATGAATGTGGTAGGTGTGGTTAAGGCTGAGTTGGGGAGGCTTAAAGAAATTGGTAAATTACCCAAATTTAAGTGAAATGGTTTAATAAAGTAGATCTAGATAGATCTAGTCTAAATAAACAATACCCAAGTTAGATCCACCTAGGGTTTATGCAATTAAGAACAAAATTGACCCAAAAAAGTAGATCGAGATGTGAAATGACTAGATCTAGATGCTTGAAGAGTAGATCTATTGATTTGAAGTGGGTTCAAGCATACCCAACAGATTTATCTGAAGGAATGACCAAAATCCCAAGGAGGGTGTCCCACCTAGAGAAAACTAGTGCTAGATCCAAGGGTAAATTGAGTCGGATTAAGTTGAAACTGTTGAAAAGTTACCTAGGAAGTGTTTGTCCATCTAGTGTTGCCTTGGGGTGGACAAGGACACTTAAATGTGACTCCTAGTCATTTTTGTGTTTTAATAANAAAAAAAAATTAAAGTGGGTATTTTTCGTAAGTTCATATTTAAAAGTTAAGTGAGTGATTAAAAAGAAAAAGGGGTTGCTCAACTTTATTAAATGATATGAGTGCACTAAATATCATTTAATTATTTTTTAATGTAGCATTTAATGTCAACCTTTGATCTAATCTAATCTTGACTGTTAGATGGACAAGGGAAGTTGCCATGAACAAAAAGGTTAGGGCAAGGCAAAAGTTCATTATTGTGTTCATCTTCAGGAAAGAATTTTGAAGAGAGAGAGAAGAGGAAGAGTGAGGGTTTAGAGAAAGATTAACCCAGCACCGAAATCGAGGAGCAAGCACAAAAATCGAGGTGCTACACAGAATTCGAGCAGACACAGAAATCAAAGTGCTGCTCAGAAATCGAGGAAGGCACAGATTTCAAGAACCGTATAGCAGTACAGCCTTGCACAGATTTCGAGGTACAGCCCTACACATATTTCGAGGTACGGCCTATCAGATTCCGTACAATACGGTCTAGCACATGTGAATGTATAGAATTAATTTCAGTACCGTACAGCAAGGTTCAGGCATGTTTTTCGAGGAGGAAAAATTCAGAATTAATTCTGTCTGTACAGTCAAAGTTAGCACGAATTTCGAGGCAGCAGTTGGCACAATTTTCAAGGTGGAAATTCAGCAGCAAGGGTTCAAATTTCGAGACTGAAAATAAAAATCTCTCTTACTCTGAAAACAGGTTTTCCCTTAGGGGTTTTCTCCTGGTCCATTGGACAAAAACAAGTGACTAAATTTTCATGCGTGTTAATGTCTGAAAATTTCTGAGTTTTACTTTTCCAGTTTGAAAAGAAAATTTCTGAGTTTGTTTAAAATGAGAAAAAGTTCACAAGTGTTTCAGTCTTGTTAATTTGTAAAAAAATATGCATTGAAAGGGTTGGGCATTAAACAATGCAGAGAAGCCTAAAGGCTTGAAACCGGGTTGGGAAAACTTTCTATAACTTTCATGGTATCAAAGCTTTGCAAAGATTCAGAATTTTAAACATTGAGAAGTTGGGGTTTGAAGGAAAAGAAATCTTGAACAGCTTCCTTAAGGTTACAGGTTGCAGCCATGGTGTTCGGTCTTAGAGTGGAAGATAGACTTGATGGGGCTGCGAATTTTAGCCCTTGGAAGGCTAGGATTAGCTTGATTCTTGAAGAGAATGAACTATGGGATATAGTTCATGGGATACCTACAAATCCTATGGTAGTACCTGCTGATGCAACAGATAAGGCAGCCTTTCTGAAAAAGGACATAAAGGCAAGAAGAGTCATTCTTGATGCAGTGAAGGATCATGTGATCCCTCACATTTCAGCCAAAGACCATGCTTTTGAGATGTGGACAGGTTTGACAAATCTTTATCAGAGTTCCAATGAAAACAGGAAGATGGTATTGAGAGAGAAGTTGAAGGGTGTTCGCATGGGAAAAGGTGAAGGCATGGCATCATATCTTACCAAGATCACACAGGTAAGAGATGAGCTAGCAGTTGTAGGAGAGGTGATAGGTGTTCCTGAGATGGTGTGTACAGCACTAAATGGAGTATCACAACAGTGGACCGTATTTGTTCAGACCATTATTGGGAGGGAGAACATGCCCACATGGGATCAATTGTGGGATGATCTTACACAAGAGGAGATACGGAGAGGTTTCTTACGGGACAATTCATCACATCAAAGAGATGATGAGGAGAATGTTGCTTTAGCAACGAAGGGCAAGAAGAAGAAGCAGTTCAAGAAGGGTTCCAAGGAGGGAGCCAAGTAGCATGAGAGAGAGAAGAAGAACATGAGCAAAGTGAAATGTTTTGCATGTCAAAAGATGGGACACTATGCTGGACAATGTCCTAAGAAGAACAAAAAGAAGCAGCAGACTGCAGCTACAGCGAAGATCGAGTTTGCAGTGAGATTTGAGAGAGACTTTTCTCTCTTTGCAGGTGTTCGTGTTGAGAGAGCATCTTCTATCACCAGCAGGGATTTTGAGGACCACATGGAGCATTCCATGATTGTTGGGCATTCATTGAATGCCACCACTACTTCCTCCACTTGGTACATTAATAGTGGAGCTTCCAGTCATATGGCAAGTGATCGAGACATGTTCACAGAGATGTCAAAGTTAGACTTGGAGATGGAGGTCGTATTGGGAGATGATACAATGGTGAGAGCAGTTGGGCGAGGGACTGTCCGCTTTGAGAGGGAGTCCATGCAGCCTATGTTTCTAAGGGATGTGTTGTTTGTCCCTAGGCTGAAGAAGAACCTTGGTTCAGTTTCCATGATAGAGGACAAAGGCTTCGGTGTATATGTCCATGATGGGAAAGTTCACATCTTTCCCAAGTCAGCAGGTCCATTTGACTCATGGATGATTGGAATCAGGAGTGGGAAACTATACAAGCTTCTTTTCCAGCCACATCATGATCTATCACACACGAGCAGTGATGAGTTGTGTGAGCTATGGCACAGGAGGATGGCCCATCTTCACCATCCAGCTTTGCGGATGCTGAGAGAGATGACTACAGGTATGCCAGAGTTCAGCACAAAGTCGAGTGGTGTGTGTAGAGGGTGTGCTTTGGGAAAGTACACCAAGACTGCTTTTCTGAGCAGTGATTCCAGATCAGAGGGAGTGCTTCAGTTGATACATTCAGATCTGTGTGATCCCATGTCTTCTGCCTCTTTGACAGGATATGAGTATTACATTACTTTCATTAATAACTTTTCCAGTAAGACCTGGATCTATTTCCTTAGAAGCAAGAGATCAAAGGAAGTCTTGCTTCGGTTCCAAGAGTTCAAAGCTCTTGTGGAGAACCAAACAGGAAAGAAGATCAAGGTACTTCGGTCAGATAATGGAGGTGAGTACCCTTCTCGTGCATTTGATGAGTATTGTCGACAGGAGAGGATAAAGAGGCAGTTGACTGTTCCTTACACTCCACAGCATAATGGAGTGGCTAAAAGGAAGAACCACTCTATAGTGGGTGCAGCTAGAGCCATGCTACATGATCAGAGTCTTCCTTTCTTTCTATGGGAAGAGGCTTGTAGTACTGTTGTTTATGTTCTCAACAAGAGTCTGCATCGTGCATTGGGGAGTAAAACTCCTGAGGAGACATTCACAGGGAAAGTGCCTGAGATAGGTCACTTTCGGATTTTGGGTTGCCTTACATATTCTCATGTCCCTTTTGAGAAGAGGACAAAGTTGGAGGCTACAGGTGAGCATGGTATTTTGGTTGGTTACGATGAGACATCGAAGGCTTTTCAGATTTACCTTCCTGAGCAGAGGAAAGTTGTGGTGAGAAGGGAGGTGAAGTTCGAGGAGGAGAAAGCCTTCAAGAGGTCTCTTGATTCCGAGATGGAGGATCAGCAGGATACTATACAGGTGACAGCTCATAGTTCAACGAGTCAGAGTTCAGAGTCACCGGTTTCAAGTGTGACTGGGTCACAGGTTACAAGTTCTTCTATTACAGGGGCTCAGTCTACAGGTACTTCTGGTACAAGGGCAAGTTCACGGATCACAGGTTCACAGATGACACCTTCAGGTGATTCGAGGTCTAGTGGTACAGGTATAGTTCCAGGGATAAGTTCTCAGGTTGTTGGGACTTCTTCAGGGAGACAGGTGTCTGATGAGGAGGTTGAGGAGAGTCTGAGACAAGATGCTTCCTCTAGAAAGAGGAAGCCAAGTTGGCTTCAGGAGTTGATGAAGGAAGTAGAGCAGTCAGTTGGACCGCCCAAGAGGGAGGTGAAAGAGAGCAGGGCACCCGAGAGGTTTTCCAACTATATGGCACAGGTGACTAGCTTGCGTGACACCGTTCCTGATACTTATGAGCAGGCTTCCGCACACCAGGTATGGAGAGATGCCATGATGGAGGAGTACAACTCCATCATAAAGAATGGGGTGTGGGAAGTGGTTCCGAGACCAGAGGGGAATTCAGTTGTGACTTCCAAATGGCTTTCCTGGGAGGATGGACATGTTTTCCTGGGGCAAGGAAAATATGCTGCAGATGTTCTGAAGAAATTTCAGATGACAGATTGCAGACCGATGTCGACAGCCATGATCACCAACTAGGCGAAGCTTCATGCTTTAGAGGGAGAGTTGGTGGACCTTACCTTATATCGTCAGTTGATTGGTTCGTTGATGTATTTGGTCAACACCAGACCAGATATGAGTTTTGCAGTGAACACTCTCAATCAGTTCATGGTGGACCCCAGGAGAGTGCATTGGACTACTACAAAACACATCTTGAGGTATCTTGCAGGTACAGCTGACTATGGATTGGATTATAGGAGAACTGGTGGAGTGGGGTTGGTTGGCTATACAGATTCAGATTGGGCAAGTAGTGTTTTGGACCAGAAGAGCACTTTCGGTTGTTGCTTCAGCTTGGGTTCGGCAGTTGTGTCATGGTTCAGCAAGAAGCAAAAGTCTGTGGCATTGAGTTCTGTTGAGGCTGAGTATATGGCAGCCAGTCAGGCCAGTTGTGAGGTATTTTGGCTTTGCAAGTTGATGGTGGATTTGTTTGATATGGAGCTAAGTCCCACAGTTATACAGCATGATAATCAGAGTTGCATCAAGCTCTCTGAGAATTCAGTATTTCATGACAGGTCGAAGCACATTAAGATTAGATACCACTTCATCAAAGATTATGTTCAGAGAGGGGTTGTTCGTTTGCAGTATGTTCCGACAGATGAGCAAGTGGCTGACATTCTCACGAAGGCTTTGGGTAGAGGGAAGCATGTCTACTTCAGAGACAAGTTGGGAGTCGTAAAAAACACCTTCCTCGGTAAGAAGGAGTGTTGAAAAGTTACCTAGGAAGTGTTTGTCCATCTAGTGTTTCCCTGGGGTGGACAAGGATACTTAAATGTGACTCCTAGTCATTTTTTTTGTTTTAATAAAGTGAGATGCACTTTATGTTTTTAAAGTGACTTTATTATAAAAAAAAATTAAAGTGGGTAGTTTTCCTAAGTTCATATTTAAAACTTAAGTGAGTGATTAAAAAGAAAAAGGGGTTGCTCAACTTTATTAAATGATATGAGTGCACTAAAAATCATTTAACTATTTTTTAATGGAGCATTTAATGTCAACCTTTGATCTAATCTAATCTTGACCGTTAGATGGACAAAGGAAGTTGCCATGAACAAAAAGGCTAGGGCAAGGCAAAACTTCATTATTGTGTTCATCTTCAGGAGAGAATTTTGAAGAGAGAGAGAAGAGGAAGAGGGAGGGTTTTGAAGTGATTTCATAACCAAGAGAGAGAAAGATTAACCCGGCACAGAATTCGAGGAGCAGGCACAAAAATCGAGGTGATGCACAGAATTCGAGGAGCAGACACAGAAATCGAAGTGTTGCACAGAAATCGAGGAAGGAACAGATTTCGAGAACCGTACAGCAGTACGGCCTGGCACAGATTTCAAGGTATGGCCCTGCACAGATTTCGAGGTATAGCCTGTCAGATTCCATACGGTACAATCTGGCACGTGTGAATGTACATAATTAATTTCTATACCGTACAACAAGGTTCAGCCATGTTTTTCGAGGAGGAAAATTTCAGAATTAATTATGTCCATACAGTCAAAGTTAGCACGAATTTCGAGGCAGCAGTTGGCACGATTTCGAGGTAGAAATTCAGTAGCAAGGGTTCAAATTTTGAGACTGAAAATTGATAAGTACCGCTGAAATTTATTCTGCAATTTTTACGGAAGAAAAATTAAAATCTCTCTTACTCTGAAAACAGGTTTTCCCTTGGGGGTTTTATCCTGGTCCATTGGACAAAAACAAGCTACTAAATTTTCATGTGTGTTAATGTCTGAAAATTTCTGAGTTTTACTTTTCCAGTTTGAAAAGAAAATTTCTGAGTTTGTTTAAAATTGAGAAAAAATTTTCACATGTGTTTCAGTCTGGTAAATTTGTGAAAAATTATGCATTGAAAGGGTTGGGCATTAAACAATGCAGAGAAGCCTAAAGGCTTGAAACCGGGTTGGGAAAACTTTCTAAAACTTTCAAAAACTTTAGATCTAGGGTTTAAATAATTATTCCTAAGTGGGTTTTGATGGCCATCATCCAATAAGTACCTGATCTATCAGATCTAGAAAACTAGGGTTTTTAGAATGAGGGTTTTATTGTGACAGTTGGAATAGATCTCAAAAAAATAAAATACATGCAAAAGTTAAAACGTACCTGGAAATGCTTGCGGTCGTCAAGTATGGTGATGATCTTCCCAACCCGGACAATTGCAAGCTATGTAGACAAGGTACCTGTACCCAAGGGTAGGGTACACATACCCGTACCGGGTACTTGGGTACTCATAAGGTATGACTCTGTAATGTTCCTAAAAATGACATGCATGCAAACCCTAGAAGTGACATGCATGCAAGCCCTAAAATTGAGATGCATGCAAACCCTAAAAGTGAGAAGCATGCAAACCCTAAAAGCTATATAAGAAGGTTAGTTGAACCAAAAGGGTATGATTGTTATTATTCATCTTTTTGGATACAGGTTTGGAGAGCTCTAAGAGCTATTTAGGGTTGAGGGTGAATTCCTTAGCCAACAATTGGGTTCGGTGGCGAAATCTATCCACCCTAGTCAATTCAAGAGGATAGATCATTCAGATCTATCCCAGTGCTTCAATACGAATGTACATTCATCAATATTTGCAGGGATCCAGACACATCTACAACTGCGTATTCAATTTAGGGCAGCAAATCAAAGTACTTCTAGCTGGGCGCTTCACTTATGCTGCATACTTCCCATCTCATGCTATCTTCATATCTGACTATTCATGCTCAGAGGCTCAGTCCTATATTTCAGGGTCTGTCCAATGTTGTAACAGCCATAAAACAACCCTTTGTTCACTGTTATTAGGGTCTGCAAAATACTTCAGACTGTCAACACTTGACAGTCATCCCAAACCAGCATAACACCTACACAAAACCACGAACAAGAGCTAGTCATTGATTTCAGTTTTACTGTTTTAAAGGTTGTCCTATTTCAGGTGATTGCAAAGTCTGAAAATATATGTCAACTCCACCAAAGAGTATCCTGTAGCAGCAGTTGAAAATTCTAAGGGACAGTCTCAGCACTGTCAATTACATTAAAGAGGGAACTGTCCTAGTCACGTTAAAGAGGGTTGTAATAACCTTAGGGGCAGCGATCTATTAGTTTAAGCAGTGATCTATTGACTGGAAGGTTCTATCCAACTTTGAAGAAGGTGTGATATCCATTAGAAGCTTCAGCAATCTCTATTCATCATTCCCAGAGTTCATTACAGCTGCTTCAACCATCATCTATTGAATATTCCATATCAGCTCTGTGTAAGTGGTTATTGTAGAGATATGTTGGTTGAGGGCGTGATCATTACTCTTGTGCCGTTGCATTAAACTGTTGGTTGTTTTCTTATTGGTTGGACAAGTCACTTGGATAGGGCGAGTTCTTACTGCTGGGCTGATATTTTATTGCATGCAAATCATAATCTCTTCTAGCATCAAGAGAAACCAAACAAGGGCATCAATTTGATCACTAAAAGCAGTTGTACAGTCATCTACAATTCATCTATGTTAAGGCTCAAAAGACTGCTATCTCAGTTATTGTTGTCCAAGGTACTTCTCAGATCAAATCTGATAATTTCCTGAATTTACATTATTTCTACACTGCTCTCATTTATGGATATATATTGCAATTATTATGAATCTCTGGGTTAAGTCTGATATTGGATACAAATAGAGATCATTACTAAGTACACATATCAACAAGCCTAGTATGATAAGGAACCTTGAATTGTATTGTGAAAGATTCTAATAATAAACTCTATTCAAGCATTGCATCATCATTTACAAACAAATCAGAAAATAAGGAATGTATTGATCAGAGAAGTGTCAAGAATAACCAAAACACAAGAACAATCACAATAATCTATACCAGATCCAGTTTCGGATATTACAGTGGTATTGGAGCTATTTTTCTTGCCAGCTGTGGGCATGCAAAAATTATAAATGAATTCAGGAGACCCATACAACATTACTTACTGGAGACAGAGGGGTAGAGACAGTAATAGAGGAGAAGAGGAGTTAGAGGACATAGATTTGGGGGACAGAGAGTATCAATCTGGAAAGGGCAAAGAAACAATGGTCGACGATGATAGAACAGCTTTCAATAGTCTCATATCAGCCATAAACGAACTTACTACTGGGCAAAAAGAAATGATGAGTACCTTCACGCAAATGACAGAGAAAAATGGGCCCACCCCACACAGTCCCTTGTTTCCCAATAGTGATAGGGTATCCACCAGCAGTAGTAGGGAGCACTTACATACCAACATGTAGAGCCATCCCCATATATACAAGCCTTTCCGACCCACCATGCCTCAATTCATAGATAGTCCAGCTGCAGTGCCTCTAGCACAAGCAGAACCAGAAGAATCCATGAGTGCCTATCTGAGAGAGTATAGAGCTTTAGGAGAGGACTTCCATTCAGCCATGACCTTCACTGACTTCTGCCACTTTAAAAGTAAGAACAAACCCAGAGCTTACAATAGGCCTTTCGCCCAGAATTATGAGTTACAACGCAACATAGGGAAACTGACTATCCCCACCTTTGAGAGTACCCAGAGTGGCCCAGCCCAGAATTGGGTGCAGAAGTTGGATACATACTTCCAGCTCAACCCCATGATTGAGACAGATGCCATTAAGTTGGCTACCTTGCATTTAGATGGAAAAGCCCGTGAGTGGTGGTACCACGGGTTAGAAACACTGGGTCACAATACCATCGCATTGTACCCAGACTTTACACAGAGGCTCATTAAGCGGTTTGATTGAAAAAACCCTGAGGTACACTTTAGAGAGCTGGCACAACTCAAGCAGACAGGTAGTGCAGATACATTTATTTCAGAGTTTCAAAGGGTAGCAGTCATGGTGAAAAATATTTCAGAGAGCAGGTTGGTTATGTTGTTTACAGAGGCCCTCACTGAAACCTTACGGGGATGGGTCAAGTCCTACAGGCCCACCACCGTAGCAAATGCCATCAAACAGACAAGAGATTTGCAGGATGCAGTACCCAAAATTAGGATTCCTCCCAAAACCAATTTCCCTATTGAAGATGAAGAGAGGAAACCCGTCCAGAAAGAATGGCCCAAGAAAGAGTAAATGGACAATGATACCTGACAGGACCTTAGAAGAAAAAAGTTATGTTTCACTTGCCAGGAACCATGGGTACCAGGTCACAGATGTTCAGGGAAGGGAAAGGCTTACTACATAGAGGCCTATTCCGACAATGGGGAGGATGAGGATTACCAAGATCAGGAGCAGGGAGAGACACCAGAGACAGTTAAGGAGTGGCCGCCCTCAGGAGGTACCATTGCTACCATGACAGGGGTTCCTAGATTCCACACTCTTCGGATCAAAAGTACCGTACAGGGTCACATAGTGGGAGTGCTGATAGATGGTGGGCATCCCACAACTTTATTAATGCTGCATGGGTTAAAAGGAGACATTCAGACTGAGAGTTTTGATAGGTTTTCAGTAGTTGCAGCAAGTCACACCATGGAGTGTAGTCAAAGGATTCCTAAATTAAAAGTAACACAAGAGCAGAGGGATAGAAGGTAGTATTGAGAGGGATGAATACCTACCCTCCCACAGCAGTGACATCACACAGGATGGAGGCAGTACTCCGACAGGGAGATATTGAGTGGGAAGTAGAGTGTTGGGTTACCTTCAGGAAACCACCAGAGAAGGCCACACAACATCCAGCAGATATAGAGACCTTACTACAGAAGCACAAGGCAGTGTATGCATACAGAGATTGGGTGGACAGGTATATGACGGAGATGGAGACACCCAAGTTTACAGGCTCAGTCGACATCACTGGAGTGGCTATGGAGGAGAGGGCCGACCTCCGCTTCCAGGAGTTTTGTCGAGGGATGCTTAGGTTTGGACGCATGACGGAGCAGTCTTCTGAGGAGTTTGTGCAACTTATGATTGCTTGGCTCATTGAGCGCATTCATATGGACTTTGGTATCAGTCAAAGGGTTGTTTGGGATCCAGGTATCAAGGGGTCAATTCATGATTGGGTGGCAAGGAGGCATGAGTTGATCCAGTGGTTCATATAGGATCCTAGTATTGGTGTCCGGATGCATTTTTTTGTTGACAATTGTCGATTGCTTGAGGACAAGCAATCTTTGGCGAGGGAGGACTGTCTTGTTCCTAAAAATGACATGCATGCAAACCCTAAAAGTGACATCCATGCAAACCCTAAAGTGACATGCATGCAAACCCTAAAAGCTATATAAGAAGGTTAGTTGAGCCAAAAGGGTATGATTGTTATTATTCATCTTTTTGGTGACAGGTCTGGAGAGCTTTGAGAGCTATTTAGGGTTGAGGGTGAATTCCTTAGCCAACAATTGGGTTCGGTGACGAAATCTATCCACCCTAGTCAATTCAAGAGGATAGATCATTCAGATCTATCACCGTGCTTCAATACGACTATACATTCATCAATATTTGCAAGGATCCAGACACATCTACAACTGTGTAGTCAATTTAGGGCAGCAAATCAAAGTACTTCTAACTGGGCGCTTCACTTATGCTACATACTTCCCATCTCATGCTATCTTCATATCTGACTATTCATGCTCAGAGGCTCAGTCCTATATTTCAGGGTCTGTCCAAGGCTGTAATAGCCATAAAACAACCCTCTATTCACTGCTATTAGGGTCTGCAAAATACTTCAGACTGTCAACACTTGACAATCATCCCATACCAACATAACACCTACACAAAACCGCGAACAAGAGTTAGTCATTGATTTCAGTTTTACTGTTTTAAAGGCTGTCCTATTTTAGGTGATTGCAAGGTTTGAAAATATGTCAACTCCACCAAAGAGTATCCTGTAGCAGCAGTTGAAAATTCTATGGGACAGTCTCAGCAGTGTCAATTGCATTAAAGAGGGAACTGTCCTAGTCACGTTAAAGAGGGCTGTAATAACCCTAGGGGCAACGATCTATTAGTTTAAGCAGTGATCTATTGACTGGGAGGTTCTATCCAACTTTGAAGAAGGTGTGGTATCCATTAGAAGCTTCAGCAATCTCTATTCATCATTCCCAGTGTTCATTACAGTTGCTTCAGCCATCATCTATTGAATATTCCATATCAGCTCTGTGTAAATGGTTATTGTAGAGATCTGTTGGTTGAGGCCGTGATCATTACTCTTGTGCCATTGCATTAAACTGTTGGGTGTTTTCTTATTGGTTGGACAAGTCACTTGGATAGGGCGAGTTCTTACTGCTAAGCTGATATTTTATTGCATGCAAATCATAATCTCTTCTAGCATCAAGAGAAACCAAACAAGGGCATCAATTTGATCACTAAAAGCAGCTGTACAGTCATCTACAATTCATCTCTGTTAAGGCTCAAAAGACTGCTTTCTCAGTTATTGTTGCCCAAGGTACTTCTCAGATCAGATCTGATAATTTCCTGAATTTACATTATTTCTACGCTGCTGTTATTTATGGATATATATTGCAATTATTATGAATCTCTGGGTTAAGTCTGATATTGGATACAGATAGAGATCATTACAGAGTACACATATCAGCAAGCCTAGTATGAAAAAGAACCCTGAATTGTATTGTGAAAGATTCTAATAATAAACTCTATTCAAGCATTGCATCATCATTTACAAACAAATCAGAAAATAAGGAATGTATTGATCAGAGAAGTGTCAAGAATAACCAAAACACAAGAACAATCACAATAATCTATACCAGATCCAGTTTGGGACAACCTTGGGCTATTAGGAATGGTGCCTGTTATCACATAATAATGTAGCTACCCACTAAAAGTATCCTATCCGCGATGGTAGAGGTGAGGTAGCTAACCGGTGACACCACAAGGGCCTCATCCACTACTAATGAAAGGTAGTTGTCACACCGGATGGGCTCTTGTGACTTTAGACCAATCTGTAGAATGATCAAGGGGGAGACCCTACTACCCTATGAGCGCTAGCGAACCTACTCAAGAGACTCTAATGGATAAACAAGTTATGTGTAAGGTAAACAATGAGTAAGTTGATCTAGATCTAGAAAATGAATGTGGTAGGTGCAGTTAAGGCTGAGTTGGGGAGGCTTAAAGAAATTAGTAAATTACCCATCTTTAAGTGAAATGGTTTAATAAAGTAGATCTGGATAGATCTAATCTAAATAAACAATACCCAAGTTAGATCCACCTAGGGTTTATCCAATTAAGGACAAAGTTGACCCAAAAGAGTAGATCGAGATGTGAAATGACTAGATCTAGATGCTTGAAGAGTAGATCTATTGATTTGAAGTGGGTTCAAGCATACCCAACTGATTGATCTGAAGGAATGACCAAAATCCCAAGGAGGGTGTCCCACCTAGAGAAGACTAGTGCTAGATCCAAGGGTAAATGGAGTCGGATTAAGTTGAAACTTTAGATCTATGGTATAAATAATTATTCCTAAGTGGGTTTTTGATGGCCATCATCCTTACCTGATCTATCAGATCCATATAACTAGGACTTTTAGAAAGAGGGTTTTATAATTTATTGTGACAATTGGAATAGATCTCAAAAAAATAAAATACATGCAAAACGTACCTGGAAATGCTTGCAGTCGTCAAGTATGGTGATGATCTTCCCAACCCGGACAATTGCAAGCTATGTAGACATTGTACCTGTACTCGGGGGTAGGGGACACGTACCCGTACCGGGTACTTGGGTACTCGTAAGGTATGTCTCCTTCCGTACATTGTTGTACCCCATACTGAGTCCACGTACCTGAGACATCGTTATAAAAAAAAGGTACTTATAGGCGAAATGGTACGTCATACCCCGTGTTTCGGTACTTCGTACCCCATGTTTGGGTACTCTGAGGGTACGGTCGACTCAGTATAATGCAATCCACTGGGGTAAATGTAACGACCCCCAACCAAGTCTAAACTAATTTTTTTCTAAGTACGTATGGAGTCTGGTTCAAGACTTATGTCAAACACTTTGCAACACTGTTCAAATTCCACTGAATATTGTCCAAATCTGGTAGACTGATTTTGCATGATTTACAATGAATGTTTTTATGCTTTTGACTACCAAATGTGCACATAAAAAATACACATATGAATTTAATACTGAGAAATCCACTCAGATCAACGCAGGGACATATTTGGCAACTTGCAATTTTGTATTGCCTATAATAGCAGTACGAATAGGTGTTTAAAATAAGATTTCAAGTGTTCCTTCATGTTTGAGTTTGGTTGTCTGTTACAACTGCCTGGTACAATGATTTATCAAATTTTATGTTACTTCCAGTCTTCCAATTGATATCTACTGAGTCTATGATTTATCAAATTTTATGTTTCAAACTTTAAATCTGAATGTTCATTGTTCAAATAATCAAATGTTCATTGTTCAAATAATCATCGAATTTATAATTATGAATCATGATTCATAATTTATGAAAAAATCAAAAATATGCATGTAGGATGTGACTGTGATATATATATATAGTACCCTCGAAGTACCCAAGTACCCTTTTTCAAAAAGTGGCATCCCCGTACCCGTACCCATCCCTGTACCCAAGTTTCTTGGCAACTTAGATTGCAAGTGATCTCTCTGCTTCCCTAGTGAAGTCGCTATGCTCTCCAAATGACCAATGCACCTCTAGCATGGCCCTATGGCACAACATCATAGTAATATATCAAGGTGATAACATAAAGTGACCTAGTGACCAAATCGCGAACCCTGTTGTTGACTTGGTCAAACTGGGTTGACCAAGTAAAAAATGATCAAAATGATGACCCAAATGAAAATCTATGATGTTGCAAGGTACAAAATGGATCTAGCATGCTCCATTATCTATGTTAGTAGTAAGACTAAGGTACAAGTGGCTTCTGTTGGCGATTATAAGCACAATACATATAAATAATATATCCAAATCAAAGTAATCAAGTGCTACAAACAAGAACCTCAAGTGTATACTCATTCATGGATTTGGCCATTTTGCTAGTCAAGAGTGAAGGTGAATAAAACAAGGTAAGGACATGGGAATGACTTGACACTTGACATTGTAAGCATCTAGGATGAAGGAAAAGGGGATCCACACAACACGTAAGCTGGAATAAGTAAACAATAGGGAATGGCAGTGTCTCACAGATGGGTGGAATAATGAGAATGCTCCACTAGACTCTAGACAAGCAACCTTTTAAGACAATTTACCTGCTTAGCCTAAGATATTAGTCAACCCCCAAAGGCAGGTGCCCTGGAAAGCCTTCTGGGCTCCAGAAAATGACAAAGGCATAACCCTAACAGGCTAGCCTCACCTTGTTGCCTTGTAGGGGCAAATGAGTCGTACATAATACAATGAATTAGTGCTCATCCTTTGGCCATTAACTATTTTTAAAACATTTACTTTATTAACATTTAATTAACTAGCCATCCTCTAAGAGCAGGTGCCCTAAATAGCCTTGTGGGCCTCAGATAATGACTCGGTATGACCTCTATTACACGCCATCATTTATAGGTGCGATGGAGTGACTGTTATTTGGGTTAGATTAGGGTTTTTTAAAAATTAACAACTTTGCACATCACTTCATTCAACTACTTATATGAAGTAAAGGTACATCAGTGGTAACATAAGATAAATTTCAAGATGCAAGACAATACAACAATAACACTAAACAAAATTCAACATAGTGCCAGATGCAAACTAGTAAGACAAACTAGAACATAAATTTTCAACTCTTTCAACTTTAGCACTCCTCAATGGTCCCTGTGCTAAACTTGGTCCTTAAGATGCAAGAGACATTAATAGTAGTGCCATGTAAAACATACTATTGAATCAACAACTAAAGAGCATTGATAATGAACTATAACAATGTTGGTTTAGATCTGGTTTGGATCTGCCTTATACTCGGATACTTTTAGGGTAAGATATTGTCATTGAAAGGACAAGCTGCCAAAAGGAACGGATGACATACCATGAGAGAAAGAGTTAGAGAGTTCTAGGTTAAGGTTAGACACATATAGTAGTAAACAAGATACCTCAGTCATCAAGTGTGAAGACCGTTGTCATTTAGGGCTTAACACAACCACAACTCAGTTCAAGATAGGCTTCAAACAAGTCAATGCCAGAGAGGTAATGTCAAATCAGCCATGGCTTAGCTAGAAGAGGTTACCACAGTTCACATTAAGGATGAGGGAGATCATCACATCCCATAGCCCAGCTAGGAGAGATCAACACAGTCATAGTCACAACCCACTAGTATATACAGTCACAACTAACTAGTATACAGTCACAACCAAAACTTGGAAGGACACAGTCCCACACAGTCTACGAATCAAGTGTATAAGGTCACGGCTCAGCAAGGTACACAGTCCACGGATCATCCCATAAGGTCACAACTCAGCAAGAAGATAATACACAGTCCATAGATCAACCCATAAGGTCACGAACCAGCAGGAAGAGCACTACACAATCTATTGATCAGCCCATAAGGTCACCTAAAATAGTAATGGACCATTCCATAAGAAGATAGGAGCAGCAAGAAATCAAAACGTCCACACAAAGCAGCAAAAACCTAAGGCGTCAAGCACAAACCAGCAAAGGATCAGATCTGAGCTTCTTCTCAAGTCAAGATACTTGCTAGAAATGGATAAGGGAAACTTACTTATGATCTTGACAAGCCTTCTAGAAAGGTCACTTAGGAAATCCTAGGTTTTAGGATGGTCAAACATAAAATAAAGTTAACTGAACTTAGAATAGGGTACCAATGGTCCAAAAACAAAAACCATAAAATTAAGTTGACTTAGGATAGGGTATCAATGGTCCAAAGGTCTTACAAAATAAAAACCATAAAGTTAAATTGACTTAGGATAGGATACCAATGGTCCAAAAATAAAAACCATAAAATTAAGTTGACTTAGGATAGGGTACGAATGGTCCAAAAATAAAAACCATAAAATTAAGTTGACTTAGGATAGGGTACCAATGTCCAAAAGTAAAAGCCATAAAATAAAGTTGACTTAGGATAGGGTACCAATGGTCCAAAAATAAAAACCATAAAATAAAAGTCATCATGCTAAAGGTACCAAGTAAGATAAAGGACCATAAGTCAACCAAAGGGGTCATAAAAAAAAGGTAAGACAACCCTCATATCCACAAAACCAAGGTGTACCATAAAGGTGGACAAACAACCTCTCTTTTACCTACAAGACCAACAGGACCAAGGACTTTAATCTTTTCTCTCTCAAGGTATATTCTCATGTGTGTTCCATACATCTTTATCATCACTGTATAAGGAGAAAATCCAAACTGGATAATGTGATCCTCTGGTCCTCATTACTACTCCTAAGGGTTAGGTGCTAGTGACATCATCAAGGGGTGGCCAGTCCCTTGAGAAACAACCTCGCAATAACTAAATAGGAGAGAGGATCGCGCATCATCATCTTGGTCAACTTGATCAAGAACCACCTGTTTAACTAACCACGAATGTACCTGCAGGAACTGCTTGGTCCCAGACCAAGAATCTGCCTGGTCCCAGACCAGGAAGTCTCTATCTCAAACTGCAGGATATGCTTGGACATCGTGTCCAAGAAACTGTCTGGTCCTAGACCATAATACCCTAGAGATATATAGGGGCCCTAACCATATGTTAGGGACTTTGCCATGGCATCAACCTACTTGGTCCCAAACCAAGAACCCCAAGAGACTACTAGGGGCCCTAGGGTACCTTCTAGGGTCTTACTCTACCCTAGTTAACTAACTAGGGTACCATCCTCCCTGAGAATGGGTCTCGCAACTGCACTATCTTTAACAATGACCACCATGTTTCCCTTTGGGGGCAAATAGCCTCACATCATACAAAGGATGAGTGCTCGTCTCTTGGCAACTGGATGACTTTTAAACTTTATTTGCAATAGTGTTTAAAAACACTATTATTTAGTTGGCTAAGCATCCATTTAGATATAGCATTTAAGTTCTGATGCCTTAGTGTCTAAAGACACTTTTGGTTAAGTCTACTTGTATTCAAGACCTAGAGGAAAACAATCCCTATGATGAAAATCACACAAACCAACACCAAGACACGTTTTAAACATGGAGACCTATTCCAACATAGAGGTGAAGGAGGGGAAAATCCTAGATGTCACCAATCAAGATGCAAGTCAAGGTTGAACAAAATATGGAAGACAACGGATGGGTGGAGATAGTTAAAATGGTGCCAAGGCTAGCAAGTTGTGTCCCTAAAGAGAAATGACCGAATCCATACTAAAAGTAGGGCATGATTAATGAGTATACAAAAGAATCTCTTGAACATAGCAACTAGATCACTAATACTTTAGATTTCAATGAAAACCAATAAGATATCGCCAACATATAACCACTATCAACCAAGTCTAACTACTAAAATAGACAACAGATAAAACCAAAATACACATGTACATATCCATATATCACCTGGGTCATAAGCCTACATCTGATTTGAACAATATGAAAGGCACTGAAACATTGTTGTTGTTATACATCATGGGCACTATCATTGTATCTCTGCTCTAAGTCAATGAAAAATGGCTAACTCAGTCATCAAATCTAGGATCATGAGGCTCAGTCATGGCATGAAATTGATCATCGAAAAGCTTTGGATCCACTAAACAAGAGTGATCATTCAAACATAAGCTCACTATCTGCTGGTCTCAAAGTAAAGGAATGGCTCAAAAATATGCTCAAGACTGCTCAGAAAACAATGGCAGGCCAGCGGCTATGTATGTGACAGCAGTGCCATAATGTTCAAAAATCACATTTATTTATGGCAGGGCTCCCTTCTTATTAAAGATGCTCTTCAACATGGTTATGCATCTCCCTCTGTTGGTCATGTGGGTTTCCACAAAACTTACCAAAATGTCTCATTCAATTTTTTTGGCCAAAAATGATGTCTAATATTGAGGGGTTTGTGGCAAAATGAGATATTAAGTGGAAATTATTTCTTATCCTAGTCTTCTCCATCCTAATGCCATCCCCAACCGAAAGTGGAAAGAGGTATTTATGGACTTCATCACTGGCTTGCCAATCACTAAAGATAAGGATGTTCTCTTTGTTGTAGTCGATTGTTTAACCAAGTATGCTCATTTCATTCCTTGGACTACCAAGTTTACCGCGTCTGGGTTTGTTGATTTAAACTTTAAGCATCTCTGTAAGCTCCATAGACTCCCTCACTACATCATAAGTGACAAGAACCCAAAGTTTGTGAGTTACTTCAGGCTGACCAACACTACTCCAAAAGAGAGTTTGAGGTTCAAGATATGGTCTTTGTTCAACTGCAGCCATATAAGCAAATAATTCTTCCACAGCATGGCAATAAAAAGCTTCAACCTGCGTTCTATAGCCTATACAAAGTACTAGAAAAAGTCGGGTGGGGGGAGTTCATATGCACGGAACATTTCCAACAAGCAGTGACTACATGATATCTTCCATGTCTCTTGTTTGAAAAAGTTGGCCAGTGAGGTAGTGATCCAAACAGAGATAATTCTCATGGATGAAGAAGGCAAAGCTCATGATAGAAATTGAAAGCATTCTTGAGGTAAATGTGAGAAATCTCCCCAAAAGGCCAATTACAGAATACGAGATTAAATGAAAGGGCATCCCAGATGAGGAAGTAACATAGAAGTCTAAAGCATTTTTGGTGGAACAACCAAGTTTGCACGTATTGTAATGCACCATGCCTATTGGGTAGCCATCAACTTGAAAATAAATTAAATAATAATTTAAAATAAAAATCCTATCTCCTTTATGCTCTAGTGTGTTTAGTAAACTTGATTGATGTAGTACTTTTCCAAATGTGGTTTGGGGTTCCAAACTTGCTCATTATTCTTCAATTGACTTATTAATAAAGTGTGCCATTTTTTTCTTAGCACACACTCATCAAAAACCACTCCAACAGGCCAAAGATGCGTTCAACTAAAAAATTTGGGCAATCTGAATTTGTAGACATATCCAAAGGCATGTTTTTGCATCTTTCAAGCTGTTATACCACATCCTTTGGAATTTTATTGAAGCAACAATGCATCTTTATAGTTTTTCTAGCAGTTTTTCACCATTGTCCTTTGATGCTTGATTTTTCAACTTTGAGGGCAAAGCTTTTTAAAGGGAAGTGCATGTTGTGTACTAAACCACAACATTCTTATTAGGTATTAGACTCTATGTACACGAGCTAATTTTTGTGTGCGCTCATCATTTCGAAATAATGTCTCCGCACTATGCATTTATGTATCATTTTCCAATATTAGGGCCTGTTGATTTTTCTTAGCAATTAGATGTTATTAACTTATTTATCACATAAACAAGAACTGCATGCATATAAAGGATCACTGACAGAAACACATTCACAATAGACACAAATTTACCCTAGGAAAACCCTCTCACGGGAAAAACCCAGCAAACTTCTCTAGATAAGATTCTTCAACAAGAATAGTGCCCAACACTAGTTACAAAATAATAATACAAGAAAGATACAAAATAACCTCTGAGCCTGAAGAAGAGAGAGAGAAAAATAAAACCCCAAAAACAGTCTTCACAATGCTTCTTGAACCCCTTAACTTGTCTTCCTTAGATCTGTACACTTGTCCTCTTGCTTAAGCAAAATTGTGTGGTGCAAATGAGCCAAGTTCACTTCTATTTATACTAGAAGGTCACTTTTCCATACTAGGTTGACTTGTCTTCTGGACTGGATCATTTTCCCCCTTAAATTGGACCATTTTTCCCCTTAACTGGGTTGACTAAACCATTTGACTGGGTCAATTTAACTGGGTCGACTTGTTCTTGGTTTTGTTATTATTCTTTCTTGTGGAATATCTTCCAAAGCTACTCAAAACATCAGCACTCCCTCTTAGCGAGGAAGGTATTCTTTTGGTCATGATCTTTGGTATTGACTTTCTGCTTGTTGACTTATGGAATCTTCTATGATCTAGAGAAGTTCTCTGTGAGCTTGCCATTCTTTGTGGTGTTCTCCAAGGCCTGACCACTTTTAAAGTGGTTTCACTCTTCTTTAATCTTTTCTAACCCATTGTACCCCACTAGCCAACTTTATGGCTATCTGACCTCTCCAAGAGGTTGACTATTCCTCAATAGTCCTAACTATAACTCCTTAAGCATCCAATAGTCTCAAAGACCTTTAACTAGTATCTAAGGTATATTGATAATCTTCGACTGCTCCCCAACAATCTTGACTATAACTCCATTCATGAATGTGTGCACTCTGCATGAGCTACAACAACCCCTGGTTGTCTGTACTGCAACCCCTGGTTGAGTCATGTAACTTGACTATTCGACATCTAAGTCAAGTATTCCTGCATGACCAATCTAAGTTATGTAATACTGAGTGGCTTATCTCTTGCATGGATTATCTGAGCCATGTACCACTACATAGCTTATCTGGGGCATATACCACTGTATGGCTAACATGAGCCATATACTACTGTATGGCTAACCAGTGTCTGAGCCATGTACCACTAAGCCATGGCTTATCTATTGCATGACTTAGCTGAGCCATGTACCACTACATAGCTAATCTGAGCCATATACCACTGTATGGCTAACTTGAGCCATATACTATTGTATGGCTAGCCGGTGTCTGAGCCATGTACCACTGCATGGCTTAGCTATGGGGAGAACTCCTGAGTCATACCACATGACTAACTAGTGCGGATTTTATCTATATGTTGTTTCCTATGAAGAAACATCAATACTCCCTCTCAACTAGAGGAGTCATTATGTACTACAGCAAGCTTGTCCCGAAAGTACTCAACTTTACTTTGGACAAAGGCTTAGTAACTATATCAGCAATATGCTTATCTGTGAATATGTACTGAAGTTGCACTACTCCTTTATGCACCATGTCTCGGATATAATTGATTTGGAACCTTCTGAAGCCTTACTGCTTTTTATCTAGCTGCAATATGCTTTTCCTGGAGCAACATCCCTGATGTGCTCTTTCTCGTCCACTGCAATAGTTAGAGTCCATATATTCTTGCAGCTTTAGTTCTCTATCTAAGAAATATCTAAGTCCATATCCAATCGTACCATGTAAGTACCTCAACACATGCTTTGTTGTACATGTCTTAAACTCTACCATGTACTAATTGCAAAGCATATATCTCACCTGGTGATAACCAAGTACACCTAGGATCCACTCAACTGCCTATGAGGTCCTTCAAATTTGAAGTAGATCAACTTCAGATTCATCATCAAATGTGTGTCCATGGACTTACATTCCATCATCCCGGATCTCTACTATGTATCTTCCTTGACTGGGGAAAATCTCATATGATCTCTGCCACACTTCTAATCTGTTGATTGAAATTGCCATTGATGCCAACATGGACTTGCAGTGGCCCCACGGGTAGCTATTGATGCCACCAAGTCCCTCTTGCAATGCACAAGTATGGATGATCCTAGTATCCTCACATCCAGTGCCTTGGAGCCCATACAAAGATGGGTTGTGCCTTAAAGCACCTTGTATCCAGTTGACAAGGTCCATGTACCCACAAGGTTGGATCTTGGAGCCACCACCTTGTTGACGATGCTAAGACCCTGTTGATGATACTAAAGACCCTAGAGATGGTGTTGAAGCCCTTGTAGATGATGGAGAAGCCCTGGATGGGTTGAAGAAACATCAATGACCCATTTTGCAGTCATTTATGCTTTGATGGGGTCATGGTACCCTAGGAGAAGGCTTGGCAACCCCACAGGAGGTAGCATGATGTATCTTGACCCTTGAAGGTCCTCTTGTGTGGTTGAGGTGGTTGAAAAAGCCCATGAAGCCCCTTGGCATGTTAAAGAATCCTTTGGAACACCAAATGGGCCAAATGACCCATTCTGTGGTCATTTGTGGTTTGCATGGTTATTGATGGCTTGATGGAGTCCTGGAACTCTTGGAGATGGCCCTAGGGCATGAGAAAGGCTTGGCACCCACTTAGATGGTGGTATGATGGCACTTGGACACTTGGAAACACTCGGTTGATGATGATATGGCACCTTGATGATGGGGTCCATGGTCATACATATGGGGTCCTTGATGGTACCCTTGAAGGAATGTTGAAGATGATTTGATTCATATATGTGTGGGTATGATGTTCTTGATGTCCTTGTTTTGAGTGACATGATGATCATTAAAGATGACTAGTGGACAAACATTTAAAGATAAGGTTGACCATAATAAAGTGGAGCATACCCTTACTTTATGATGACCATTGAAGATGGCGTGTAAATGGTAAGAATGGCTTTGAAGAATGTGTATAACAAAGATAAAATAATACAAGCAATCCTAAAACCATTTTTAAATGCTAAGGATGAAGTTTGAAGAAGTTTGAAGTCGACCCTAATTCAAGGACATGTCAACGTTGAAGAGTATATAAACTCAAGTCATTTCCTCTCACAAATACATCCAATGAAAATGAAGAGAAGTGAGCTCGCTTGAACTTCTTTGGGCTAAGGCAAATTTGACTGAGGAATTTTGTGGTGCCAGTAGCAGGAGTATCTTGGAAAGTTTTTCTTCTTATCTCTATTTTTTTCGAGCCCTACTGAGGTAGTAACAAATGAATTTGGAGAACCGTAAGGGAGGATCATGGCACTTGTGCAATTGAGTGGCCGTGAATGTTGGAGAGGGCCGAGCCCATTTTCATGGTGAATCTGCGTCCCTTCGAGACCATGGAGGAGTTGCAAGAAGGGCCAACCCCCATAAGTGATTAATTTGGAGAACCGTAAGGGAGGATCATGGCACTTGTGCAATTGAGTGGCCGTGAATGTTGGAGAGGGCCGAGCCCATTTTCATGGTGAATCTGCGTCCCTTCGAGACTGTGGAGGAGTTGCAAGAAGGGCCAACCCCCATAAGTGATTAATTTGTGGTTGGAGGGGTGTCGAGTCCCATTTGAAGGGAGCCGCAAGCTCCAGTACATGCAGAGAGCACTCAGGAGGGTGCAAATTACCTTGAGGAGGCTGTGAACCTTTTGAGGAGGACGCCCCCATTTCTTAGTTGACTAGTGTGTGTGGGGTCGTGTTTCCATTTGGAGAAGGCGCAGCTTGATTATGGAGAAACCCTGTGTAGTTGAACCTCATTCCCTCTAACTATTAGGCGCCTAGACTTGACATTTTTGAGAATTGTGACCACCTTCACAAATCTGGGCAAAGCATGGGTGGCTGCAACAAAGTTGTCGTTGTTGGTCATAGTCACCTATAGGAAATCACAAGTCAACGCCGATATATGAGACAATCCCTTCATTCTGGTTGTTTGACTACATTTGAAATTAAGGAGGAGCCCATAGGTCATCAAGAGAGAGCCTATAGTAGCATTGTTTCTTCCATAGGTCATGGAGCATCACTGTACGCTACAGGCCAGCAAAAAGAGTGCATAAAAATGACTGTCATCTTCAGATCTGAAATGTTCATCTTCAACAAACTGTAAGTGTGGGGTTTCATGTTTTATATGAAAAAACAGTTCCCTATCACTTGGAGACATATCAGTAGTAGAAGAGTCATGGTGATAATCCTGGTCAAGGTTAATGTTTTTGCATAGTCTGAATTTTTGAAGCAGCAGATAGTTGGCAAAGTTTTTGGTCTCTTTGTATGGATATAAGTCATTGTCCAATGCTATGAAAGTGAAGTGTATGTATAGTGATGTTACATGTACAATAATATACAATGGTATATTTATATGTACAGTGATATAAATCCATTGTGATGATGATGATATGATACACTATGATGATGATAAATACACCATGATGATGATGATGCATACTCTACAATGATGGTGATATGCTATGATATTAATGATGTCTTGTACACTATTGATGATGCCTTGTACACTATGATGATGCTTTGATGATGCATACCTGATGATCAGTGAGAGCAGTAGTAACTATGATGTATTGAGCAGAGTTTGACTAGCAGTATTAAGCAAAGATTGATCAGCAGTGTTGATGAGAAGATTGCAAAAAGTGATGAGCAGAGAACCAGCAATGTTGATGAGCAGATTGCAAAGAGTGATGAGCAGAGATTGACCAGAAGTGTTGATGAGCAGATTGCAAAGAGTGATGAGCAAAGATTGACCAACAGTGTTGATGAGCAGATTAACAAACAGAGGTTGATTGAGCAGCAAAGGTATGTGATTGCAGCAGATTGATGACAAACTGAGATTGGCATCAAGCTTGCAAGTAGTATCTTGCACTTGAGGATTGGAGTCTTCAACACTTTCTTAGTTGGAGCTAAGAAAACCAGGTTGGGTCCTGTTATGAGAGTTGGTGCTCTTTTCATCAGTTGGTGTTGATTGTAATCGAGAGATTGAAGTCTTCTATTACCATAAATAAATCTCACATTACAAATATTCGTGTGTCTCTTTGATGTGTTTGTTGTGCTTATGATTTAACTGATGAATATGATAATGTGATTGGTAACATAATGCTTGATATACTTTGATTTATTAAAAGAATGTGAAAAAGGTTTAAATTGCTCACACACTGAATCACCCCCCCTCTCAGTGTGGCCATTGTGTCCAACATAATCTTGCCAAGGTTCTCGAATTATGTGATCTGCTTCATCTGTATCTGAGCACCATGCTCCCTCTGCATCTGGAAATCTTGCATTCTCTGATCTGGAGGTCTTACATTCTCTACATCTGGATGTCTTGCACTAGAGTGACTTGCATCTGTCTATGTCATCTCCCATCAAACGGGTCCACTGATATGAGCCTCTTTCTCTCAAGGTCACTGGATACCACTCTAGACTTCCTCTAGGACTGTGCTGCAAACTCCTCATGATCATCTAAAAGATGAACATCTGTAGTAGAAAGACCAATCCTTCCTTGGACCCTCCTACTCCCAACCGTCAATCTCCATATGAGATCATCTGGACCTGTGGGTCATAGATCTACATATGACTGTTGTCACAATCAACATATCCATTGTAGCTACTTCGTGGATCATGGAAGCCATCCTGCTATCTGATCTGGGACCTGGTTGACCTCACATCCATCGCTTGTTTTTGTTGGAACAAGTCTCGTCATCCTTCTCTTGTGGATCATAGCATATGGTCTTTCCTACAAGTCAAATTTAGTTAGATAGTCAGCAACATTGCATACTAATCAATCAAGTCAATGTAATGACAATTTCTTATGCATATAGACATGCAACCATTACATCTTAGCCAATGCTTCAGCACAACACTCATCCACACATGGTAACTATTTGGGTGCCTTATGTTGGTTGTGGAGCCTAATCTCCCTGATTCAAAAATGTTATTGTTCAACTGTGTTTGTACCCCAATTTTACTGTACACTCATCCCAGTAGGGGGGTGTGGGGGAACATCGTCCCCCCGCGGGGATCCGGGGGGGGGAGGCTGGGGGGTTCGGGGGCCAGCGGGCCCTCGGCAAGGGTTCAGGGGCAATGCCCTCGAGAAAGGGGGTTCAAGGTCTTCACCGCCAAAAGAAATTTTTTTGGGATGTTTGCTGGCCAACAGTTTACGGGCCCATGGCATTGGGTGACCCGTGGTATTTTCCCATGGTAATTCCCAGATTTTGAAAGCATTGTAATACGATTGTGTATTGTATTGTAGCATTATAAAAATGATCTCTATGATTGTGTGAGAGAGACAGTGAGAAAGTGAAGAGGAAGTGCAGCGGGTTTGCTACAAGTTCTATCCCTTCATTTTTGTTGGATGGTATAATAATAAAGGGACTGGCAATTTTTGTGTGGGAGTAGCCCATCTTGGGTGAACCACGTTATATTGGTGTCTCTCTTGTAATGTGTTTATGTTTTAATATTTGCATCTTGTTTATTGTTATTGCTCTGCGATCCTGTTTTTCTAACACCTTCCATCTCCACCAAAGCACACTATCAAGAGTGTGCACTGCTCTCAGTATGTTAGCAAAGAGGTTTCATCTGAAACTAGCTCCATCAAGGGCTCATGGGATGTTATGTAGTGCTATAGACTACTTACTCAACATAGTACATAATATGCACTACATGAGCCTATTGGTCGTTAATCTTAGTGATGCATAAAAGAAAAACTGCATCATGGATCTACATATAACTATTATATAAACAATATCTTTCAAAAATACTCATAATTTCAATGAATAACTCAAATGTTAGTAAATAATCATCTTTCATGTGTTTTGTAGGGTCCTTGCCTCCTTGCAGAGATCATTGGGGTTTCTGGAAGTGTACTTTGCTTCATCGTCTGATTCTAAATACCTTGATCTTCTTCCTCGTTGAGTCTAGAACTTGTTGAAGTCTTCATCCTTGGTCCTCATGTCTTCTGGAAACACTGGATCCACAATCATCTTGGATCTACCTTCATAGTTGGAAAGGTCCCTTGGCATTCTAGCCAAGAGTATATTATCTACTTCATCAGAATCTAGCTAGTAGGAGGATTATCCTACTCTTTAATTTTATGCTTAGAATTGTTTATAAGTTCTTTCTAAATAATTTATGTAACATGCCAAGTGCTTAGAAGCACTACTATCTACTGGCCAAACACTACTCCATTTAAGGACAAAATCTTCATCCGATGTCTCCTTAGTCTTCTTATGTAATAGAGACTCATCCATGTCTACTGCATCTGCATGATGTTTTCTCTTTTTGTTCTCTTGAGTGCAATTTCTTGCATAGTGTCCCAATTGGTTATATTTGTAAATTCTGATCTTGGGCATGTTTTTTGACACTGATCTTCTATCGATGTTCTTCATAAACTTTCTGCCTTTTCCTTTCTTTGCCTGAGCCACAAGTGCTTATATCTCTTTATCATTCATCTTCTACATCTTGGAGATCAACCTTGCTTCTTCTTGAGTACAATCTATCCAAAAGCCTATCAAACTTGGGTAGCTTCTTTCTTGCACAAATACCTTGAACAAACACATCCCAAGAAGATGGAAAGCCATTTAATGTTGTCAACACAAACTCTTTTTCTTCTACAGGATCTCCAATAGCTGCTAGTTGATCCTTGATCTAAGAAACCCTTGTAAACTAGAAGGAGAATGATTCTAACTTGTCCACCATCACATTCCTTAACTAATGTCTCATCAATATCTTTCTGCTAATAGTCTTGTTTTCATACAATCTTGTCAAGGCCTCAAACATTTCCTTAGGAGTTTGCAATTCCGACACATGAGGGATCAAATGGTCCTTGTTTAAATCAAATAGAATCCTTTTGCTTTGACCATATTCTTCTTGTACTTGACTTTAGCCCCCTCCCCCTCTAGTTCCGAGATAACCTCTTTGACATCATTTAACAGACTGTTCTCTTCTAGGATGGGCTGCTATGCTTCCAAGATCTGAAATTTTATGCTCCGTCCAATCTATCCTCAACCCTTAAATTGGTTGTCATTTTGTCAATAATGAGATTTGACTTAGAAACCCTAGTAGAAGGTAGGTCAAAATTGAAGTTTGTCAAAAGGGAGGTCTGGCTCCACAGATAGATGCACCTTCCTAGGGTGAGTTGGAGAATGCTAAGATCGAGCTTGATTTGTGGATGGAAGGGATTAAAACTGGAAGCCCTAGTTCTTGACCTCCGACTGAATTAAGTCAAAAATTTAAAATCCTCCAACTAAAATCTGCTTCCACAGATAAGGGCGCCCTACTAAGAGGATTTCCAAAATACAATTTTCAAGTCCAATCTATGGTTGGAAGTGGTTGGAACTAGAAACCCTACTTTCCAACTTACAGTTGTTACGGTTGTTGAAATGTCTTCTTTCAACACGGCTCTGATACCATTTTGATTTTCCTTAGCAGTTAGATGCTATTAACTTATTGATCACATAAACAAGAACTGCATGCATATAAAGGATCACTGAAAGAAACACATTCACAATAGACACAAATTTACCCTGGGAAAACCCTCTCACGAGAAAAACCCAACAAACTTCTCGAGATAAGATTCTTCCACAAGAATAGTGCCCAGCACTAGTTACGTAATAATAATACAAGAAAGATACAGAATAGTCTTCACAATAAGCCCAAAGAAAAGAGAAAGAGAAAGTAGTTACGTAATAATAAGCCCAAAGAAAAGAGAAAGTATGATAAAACCCCAAAAATAGTCTTCACAATGCTTCTTGAACCCCTTAACTTGTCTTCCTTGGATCTATGCACTTGTCCTCTTGCTTGAGCGAAATTGTGTGTTGCAAATGAGCCAAGTTCACTTCTATTTATGCTGGAAAAGTCACTTTTCCATATTGGGACGACTTGTCTTCTGCACTTGGTCATTTTCCCCCTTAAATTGGGACATTCTCCCCCTTAGTTGGGTCGACTTGACCATTTGACTAGGTCAATTTAACTGGGCCAACTTGTTCTTGGTTTTGTTATTATTCTTTCTCGTGGAATATCTTCCGAAGCTACTCAAAACATCAACAGGTCCTAATCACTCTTTTAGTGACAAGCTTTTATGTTAGGATTTTGCTAGGGATTTTGCCTCTATATTGACATAAATAGGGATTCCCCCTTCATATGTATTCAATATCATATATCATTGTTGGTCTATTGGAGAAGTCTTCCTCCATTACGCAGATTTCCAGGTGCAATCCAGCCCTGGGTTTGCAAGTACCCCTGCTCTTTTCTTTGTTTTTTGGCTCTTTACTTTTGTTTCCATTTCAGTTATTTCAATAGTTGCATTTGTAGTTCCATTTCAGGTATTGGAACACTGCAAAGGTTTTAATTTAACTGGTTATGAAAGCAACTGGTTTTAGTAGATCCAAAGTAGTTTTTAACTTTGATATCTATCATGCTCATGTATCTATTAAAGCTTTCACAGGAGCTACCTACAGAATGTTAACATATTGGGGGAGTGGAATTAGTAATTATAATTTTCACTCTTTCAAGTATATAAAAGGACATTGCAGCTGGAAGAATGAGCACTGCAAGACCAAATATCCAAGGTACTCGAGCAGATCATAAAGGATAAAAAAGTTTATAAATACTATCAATGCCATTTGAAATCAAGAACCAAAATCAAGGAGAGGCAAGCTTCTAGCCCTTCAAGTTCATTGGGGGAGTGGAATTAATAATTATAATTTTCACTCTTTCAAGTATATAAAAGGACATTGCAGCTGGAAGAATGAGCACTGCAAGACCAAATATCCAAGGTACTCAAGCAGATCCTAAAGGATAAAAAAGTTTATAAATACTATTAATGCCATTCAAAATCAAGAACCAAAATCAAGGAGAGGCAAGCTCCTAGCCCTTCAAGTTCATTACAACAAATATAAACTGAGACATGCTAGAAATTGGAAAACAATCCAACAATACATGATAAAGTAGATATAGTTGACACTTCTGATGGTTATTTTAAATACAATCACTATAAATGTTTCGAAAAGGAAAAAATAGTTTGAATGTGTTAGAAATTAGAATACCTTTCCAGCATCATCTGTCCCAGAGTAACAGAAAACCAATCTGCGAGTCAGACTAGATAGGCGTGCCTCTTTCACTTTAGAACTTACACTACGAGTCTTAAGTTGCCTAGGTGCCTTATGATGGGTCCTTCTAGAATTTTCGGCATCTCTGTAAGAATAGATTAACAAGAAGGAAATGAGAAAAGAGAAATAAGGCACGACTAAGCAATAACAAAAAATGAACAATTTGATAAATAACAAACTCCAGCATTTAACACATTAGCAAGAGAACCTTGAAGAAATTTTATTGGCCTCTGTATCTAGATTGGCCGAGTTGTCTGATATGAGATGGGAATCTTGAGAGCTTGAATCACATTGAGCAATAGTTTGGTCACTTCCATCAGGATCAGTTGGCACACACTTGATTTTGTAATTGAGGGACTCTGATGCAGCTTTTGGCGAGAGAACTTGTTTTGAATGGGGATTCTGACCACGGCTTTTGGCCTTCTTAAGTGTTGCTTTTGGTAATCCAGGTGCCTTCCGCTTCAGACTATCAGGGCAATCAAATCCTTCTTGGTTATCCTCATTAGCATTCTCTATCATCAGACAAACAAAAGCATTCTAAGCTTTGTATGGGAACGATGACCCTGATCATTGGCATCCACATAAAATTTCAGCACCTATGCAGTGCTGCGTGGAAGTAATAATATAAATGAAGATTGAACTTCCATACAGGAATAGAAATCTGAGTACAGATGGAACTAAGAATTCATCAAATAGGCATACTTGTTATAACTCAGATTACGATATGCTTATTGTTAGCTAAAATGGACTGAAGAAATATTCGGACTGACCTGTAGCATCCGATTGTGAAGTGAGCTTAGAATTAAAAAGACTGAGTCCAGCTGCCACCTCCATGCTTCTATAGATGTTCACCAAGGCATCCATATGTGGAGTTGGCAGCGCCTCTGCTCAAAATACATTAATCAACAATATCAAAAACTTAAAGGCGATACTCTATTTTCAAAGACAAAAAACATAGCAGGAACGAGGAAAATGCAAAGAAAGAATGCATGTCAAACTAATATAATACCTCTCGGCCCCACTGGCATTTTACAAACAGGGCATGAGGAATTTTGCTTTAGGGACGGCACAATGCAGGAACTGCATACACCAAATCCTTACCAAACTATCAATTTTCGTTAGGAAGGCTAATTGTCTACCAAAGAGGACAGGATAGCTGAAAACTTATCATCAAAAAAGTTTGTCTTCATAAAATGTAGAAAATATAAAACTTGAACACCTGAGAATGTATATATTTTCTATGGTCATATCAAATCGATGACTGACCAAATGCCAAGACATGCAGGGCACATGTAGTAGTACCCTGATCTTCATACTTTACCAACCATATCTTATAGCTTTAGCATATCTTTTAGACCCTTAACAGGGCAACGTAAAACTGACAGTGGAATCTATAAACCCCGCCTTAAGACAAGACAATACAAAATGAATTGAGAGTTTACATGACATAATTTAAAAACTCAACAATATGCAAAGCACTTACCTGCAAAATACATGGTTACATGAAAGTGAAGCAGCTCGATTCAGCAAGCCCTGGCTGCAACCAAAACCAGGCTGACAAGTAAGGAAAGTATCCAACACTAAAAGATTGGCAGATATTAAGCACATATTATTTAAAGGCAAAAAAGCAGAGAAGGGCATCCATTTGTAGGGATAAAGGCATTGGACAGCAGTAACTTAAACGGGGAAAACCTGAAATGGGCAAACCTTTGTCGGCATATAAAATGAATAAAGTTGCCAATCACACAGCAATCTAAATGAGAAACAAGCTGAAATGGGCATTGATTATTGAGAATAAAATGCATAAAGACACTAATCACAGAGTGCTTGAATAAGAAATTTCAGAGATGGGCAACTCTTTACAGGGACAAATAGCTTATAGGAATACAGCTGCATTTAAGAGGGCGCGTCATTGAAGTCGATGCAATGTGATCATTTCTCAAATAACAAGAAAGATTAAAAAAATATTCGATGGGCGTTATCACATCTTGTTTACTGCTGAGTTGATTTATATATTGTCTACGGGTTTTCTTCAAGAATGGCATTTTTTGAGTTTATCCTGCGATTGAAAAGAAAAATTTGTCAGAAGACAAAGGGAGAGATTAAAAACAAATGGGTACCCACCAAATAGGGCACTTAAGCTCCTCTGCCATTCTCTGAATAGGGCAGTCTTCCGGAGGATCCTGAATGACTGATTTTGCGAGCATGGACGCCATGGGTATTGTCTTCAGCGGTGAATGAAGTGAACAGAATGGACTATAAAGGAGGAGGCGGTGCTGCAAATATTAGTTCAGCTTAGTTTGGCGGAATGAATTCGATATCCACGTTCATCCTTTGAAATTTAGTTTTTGACACCTTTGAGATTTGAAGCCAACAGAAGTTTTGATTTCATCCGATTGATACGTACAGCGTTGAAAGAATTGTGTCTCATATATATTCGATTTGATTTATGCGTCGATTGTACCGAACACGTAACGTAATGAATCGCTTTCAGGTACTTGTGCTGCTATAAAAGTAAAAGAATAACATCTAATACAGATCCTCGAGCTTAGTAAGGCGAAGCATAAAGACAAAAAACCGTTGATGCGTGCATCTTGATAAGATGAAGGAAGTGGGTCATGGATGGTCGTTACTCGTGGGCACAATCTCCATTGTTCGTGCGCGAGGTTCCTAAGGACCCGTTCTCGTTTCTTGCTCGAAAAAAGTTGCTTGATCATAGGAGAACTTTAAAACAGAATATTGATGTGGAATGAAATTTCGATCGTCCAATATGAAATATATGTCATTATGGGCAAATTTTGGATGGAATTTTAATTATATTAAAACTTATAATTAGTCCAGATCAGTGTAAGTTTAAAGATTCAACAAAATTATGTAACGTTGGGTTGGGTTATTTTGATTGAATTTATTAGAATGTGTTTAAAGAGCATGTTTTTTTATTGGAGCGGTATTTCATATTTCATAAATGGCAAGAAAATTATTATATCAATATAAGTTTAAAAATTTAATAAAATTATGTAAAGTTGGGTTGGGTTATTTTAATTGGTTTGAATTTATTAGAATGTGTTTCTTTAAATTAAGAGTAAATGTTGTATTTGAATGGTGTTCTATAAAATATAAGAAGCATTTAGAAGGGTTTTTTTTGGAAAATAAATGTTTGCAATTACTCTCAATATTATATAGATAATGATCACAAACTCAAACTAAAGAAGGCTCATACAAAGTGACAAAATTTTAATCACGTGATATTTTGTTGGGTGTAGTCTAAATATTCTACATTTTCAACATTTTTTGAGTGTATTTTTCGTCATGTGTTGTTATTGAAAATCTATAAAAAAAAATCTTAGAATCGCATATATTAGCAATGGATATTGCATAATCTTGGTGTCATGGTGTATTTGAGGGTGTTGAATCTATTTATGGATTCAAAAACACATTTTGAACACTTTCAAATTAGGATTTTAAAAACAATTTACTAGATTCTGACCCAAACGTAGAATAAATAGATAGACCTAAACGTAGAATAAATAGATTGCTCCTATTTTGGTGTAGTAAGACTTGCAATGATAATGAATATTAAAATAAGTAACCAACATAAATCCATCTTAATTATGGATCTATTAAGCATCAAGAGGGATCAAATCCATGGAAGTGCAATTTTGTCTAGATTACACAAATTTGAAAATGTGTTTGCACCTCCAAGGATTTATCCATCTCAACACTTGATAAATCACAAGATAATATGGATCTAGGTTGGTTAAATGCTTTGTATTGTTATTGTTGTTATAATGATTTTTTGTCTTGTGGAAAATCAACAACTGGCCATCACCCACTTAATTGTAGCTTCTATGCATTTGAACTAGCCACCGCATTAAACAACCACAAGTTCATAGAAAGGGTAGATGGATCTACAAATTGGAGATGGAAAACGTGCAAACCAAGACCCTCGAAGGAATCGAACCATTGATCTCCCATTGGCCAGAATCCAATATAGACCAATCAATCCACCTACTATGGGGCTTTAAATTGAAGGACATGGGGTTAACTTTGATCTAAGATCATTTAATATAATCTCTATGGGTGCTCTCTAAATTAAAGGATATGGGTGCATAGTCATGAGGCAATTTAATTTAATATCTCTATATAAATCTAACACAACCTCAAGGTGAACTCATGGCTCCCCAAAAATCCCACAGGGGAATTGAACCTTACCCATTAACCTTGCCCACTGGTGAAAACATCTTAGCTTCTCACCAATGGTTCCAACCCCTTTACACGTTGTTATAATATGTATGTCTGCATGTTATATTGTTATTAGTGTTATAATGCTATACATGTAAAATCCTTGGCATAAATATTAGAGTGAGGGAGGATGTTATCATATCAATACAAGCATTTACACCAAAAAGTCAACCTTTTAATTTAGTAGGTGGTACTTTATGTCATTTAATTTAGTTATCTAGCTAATATGATCTAGACACTAATTTAGTTTCAAATTATACAAATGTAAATAACTTTTCTTTTTTTTAATTGAGTTACTAAGCACAATTCCTTTCATAATCTAACTTATGTTACTCAAAATAACTTTCTTTCATATTTAAATTTTCTAACATTCTCTATTTCTATTACTAATAATATAGCCTTCAGTCATATTCACCTATCCAAAATATTCAGTTTTTGTTATTCACAATATAACTTTCTTTCATATTCAACTAATATAATCGATTAATTTAATTTCAACAAGTTACTCACAATAAGGAATAGTAGATTATCTCTAGAACTTGTATGATTTGGCACTCTTGCCTTTAGTATTGCTCTCCACATAATTATTGCCCAAAATGTGATTAATTATCCTAGACAACTAGTAGCTTACCTATTGGTTCTATGAAACATATGGCTTTCGTAGCCCTCCATGCCTACAACTCTAACAACAACAATGACGATAGTAGTGACAAAATCTCATGTTCTTGGCCCGAAGGTTCTAATTCAAGGTTCAATAATCCTCAAATTTTCCCCTCTCCAATAGTAATTCCCTCAAAGTGTGAACCCCTAAATCATCTCCCAAAATCCCCTTTTATCAAGTTTCTCCATCACCTTCTTGACCCTTTCCAGAGCCCTGGTAAAGTTAAATATAATATAATAATAATCCACCTACCAATCATTAATGAGCTGACAACCCATGAAGCAAGGTAAACTTCACATTTAATCCAATTCACATCTCATAAGTTACAATTTGGTCGAAATATAATAAAATGTGAATTTATCATAAATATGTTGAAACAAGATAAATTCCAATAACATCAAATCAAATTTACTAATATTTTGAAATCCTATCACCCACTTAAATGCATTTAAATCCAAAAATTATTTAAAATGAAATGTAACTTATACAAATTGAAAGGTAAATGAATCTAAGTGAAATGCAAATTAACCCAAATGAAATGTCAGTTAGAAATATATAATTTAACCATTTACTGAACCCATCATGCATCAACCATTAATAACAACAATTATAATAATATACTTTAAAACATCATTAGTGTATGTGTACAAGGTATGTATACGTAGCTAGTGTACACATAGTTTGTGCATGTATTAACAATAACCATCCTCACCTTTAATGCATAGTTCTTGAATTATTATAATCACACATGCAAGATAATAATGAATTAAGCACAACATTATACAATTTTACCAACTAAGTCAAAATAAACTAGTAAGAATTGAACATTATACTCAAAATTTATCCTTAATGAATTAAACCAATGATTTGAACATGAAAGTAACCAAGTACAAAACTAAGTTGGAAAATCTAATTCCCAAAAACATCCTTAACTACTCTGAATCATTTTTCATTTCTAACGTACTTCCATCTTCCACATCCTATTTGTTCCTATGTCGAAATATGTTAGAGCATCAACTATATTGACCTAACCCCAAATATATTCTATAAGGAAATGTGTCTGCTATATCGACCTAACTTCCCCAATAGGAAATCATTAGTCACCATCACACAACTTAGGGCACGTGGCTTAACATGGCCCTCCCATGATTCCAAGTTTCGAAGGATAAGCAGTGGGTAATACCTCCAACCCTCCTGATGGAACTAAGGTCAACACCCTATAAATAGTCATATTGTATTGATATTGAGTTATGTCATCAAGTGACCAATTTAGGCAACCATGTTTCCCATAAAAAATTGTAGTATCCCATATATCATAGCAATATATCAAATTAAAGATTAAATCATGAGTTAATGCTTCATAGTTTACCCTTTTCTCTTTCTCGAAGAGGCAAGTGCGGGGGGATCCTCTTAGATGCTCGAGGAAGTACAATACTAACCTTTGAATGGGGTTTAGGGAAATCTACCAATAACCAATAATAATGTTGTGATCTATATCAAGGACTTAAAACATCATTTCTTTTGGAATCCAATCTATTGTCATTATTGGGCATCTCTCAAGTGAGGAAAATAAAGGATATTAAAAACAAAATAGAGGAAGGTTACAAAGCATATCAATTGGATCCTTAGCCAAATTCCTGATATTTAGTTTCTACGTGTTCAAAGAGAAAATAATAAAGTAGCATATCAACGTGCAAATAATATCGCTCTTTTGGTAAGAGGGGGCATGATTAAAAATGGGGGACAACTAACCTTGCGTTGGCTTCCCTAAGGTCATTTAATAGAATTATTGTGGATCATTTTGCATATAAACAGGTCCCAAGTCTAATAAATAAGGTCCCATCTCTATTAATCATAACTAACAGTCGTTTTATGTTCTCAATCCAAGTCTTAATGCAACAATTGCCTTCATGCATGGAGGATTTTACGGGCATCTTAGCTATGAGGATGTTTCAGGACTTCTTGTTTTATGTTCCTTCCCATTCAAGATGTGTTATTGCATTTGGGATTTTCAAGCGTAGAGCTATGAGTGGGAAGTCTGGTGTGGATTTTGAAATGGGGCTGGTGATTATGGTTTCAGAGGAGGTTGATGGCTTCCCCTACACCCTAGGGTAGTGGCTCTTGATTCTAGACTTTGGAGGCCATGAGGAGGATAGTCTTCAAGTGGTAACCTATGTTTGTAGGTATGGAAATATGGTGCTTTCCCTTTCGCTGCTTTGGAAAGCATGGGATTCTAGAACTTTGGTGGGTGCAGTCCTCCTATCACCAACAATGAAGGTTGCGGTGGATTTGGAGGGAAAGTTGCAGGAAATTTTAGAGAGAACAAGAGTTGTTTGTGTCAATATGTGAGACATCGAAAGCAACCTATTTGGATGAATTCACAGCTTGAGGGGGTGTTAAAGGTTATCTGTCAGATTATGACGCACATGTCTTATTTGGAGAATCGCTTGGATGGCATTGAAGGAAATAGTAAATTATATGGAGCTCAAGTTGATACGATGATGGCAACCTTAGATCCCCATGAGAAGATTTTGATTGCAAAACATTCTAGAATTGCTGACCAAGCAAGAAGTAGGGAAAATTAATAAATCATTGTTCATCAACCCACCCATGTAGCAGTGAACATCTCAAGCTAAGATGACCATGTTGGTGATAACGTAGAAGCTGAGATCATGGACAATGACCATAGTTGTACTTAATTTTAGTGCTTATGAACCTTTTTGCCAATTGTTGTTAAGCCAATTGATATGTTAAAATTTACATTAGTATAGTTGTAGAAAATTATTTTCAAATAGCTATAAGACTATGGATCAATGTATATGGGATGGATAAAATTTGTAAAAACTTCAAAGCCCCATTTTGGGTTGTTGTAATGTTTTGTTGTTGATCTTTTTTTAGTTGTTTATAATGCCAATATATCCATTCTAGTTTTAAAAAAATACCCTTTTCTCTTTCAATGTCAATAACATCAAGTTCACTTTAGTACTGCAACTATCTGGCTATTACTTGTCCGCTCTGACATTTAGGTTAGTCTCATCAAAACATAAGATCATGCATAATCATTATATGTTTCCAATTAATTACCAAATTATTAATAGTTAAACAATGTAAACAAGCTAATTTATTCATCATGTGCATGGCACCCATTTATTCATTTAATCATAACTTAAATTGGTATCCATGTACCATATCCTTCTATTTAATTTGCATATTGGAAGTAAATAACACATTTGTCATCATTAATAATTTAAACAATAAACTCAAAACATAACTTCCACATATAGCTAGGTTCATATATCCACAAATATAGTTTTCTGAGTCAAGCTGAGTCCAATAGATAATAAGCAAGGAAATACAATTTTAGTGATAATGTTGTTTAACTATCAAGTAAAAAAATGGGGCGTTACACACACACACCCTTCAAGAAACTTCATCTCAAAATTACAATTAAAAAAGTGTGGGATAATCATGATGCATGGTTTTTGCATCCTCCCAAGCAGACGAACCTAGGCTATACTTATCCCACTATACCTTAACTTGGTCCACCAAGCAGTGCCTAAGTTGGTGGACGCTATAGTCTGTTAGGTGTAATGGTTCCATCATTCAAAACCTACAATTCCTTCCAATTTAGTTTATGATATTGCCAGCAATACAATGTGGCAATACAAATACATGAAAAACATCATGAGTCTTGTGCAAGTGAGGTGGTAGTGTAATGTGATGCACAATTGGTCTAATTAGTTATATAATTTTAAATGGCCTTATAAATTGAGGTGACAATGTTGTCCCCTTTCCAAACTGAATAACACTCCCAATAGGCCTAATACAAATCATAATCCATCTTCAAGGTGTAGATATTCAACAAGGGTGAAATGTGAATGTTAAAGGGAGTTTTATATATCATAGGGATATTTTGGCAGAGAAACTGTATAGGCAATGAGTTGATAAGTCCTGTGTAAATGGGGGACCTTCATGGTCAATATATAGGCATCGTAGGTAGGATGGAGGGATAAGGATCAAATTGAGATATTTCCCTTTTTTAGGGGATTTTTTGGAGTTTCCTTTTATTTCTTCTTGCTTTACGGGATCCATATCCATCTTTTGGGAAAGTGTAGAGTTTACTTTTTTTGTGAAAAGAAAAGATCCAAAATATCATTTTGGGAAATATGACTCATAAATTTTGGATTTTAATGAGTCAATTTAATATTTGAAATAACCTTTTATGCTCAACTTAGATATTTTGGATAATTGAAGGTCCATGTGGCGGAAATGAAATGTGGTTAATGACACATAGGTTTGATGAGGCTAGGTGGACAAATTTTGGTTTTAATAGATTTCCCCCTGATGTGTGAGGTTAGGAGCTCATCGTATCATCGATATACATCATATGATCTTTCTTTTCCAGGAGATAAATGTGGCGGTGGCATCGGGAACGGAGAATGTGTTGGAGGTAGCTCACCCTTCAACGAGACTACAGGGGCCCTTTCTTATAGATACAATACTCAATATGAATGAGTTGCATATAATCTCAAATATATGAATGAGGCAGGCATACGCATGCTCATATCAATGTATCAAAACATAAAAATTGAAATGAGGCCTGAAAAGGGGACTTGATCAATACATGGATAAGCTACCTCTAACACACGGGGAAGCACATGAATAGGGGGCTTCCAAACATTGTTTCCAATGCTGCTCGGATATCACAAGAAACATAATGTTATGGGGTTTTTGTGTAGACTCACCAATGGAATAGAGTAAAAGGGAAATTGGGGTCTTCGACCAAATAATGAAAGAACCATCAAGATATACAAATATCATCAGTGCAATAATGTAGTAAGTGTCAAGCACGTGAGAAACAACCATTCCAAAGGGCACTAGGGTATCCCTTCATGTGGTTCAAGGGGATCATCAATGAGGGTTATGAGGCCAAGGTACATGATACCTCTGTGTATATCCTTTGGAATAAATGTGTTGATGTCGATAGAGAGAGACCAACTAATGGCAAGGAAATGATGTTTCCTTGATAAAATCGCTAGGGATACAACCAATGATTGATACTACTTGACATGTGACTAAGACACTACTATGGGATACGAGGGAAAATGAGTAATCAAAACTCAAATTTCCTAATTTCAAAGTATGATGACATAGATGTCCTTGAAACATATGCGGAAATGATCTTTGGGAGGGGTACAACAATGATATCAGGAATTGTGATTACAATGGGGAACACTCACGGGGGGGTTACTGATATGTGATTATGAGAAAGAAAGACATCAAGGTGACTCCAAGGTTGACTCATCGTAAAATCTGTTGGACACACTAGGTACACTGAGAGGGGAGGTGAATTAGTGTGCACAACTTTTATTACTTTTTCAATTTTAACAATCAACAACTTATTCAATATTATGAATTATCACATTATAATTATATCATCAGCAACATTATTATCATCATCATATCATTTTCACACAAGAAACATAGCATGATACACAATACACCAGATTTTACATGAGTCTTGGGGGAAAAACCACAGAAGCCTTATAATAGTAGTTTCCCAACAACAACTGGAAGGAGGCAACAACCCCCTTATTACAATGAATTTAATTCTCCAGCTACAACTACCTAGTTCTTAGGCTACAACCAAAAGGAGGATGCAACCCCCTTTCCTTGCCCCATCCTACCACCCCGATATGAAGAAACTACTTGAACCATGACCACTTTGATCCTACGGACCTACTAATCAACACTTGTACTATAATGCACAATATGTACCACACTACACAACCACTGCTCATCATATGATCACTACTTCTCATCGACTTATCAACTTGTCCAATCAATATGTTGCTCACATCAACTGACTTAGTCAATCTAAGTCTAAACAACTACACACCAAACTCCGCCTACCTGAGTCAAACCAACTGCTCATACAAATCAACCAGTATGAGTCAGACCAACTGCACATACAACCAATCGTGCTCAACTGAACCAACCTATACCAAGTTGCTTGTGTACCTGTGCCAAATCAATCATATATTTGTGTCAATCTAATCAAGTTCTACAACCAACCAACCCTTCTTACTTGGCATAGTTCATCAAGTAAGAGACACATTTAAGCAACTAAGAAACTTCACATACGGTCAACCAAACTTTGTCCAATCACACTCAACTCAATGAAACCACGGCCAACCTCAATCATAGTTAAGGAATACTTGATAGTTAAACATGACAAACCTCAACCAACTAACATCAGCCAAGAAGATAAAAGACTTAATCATCTATGTCAAACTCAATCAATCTCATAAACTCTTAGACACAAAAGGATTTTTCACTCCACTCAAATCAAGTCAACAAATCAAACAAATATCAAGCAAATAGTCACTTACAATACTGTCAAAGGTTGTCATTAACAGTTAATAACAGTCTAGCTCCACTTAGGTCAAAGACACAATGATCAACACTTGTCAAACTATTTTTCAAAGAAAACACTTAGGTTGATTAAAGAAATCACTCTCAAGATCTATTACTTACATGCCAACTTCTCATTCAATACTACACTATACAACAGTCAAGATAAACACCAAAGTCTATGCCAACAATATCCAAGATAATCATCGAGATTTATATCAAGATCACATCAAGATGTATTCCAATATAACCATCACCATAACCTGCATAACATATTCAATGAATTCAAATATATATACCAATATATATGCTCACATACTAATATCAAAGATGATCTCTATCCATGAGAGACATGTGGCAGCATAAGAGAAACCCAGAAGCATGAACCATACCTTTTTTAAGATCACAAGATGAAGAAATAATATACAAACCAAAAGAAACTCTAGATCATTTCATCACATATCCCTCATAACAAGATTTACAACAAGCCAAGGATTTTGTAATTTTGATTCTGTATGAGAAAGTTATGTCAATTTTAGTGAAGATGCCCAAAAATTTATCCTCCACAAACTTCCGCACTTTTCTCCAAGAATTGCGAAATAACAAAGAGAGACTTGATTGATGAACAAATGAAATGTTTGATATTCTATTTATATAGGTCATGGAGGAAATTTAGTACCTCAAACTAGGCCGACATGCAATTCAAAATTACAAATAATTAAATTCTCTTTTGTTTGGTCGGTTGACCCAAAAAGGTGGGGTACACCAGCTTAAAAAATTAATATCTCTTCAACCGTAAGGATTTAGAAGATGCTCCACATATCAGCGGAAATAGCTTGAAGAAGACTAACTCCCTATGATGGTTTATTTGCAAATTCTTGGTATAATACCCTTAAATTTTTCAATTTGTTTAGGACTTCAAATATTCCACACATAAAGGTGTCAAAAACCATGTTACCTTATGCATAAGTTCCAAGGTCAAAGGATTCAATGGAAATCATCAAAGGCACGAGGGATTCAATAGTGTTCACATCCACGTACTTAACATCAACAAGGAGGAGGCATTCACCATATACTCATCATATCAAGGTTATCAAGGACCCCAACACCACCAATCAAGTGGGAACAAAGACTTTTTCAAGAATATTATCATCATATTCAAGGTCTCCATATCATTAAAAACATATCCAATGGTTCCACTATATATATTCATCACCATAAGAGTACCAACACCCGAACAGAGGTGTACAAATACCTCACCACTAGTTTTCAACAACTTATGGGCTGCTTATGCATGATCACAAGGCTACAACATGCTAATGACCATATAACATCCAAGATCCATCAAATCACCATATGTGTGGGTTCAACATCCAAACTTCTAAGGACACCATGGACCCAATAAGAATGGGTTACAACATACTACCATAAGTGTGGGTTCCAAGACCCAAGCCTCCACATGCAAGAGGATCAAGATCTAAGCTTGTGGACTCAAGGACCCCACAAAAACTCAACAACCTCAAGACCATCCAATACAAGCAATGGGCTCCAACATCAACACATCAAGAGACTTACACACATAAGCCACATAATCCATCCAACAACCAATCAAGAGACCAAAACAAGTACAAGCATAACAAACAACATAAAGACCAATAACCAAATATCAACCAGGAGCAAGGAAATCAACAATGGACTCAAATGGGACCATGATACAACTTAGGGGCACTTGACCAAGTCAATGGGTAGCCGAGGATTTTTACATTGTTCCAATGCCTCTAAGGGCTTCAAGCTTGGGCTTTGACAAGGTCAAAAGGGCTCCTCTGATACATACAACTACAAACTAAACACTAAACCTTAGGGGATCCACAAGGGGCACCAAGGACTCAATAGTTGGCATCAATGATCAGACATCGTTGGCGTCAATGACAACTTAATAAAAAAAATACTACGAACAAAGGCGACCAAGTTTGTTGTCGAAAATAAGGGAACATATGTGATTTGCAAGGGTACTAAGAAGCACCATTCATAAATGGTTCTGATGCATAGGGAACCAAATATGTTGTGGAGTTGAACTTCACAATCGTAGGTTCCCATATCCATAGATATATGGAAAACGGGTGCTTAAAAACACCATTGTATGATGGCCGATGAGGCAAAATGCCACCTCAGTAATGTAGAGTGGAAGGCAAGGAGGTAAGTGTACAATGGAGTAGATGGTTCAACCGATTGAATGAATGCAAATGAAATATTTGATGGGGGGGTAGGACACTAGTGGTAACCTCCTTATAGGGTTTTGAATGGTGACACAATAACATTACTTTTGCAATATGGATGGAGTAGAGGGTTCATGGATGTGCAATGTATATCATCAAAATTCCTTTAAAGAACATAAACTTGGGAGTCAGTTGGGTAGGCCAATCATTGTTTATGATAGAGTAATATGTGTTTTGATGTGGTTTAGAGACTACAAGGACTCCTAAAACCTATGGAAATTCCAAAGGCATGGGTGCCAAATGACAAGGGGCTTTAAATGATCACCCATGTAAGGTAGGTTCTAACTGTCCGATAAGGCTAAATGCAAGAGTGCCTGGGGTTGGACGCTGACCCAGACAGAGTGGGAGGTCCTATAGGATTAAAATAATATAGCTAAAGTTGATGCATATGATAATATATGGGGATGGTTACTTATATGTCAGTTTATGATGTTATAACTGTAGGGATTGGTCACCGACAGAAGCTTGTGGATTCCATGCGACTTGAGTCTGTACACGTGTAAATTATACTCATGAGTGAATGTGAATTTTAAAATCAAATATAGTGCACAAATTATGTCAAACTGTACATCTTACACAAGGGCACACAAATCGAGGTTGCATCAAAATGACCCGAATAATGTGTGGGGATCATGAAAAATGGTTTCCATAATATTAAAGAGCACAAAATTTTGATTCTGATGATGTAAATTGTGTTAAAATGGATGTCATATGGCTCTATGACACTCAGAAGAAAATTGGGCCATTTTCCCTTTAAGTAGGTCAAGGTCGACCATGGCATGTGCTATTTTCATTATTGACTATTGGAGTTGTGTGGAGAGCCCTAATCATTCAATAACAAATTTCTTCCATTTTGACCATCGGATTTTGTTTCTACGACTTTCAAGTTAGTGGTCTCACTCTTCTCGTCATTTTTGTCTATTTATTTTTCTATTTTGGGCATCTGGGGAACCCTCACAAACCCCATGAGGTTTTCTCATCTGTGTCGCACTTTTCGTGGGGGAATGCATGACCTAGGTTGCACTTTTCGAGGGGACATTTGTGACCCAAGTTTCTCATGTCCAAGGGATAGGTGCGACCCAAGTCACACCTATTTGGCGAACAAGTGTGACATAGGTTGCATTGTTTTGCCAAGTAGGTGCTACCCAGGTCCCTTAAATTGCTCAGATAAGTGAGACCCGATTATTTTTCGCAAATTTTTGGTCCTAAACTGACTCACGTTCTTTATGTGGCTTGTAGGATACTAAGGGTGACCTGGAGAGATCAAGACATGGTAGACATCCGTCATGACACTTGAGGGGACTATGCTATGAGGGAAAACCTAGCTAGACATGGGTTACTCAAGTTCATTGAGAACCATTTGATGCACAACACAAAGTTGCTTCTCAACAAGGTAATTGAGTTATGGGACTAGGATGTTGAGGAATTTATCATTCACGGTGAGCGATTGAAGCTCACCCTTTGAGACGTGTACTTCATGACTAGGATCCCTATGTTGGGAGTGACTGGGGACACACAACCCACTCATCCACGGGATGTGAGGATGCAGGACATACTAGACCGCCAATGGGTTGGGAGTGTCATCATACACAAGTATTATATCATGGTATGTGATATTGAGATCTTAGAGACATGGGCCATCACAACAACGGTGGTATGGATTTTGGGGTCCAATGGTCCACACAAGGTCTCTGGTGGATAGATGATGTTGCTCAAGAGGGTGTTGTATGGGACCTACTTTGGGTTGGACTAGATCTTCCTGACTACAGTTCAATGACATTTGAACCTGGTGAGTTTCCTAGGAGGTGCTTTGGGTTCATGACATTCATATGTGCATTCTTCTTTGAGAGGGTGTCGAATCTGTATCCACACATGGCGATGAGAGACAACGGGGCTATGGATCCTAAGATGTGACACTAACATGAGATGATGATATGTAACGATGGGGGTGCAACTAGGAGTGTCTTTGATCATGATTTCTTTGCTTAGTGGTGACAACTTCCTGTCATTATTGAGTACTTTTCCTACATAGGCACGGAGTTTAGGGGGGATTCTAAGTTACCCCACTCTCTTAGCCAAGCTTGGGGAGCAGACAGTATCTATGCATATTGATTGAAATTGTGTTTAGAAATCTGACATAACTACATTTTTCATTATATCAGTACTTATGCCTTGTCATATGTGTGTGCAGATTTGGAACCTGTACCTCCAGTGGAATACCAAAGGCACCGCGGTAGGGTTGAGGGTATAAACCCTACCCCCAGTGCACAACATCGACGCAAGAGTGCTAAGGTAGTACTCGATGGTTTATTCTTGGACATAGAGTGACTTGTAGAGGGTGTCATGGATGACGGGTTGAAAAACCTTAATGAGGATATGATCATTATTTGCTTCCAAGCACCCAACAAGTGGTGACCTATCATGAGTCGTATTACTATAGCTGTAGAGGTTATATGACAGATGGCATGGGGAGATGTGGACCATGATGATGTTGATAGCACGAAGGAAGAGACTAAGGATGAATCCTTAGAGTATTAAGACTAGCCTACATACTCAAAGGATTGCCCCCAATGCTACAAGCATGGGGATGTTTCATTGATATATACATTATATTTGACAGAGGTATTGGGTATCCTGGCTATAGACATGACTATATTTTGGATATATGACTCTTACTTACATATATATACATATGCACAAGGATGTGACACTTTGTATTTTTTGAGCCTCTCTATATTATGTGATGGTTATTTACATGTGGATGCAAAATAGTATGAGCTGCATGATGATGGTTTGCTTCCTTATTGCTAATGATTTATGTGCCACTCTAGAATATTTTTAGCCATTTTATCTGCTACACTTTTGAAAATTCTAGGGACATGAATGAACGTAATGAATTCAAACCATTTGACCAATTGTTTAGTACCCAATAAATTTCTAAAGATGAAAGGATATTGTACCCAGTAATAGTTATTCAACTATGCGACAAGTAGTTGGGTATTAATGTAAACATGAAGGTGATGAATACTCATGTGTAGGGAATCAATCAAGAGACCAATCACAACATCATCTTCTGCATGGTTGTTGGTGGATGCACCTATGCATGTGCCACTGATGTGAAATAGGGAGTGTGACGAGGAATAAAGTACCCATGCAACCGAGGTGAGATTTGGAAAATATATAGTCACGTCATTGGCGTAACTGACGTACATGTCAGGAAAAGGATCCATCTGATAAGGTCAAGGAAACAAACTGTGAGGCTCCTTTTTGGAAAAATTTAAAACAAAAATGAGAAAAAACTATAATACAATGAACACAAAGTTTGGTCAAGTTTAGGCATAAAATATCTTGAGGTACAACCCATTGCGGGGGTTCTTCAAGAGGTGACCTTCATAATCGACAAGTATATATGCCCCCTTGTTGAGATAGTGCTTGAAAATGTATGGTCCTTGCCACATATACTTGAACTTTCCCTTCCCCAGTTTATCATGTGCTTGGTCATAGACAAGGACAAGATCTCCTTCCTTAAAAGTGCGAGGTTGGATGTGAGAGTCGTAGTGGGATTTTGATCGATGCTTGGTAACCTTGATAGTCTGGAGTGCCCCATAATGATCCTCATCAGCTTGTTCAAGAGTGAGCAAACGTTGTTCCAGAGCAGTGGTCTCTGGTAGAAGTTTGAAAGGGGTGAATCCCATCGTGTTTTTTGTTAAGGTTTGGTATGCCTAAAGAGATGGAAAGAGCATGCGGTGCCAATTGGATTTGTGTTTATCCACCATCAGTTGGAGCATTGTTTTTATGGTTTTGTTGACAACCTCCACCTATCCATTACCCTGAGGGTAATAGGAGGAAGAGAATTGGTGTTCGAGCTTCAAAAGGCACAACAAATCTTTCCATATGACGTCTTCGAAATAATACCCATGGTTAAACACTAACTAGCAAGGGACACTGAACCAAAGGATGACATGGTTGAAAAACAAACATGTTGTTGTTTTCTTGGTACGATTGAAAATTGGCATCACCTTGGCCCACTTGGTGAAGTAGTCGACAACCACAATGATGTACTTATGTCCACTAGCTGACGTAGGATTAAATTCCATACATGCAATGACCCATTTTCAAAAGGGGTCAATGGTGACCACCGGTTGCAGTGCTGTGGGGGGGAGTTATTGTTTTGGGGGAAACGAGTTGGAAATTGCGACAGTGCTTGACTACCTCAATGTAATATGAAACAAGGGTGGGACAAAAGTAGCTTGTGTAGATAAATTTATAGGAAGTATCCATCCCTGATAGATGACCATCGTGAGTTCCAATATCGTAGTTGTTTAATACCTACTCAGCCTCCTCATGAGTGAGGCATTGCTGCAAAATGGTGTCAACCCCTTTACGGTATAGAACGTCACAAATAATTAAATAACAGGGTTCTTAGTGACGGATGTGATGATGATCATCATGGCCAAGGTGCACTTAAGGTGTAAGGAAAACTTCTGGGTTCACAAGTAAACCAAGATTTCTCCATACCAAGGATCATCCTTCAAAAATGGTGAACAAATGTTCATCCAAGAGGTGGTCAATGATAGGGGATGATGCATACTTAGATGGTAAGTATGTGACAAGATAATCCAAAGCCAAATCATTGGTGCTCTTGAGGGTTTCATACTCAAGGTTGTAATCTTAAAGGATAATAATCCACTTTGCAATGTGACCTTGAATAAGACGCTAATCCAAGATATATAACACTGGGTTCGAGTTGAAGACTACCTTGGTTCGACTCATAATAATGTATGGGCATAAATTTTGAACTGAAAAAAAGACAGAAAGGACCAACTTCTCCTCATGAGGATATAAGAACGGGGGACCAGACAAGTTCAGGTTAACATAGTAAATGATGTTTCCTTAAAAAGAAACACCTTCTTGGACTAATAATCCGTCGACAACATATTTGAATGTCGATATGTAAAGGATACAATCCTTCGTAAAATATGGGGGAGAGATCAATAGAGTAGAAGTTAGAGCTTGTTTTAATGCAACGAAGGCTATTTATGCTTGCTCATCCTGAACGAAAGGAACATTTGTGTGTAGCAAGCATAAGAATCCATGGACGGTCATTGTGTAGTCTAGAATGAAACAATGTAAAATGTTGGCCTTACCCTGGAGACTTTGTAATTGGTGCAAATTTTGCAGAGGGGAAGGTTGATGCTAGATTGAACCTTCAAGTGATCAACAATTATCCATTTATGGGAAATAATGAATCCCAATAGTCGGCTTGTAGGTACACTGAAAATGCAATTGAGAGGTTTCAAGCAGATGCTGTATTTTGACATCGAATGAATACCTGAGGGAGGTCGTCCAAATGCTGCAACTGCTTCTTGGATCATGTAGTAAGGTCATCGAAGTAAACCAAGATAATATAAACCAATTCATGGAAATAGTATGACATGGCGTGCTGAAAGGTGGAGCCAATGTTATTAATCCCGAACAACATGACTCGGTAGGTGAATGTGCCTCATGGGGTGGTAAAGGAAATATTGTATTGATCATCTTTACGAATATGGATTTAGTTATATCTTGATAACTTGACCATAAGGGAGAGGATCTCATGGCCAACACAAGCATCGATAATTTTGTTAATGAAAGGGGCAGAGAAGTAGTCTTTTGGACACGTCAGATTCAAGTCAGAATAGTTTGTATAGACACAAATGATGCCTTGTTTCTTGTTCATTGGGACTAGATTCGAATTCCAAGTATTGTAAGAAATTGGGTAAATGAAACCATATTTGCTTAGTTTTTCAATCTTAGCCTTAACGGTTGGTTCCTTTGAATGGTGGATGGGTCTCTATTTTTGTCACACTGGAACCACATTTGGCCATGTATCAATGTGGTGTTCAACAATGGCATGATCTAGGCTAGGCATTTTAGTGTATGACCAAGCGAATACATCACACAATTCTTGGAAGAGTACTTTGTATGCAACAATCTCTTCAGGGGTGCAATTGACACCTAATATGATATTTTTTTTTACAACAAGTTTAATCAAGATATCCATTTTGATAGTGGGAGAGATGTTTTCCAGATTTCCTTCTTCGAAGGCTTAGGACATGGAATGGGATTCTTGAACTAATCGATGTTCCCGCGAGGTAAAAAATATTTCGATTTGATGGATAATTGGTTTGAAGGTGGGGATGGATGTGGTGGTTCTTCGGGAATAAAATAGGAACAAAGGTGCATTTCATCCCAAGGAAAGTCTAGTTCCATAAGTGCTTCTAGGATTTATTCCCCGATTGAAAGGTTTGGATTGTCAAGTCTTGGGGACTTGGCTCCATTGAAGGTGTAGTGACATCGTGACATACTTCTAAAAGTGTATTGGGGGATGAGATGAAACAAATGATGTTTTTCTTGATAGAAGAAGTCACTAGAGGGTGAAATTCTTTGATTATTGTGACTTGGGTTTTTGTGGAGAGATGACGCAAGTGGACAAGTATTGAATGATACTTAGGTAGATCTGGGAAATGGTGTGAGTAATGTTTATGGATACCAAAGAATGCAAAAGGATGATTAGTGTGAAACAACTTATTACATTTTTGGGGGGTTTTAGGTCGATGACCATTGTGACGTTCTCATTGGGATCATCATACAACACTTACATATGAGTTCGCAATATAGGTAACTCTGAACAATTTTGGGTAGCGTGACCTGAAACATCACACAAAGTGTAAGGAGGTGGGGCTTGAATTGAGGAAGTAGGAGGTGGGTTCATGGTTTTATTTGGTTTTCCAGTGGTGACGCACTCATTTCTTCCCCACCAACTTTCTTCTTGGGAGGAAGTGGGATGGTGCTTGGTGTTACCTTTGGTACTTGTGGAAGAGGGCAATATGTCTACAAATGTATTAAAATGACCTGTGGTCTGGGCGATGGGTGGTTGGGAGGAGTAAAATACCAAATGGGGATGCCTAACATCAAACTTGATAGATTAAGAGTCACCATGACTCGTGTGCTCATGATTACAGATGCTAGAAACAAGAAAGGGTTTTGTTGAATAGTCATTGCTCCCCATTGGTTCCTAGGTAACTACTTGGGAGAAGGGGTGGGTTGAGGTTGTTGTTTTGGTGGAGTTTATGGTTGGGTCATTTATTTACTAAAGGAAACCATACATAGCTCAAAGATTTCCACTTTCAGGGGTGGAGGTTGTAGAGCTTGAAAGGTTCCAATCATGGGGCCATTTTGAAAAAAATGGGCCCAATGCAGGTAAAATATGGGATGGAGGCATAATTGACAGTGTTGTCAACAATGGGTAAAACATTTTCCAGAAACACCGACACCTTGGGATCATAGTAAATTAATTTGTCTAACTTGACAAGATTCCCTTCATGAGGGGACATCATAATTCAAAAGATGGATGAAGCAATTGCTTTCATTGCATACATATAGTTGCGCCCAATAAGGAGGTTATGGTTAGTGTTGGCATGGACAACCTCAATATCTACTAACACTGTCTATCTAGATGACTTAGGGACATTCATAAGAAGGCCCCGATGTTGGGTTACACGACCATTGTAAGAACGTAAAGTCATAAGCAATAACTCCAATTTGGGGGATCTGGGATTTTTCCAAACATGAGTTGACATGATGCAAGTAGAGGAGCCCTCATCGATAATACATTGATGAATCACCAGGTTTTGAACGGTCACTAGGACTTGGAAGGCTATTAATGAGGGCATCCGTGGCTTTGCTTGATTCAAGTTGAATGTTGTCAAATGGGAGTCAAAGGGATCAATAACACCCATACCTGACAATAAGGCTTTGTTTTACACTGGGAAATTCCTAAGAACTTATAGAGTTGACATGGCAGTGGGGGACTACACTAAGAGATCCACATCACTATAATTGGGAGCAACACGAGAATTGGGATTGTTTGCGATGTGACGCAAAGGAAACTTGGGGACCTTAGGGATACCATTAGTGGGTGTTTTCAGTAGGTGCAAAGTTTCATCGATGGGAGTTGTGTCTTTTCCCTTCTCAGTAGTGGACATCTTAAGAATTGTATCGTATTGGTTGCATTGGGTTTGAAGGTTCACGTCATTAGATAGCATGGGAAAGTGTTGGATTCTGGAGTCAGGAGGTTGGCTTAATGAAGCTGGTTGGGGTGGATAAGGCACCATTGGTTGTCCTGTGAAGACTCCTTGCATGAGGAAGGAATTATTCAAAACCCTAGGTTGAATTTGGGTGTGTTGAGGCATAGGTGGATTGTCTTTCCCTTGTGGGGAAGTCATCTCTTCTCGTTGGTTTCCCTCATTCTATAGTTGGTGTTCCTTATTCAAGTAAGGATAGTGATGGGTATAATTCCCATAGACACCATAGAAAGAGCACAAATGGTTTAGTTGAGCATTCTTAGCTTGTTTAGGCGGCTTGTTGGGCTCTTGATCTAAAATATTCACACCTATGTTTTCAGGTGGGTTTCCATCTCTCTTTCATTGGTTATTTCCCTTGTTATTTTTCTTGGGTTTTTCTTGTTGAGTATTATACATAGCTTGGCCAGGCATGTTATGCTAGGAATACACTTTCCCTTGAGGGAAAGGAGCGACAGGTTATGGCTCCACTAGAGGGGTTGGTGGAGGGTGAGGAAAAGGATGATATGGGTTCATGGTAGAGGGGCCACGAAGGTAGTAGAACCACTACCACACATGGTTCCAGTGGAAGAGGGCCCATGAACATGGGGAGTTTAGGCATGATTTGAGTAAGATGTACGTATTCCTGTGTGTGATGAGGTGCAAGACAAATTTGGGTCATAGCTTGGAGTGGAGACCGGGCCCTGATGAGGATGCACAACGTTTGGGAGAGCTTTGTATTTGTAACCACTCATTGTGGTAGGGTAAGGTACATAAGGATTAGTTTAGAATGACAATGCCAATGACACCATCCACGACGTGGGAGGCACCCGAAAGATCTTTCTAAGAGGAGTGTCCATGAGGATCATAAGGGATGATGGTATATATATACTTAGACTACACATATATCATGTCAAACTGCTGAGCTTTTAAGATATACTCTTCCTCGGTGTGATGTCGTTTCAAGGCCACATCCTTAGAAATGGTAGAGAGTAGGGACTTGAGAAACTAGTCCAAAAATATCCTATCATTAAGTTTGATCTTGCACAGACTTCTTTGCCTACACAACTCATGGATGTGGTCAGTCATGTGGGTAGAGGAGTTTTGTCAACAAGATAGAAGAATTTCTACTCCATCATCATATTAAATAGGTAACTCGAAGAAATGTAGGAAGGCGGAAGCTAATAACACGAAATTAGGATATGTTACATGAGGTTGGTCAATATACCACTTAGCAACACCATTGGTTAGGAGCAAGTGTACCCTAATGGAATCATATATGATGATAATTTATGAGAACCATAGGTGAAACAACATGATATGATTTTTTGATCTTCCCTATCCTTCCCTTCGAACTTCAAGATGTCGAACGGGAGTTTGGTATGCACAGGGGACCAATTTGGATCATGGTGGATCAGATCATTGGTTAGCCTCACCAAATCAGTGAGGTTGAGGCTAGCCATGAATGGTAAACTCATAGTCTTGGGACCTCTTAGATGGGGATTTGTCAGGGAAGGGTTCCCCATAAGGGGGTTCCCAATAGGTGGGTTCCCAGTGGGTGGGTTCCCCATTGGGGGGTTCCGAGTGGGAGGGTTCCCTTTGCTAGATGGGGGAGCAACGAAATCCATGGTGCTACTAGTATGTGGATCTTTGGACAATTCCGACTGAAGAGTCTGAATCAAGTGATGGTGTTGTGAGTGGAACTGAGGTTTGTCGTAAGGAGATGATCGTAGAACCTAAATCACCGAATTGAGGGAGTTCTCCTTGGATCCTTTGAGAGTACCTCGAAGGATCAATACTGATGGAGTATAATTAAAACAAGTGCAGGATTAAGATACAAAAAGCTTGAAACACCTAATGCAATCGACTGTGTAGAAGGTAGGCGCAACAAAGTGGCAAACAAATAAAAAAGAAGCTCAAAAAATATAATGCAAGGTGATCTCAACTAAATGACAGAAAATCCAACAAGCATCAGTCCTAAAAAAAAAATATCGCTAACCCTATAGATATATACTCAGTCAGAAATAAAAACACCAAATATAATATTCTTCAAATCTTTTCCTCTGTTTGGTCATCATCCCTCCATTAGACAAAAAGAAGTAAGAATTGGAGTTGGGTCTTCCAAATACTAGAACGTAATAGGGGTATTAATGCTATATGTACCCAACAAGTGAAGATCAAAAGGGTAATTATAGAGTTGGGGCACAACCGTCTCCGTATGTCTTAGGTATTCCCCCACCGAAGGGGACGGCCTCTATGTAAGATACCTAAGAAAAACGGTCTCTAGGCTACCTTGTTTCGGACACGTTAGGAAAGGTTACCTGTAGCTTTAGTCTAATGACACCAGTCTAGATGATATACCAAATTGAGTGGGGACGGTGCACCACCAAACCTTCTGGTTCCAATCTTGCCACTTACTCTCATGAAATGAGAGCCCTTCCCACAAATCAATCTCAATTATATCCCAAGTACTAAAGGATTTTGGTACCCTATCGAGAAAACCTCTATTTCTCGTATGTGAGCGACAAAGGAGAATTATTTGGATGCCTATCCCTAGTTTCCTAATCTAGCTACAATATTCTTTTTAGACCTCAAGCGAGGTTAAGATTTGTTGAGTTAAGGTTAATTTTAAGAGGCTATGCTTGTAATCATGAACCAAGCATTAGTTAATTTTAGGGTGTGGGATGTGTGCACATGTGGTGTGTACATAATATAGTACCAAGGAATAAGTGTTGACATGAAATGATAATAAACAGTACCAAATACAATTTTTTCTTGCAATCATCATTCCAAAATGAGAAGGAAAACAAATCAACATTTAATTTTAAAGTAAAAAAAGCATTGATTTTTTGCTACAGAACTTACTGAATAAAGAAATATGCAATCCTAAACACATATGAGATAAAATCAACTAGCAACAAATACTAAAAGCATGTTTTTTTATTATTTTCCACCGAGTTTAACAAAGGTAAATGAAATGACAACTACAACACGCAAATAGTCGCTTAGCGGAACAAGAAGGGAACTGCAAATAAATAGAGGTTGAAAAATAAAAGCAGTTTGCAAAGGGAAATGGGTGTAAAAAGGGTCTAGGGGGTTGAGAACTATTGAAAGACAACCAAAAGGTAGTTGCACTTATCAAGGAAATAGAGGTGACCTGGGTTGCACATAACAGGAAAATAAGCGCAAAGGCAGCAAAAAGATCAGAAAAAGTGTGACAAGTCGCACTTAATTGGGCAAAAGTTGTGACCTAGGTTGTACTTAAGTAGCCAATAGGTGCGATCCAACCGAGAAGAAGGAAGCATTAGAAAAAAAGGTCTCTCGAGAGTCCGAGAAGGTAGAGCCACATTGGTTTTTTAATCCTAAATCTAATAGGAAGCAAAAGGAAGACATAAAATCAAGCAAATAGAGCAAGACAAACTGAAAAAACTAAATGAGCTAAATTGTCGAACAAAACCATAATCGATAGGGATTCAAACCAACGGAGTCGCCAAAAATGTTATTGGTTGCTGCATACCATAATATGCGAAAAGGAAAATGCTAAGGTGTATGCAAACCTTAGTAGCAATTAAAGAAGGGAAAATTTAACAACTAATAACCAAAAATTGAAACTACTCTAAGCATGTAGATAACCAAAATTAAAAACAATATAGTAAATGTAAACTAGTATTGTATACACCCTCTGACACACATAAATAATAATTTGTACATGAACCAAGGGTTACCTCAAAGTATTTGTGACAAGGGCTTCTGCAGCTTCCTGAAGAAGAGTGATCTTGGTATCCTTACAACTCAATGTTCTCCAATCACTCATCAGAAGGTGCAAATCTCCAACAAAGGTGAAATGTGAATGCACAAGGGAGTTCCAGATATCAAATATTTGAAATTGTTTTGTCCTTTTTTTTAAACAATAATAAAAACCTTGAAATTTGAGGGTTCCTTTTTTTCCCTCTAGATAATTTGACCCTATTATTTGTTTAATTTCCTTTTCTACAGGTGACAAGGGTTTCCTTGAGGAAAACTTAATCTATTTTGTTACATGTTGTAGAAGTAGGTTTACCAACAAGAATGGAATCTATTTTGTTACAAGTTGTATGAGTAGGTTTAGCAACAGGAATGGAGATTACATACCCCCTAGTTTTTTTTGTAAGCAGTTTGTCAAAAGGGTAGAGGCTATATGCTTCAATAAATTTATTTTTTTGAAATTATCCCCTCTTGGGCTTGCTAAATCTTATCGAGTAGTAAGGAACTAAATTCCATATGTTGGTTGATCTCATGTAACAACTATTTCATCAATCTAAATTAATATTGGTTATATATATATATATATATATATATATATATATATATATAT
>LPNX010701032.1:365068-410716 GCA_001517045.1 Pseudotsuga menziesii
GCGTTTTGCCCGGTTGTGTTGGATACGTCCTCTTCGCCGGTAGTAGGACGGGGACGTGACAATATGGTATCAGAGCTCCTGGTTGCAACAATGGGCCTCTATGGGCCATGAAAGTGCAGGGACAAACGCAGAACTTCTTCCTGCCCAGTAGAAATTAGACTAGAAACTTCAAGAAAATCGCCTAAGTGTGAGCAGTCGGACCACTGGAGGAAGTGGAATTCTGCCATTGCGGAAGGGCTGGAGAAGTTCCTATCCACCGTTGCGGAAGGTTTTGGGAAGTTACCCGTCCAACCGTTGCGGATGAGTTCTCAGAGTTAACCTCCGAACGTTGCGGGCGGCGGAGCGATCCCGCTTCCGATCCAAGATTCACCCGATCGCCGACGCCGCGGAGAGTTTGAAGATCCGTTCGATCGCCGACGCCGCAGAAAGATTTCAAAACCCGGCTAAGTATGGAACGGTCGGGCCGTTGGAGGAAGTAAACTTCTGCCGTTGCGAAAGGATGGGTAAAGTCTTCCGTCCGCCGTTGTGGATGGCTAAGCAATCCCGCGTCCGATCCAAGATTCCGCTGACGTCCGACGTTATGAGATTGGTCCGACGTCCGACATTCAAGTTGTTGCAAGCGCCGATCGGAAGAGTTGGCGAAGTGGGAGTTCGTCATTGCGGACGGATTGGCGAAGTCTCCCGCCCGCCGTTGCGGATGGCGAATCACTTGGGCTTCCGATTGGAAAGGCTGCCGACGGCCGCTGTGCGGAAGGTAGAAGCTTCCAGGGAGCCGCAGTTGCGGAAGGGTTGGAACACCCGGAGAGCCGTCGTTGCAGAAGGTAGAAGCTTCCGGGGAGCCGATTCAGCGGAAGACAGAATGGTCAGGGAGCCGGTTCGGCGGAGGAAGGAATGGGAAAGGAGCCAACGTTGCGGCTGGGAGATTGATTTGGGAGCCGATACAGCGGCTGCGAGATTGGTTAGAGAGCCGATTCTGTGGAAGGAACAATGGTTCCAGGAGCCGATTTCAACTGTTTCTCAGTGAAATTTTGAGCTGTTTTCAGAGAATTTTCAGGGCTGAAAAAGGGAAAAATGGCAGCGAGCTAATGCGCCAAATTGCGCGAAAACCATGTTTTACAAAAAAAAAAATGAGGGCGCTGCCCTCGACCCGCCCTGCAGTGGCACAGGGAAGCCACAAGGGGGCAAGCCCCCTTGACCCCCGTCGTCCCCCTAAGACAGTCGCTCTTGAGAGAAGAAGACTCTATGTTTGGGGCAATTTAGTTGAATCTAGAATTCATAAAAGATGAATGATGCAATGGAAGTGTGGTGGTTGAAGTTAACATTCCCGGCCAAAATGCAGCTGTGTGTAAAATGCAAAGGTTTGCTGAAAGTCTTCATTCTTAGAAGGGGTGTGGTTTTCACATCCAAGGTCGGAATGACGCGTGTGAATCAGCGTTGGAAAGCTTATCCAGTGGGGAACGAGGATAAGTGACCAGAATCTAAGCATGGAGCAGCAAAGTGCTAATGATGACCGCTGTTATCAAGTGGACAAAGCTGGATAGTTGCATGCCCAGGGGCAGCAAGGACTATGAAGTCAACCAGTTGCTGTGTGGAAGAAAAAGGAATTCCATGAGAAGATGAGGGATTTGAAAAGGGAAGTTTTCATTAGACCCTATCTTGCTGATTATAACTTTGTTTCCTGAGTTTATGCTTGAAATGCCTGAGGATATGCATTGCATGCATAGGATATTGCATGTTGGTAAGACTATTGGAAATTTTATATATTATAATATACCACTAATGATGATCATTGCTTTGATGTTGGCATTAGTGGAAACACCAACGATGACATGGACCCGGATGAATATGTTGCGGATGCTGAAAGATGAGACCAACAACCCTATGGAGAAGGGATAAGGCAACAAGTCCATGACAATAGTTGGTGAACAGATGCTGCAATCTCCTGCAAAGGACCAACCCATTTGGTCATGTCAAGGGTGTAAGTGAGACCCATGTAGGTAAGAGCTTGCTTATGACAAATTCCATGGATTGGTAAAGGTAAGAGACCTCATACCATGTGGATATTTGAATATAGAAAAGTATCATGCCTATATATGTTAATGAGATTGATTATAGTAATGCATCCTATATGAGGTAGCCATGGTTAGGCCATGGTATGGTTGAATGCATAGTATTCCTGAATCATTGCAAGATAGCATGAATGGATATGCATTAGGAAGATTTTATGAATCTTGTTGTTATGCATTGAATGCATGCATATGAAGGGTGTGAGTGACTGATTGCCTAAGTAAAGGTGCAATGTTGAGATGCATTGCATGAATGCATTGAGATGAATGCATGTGATATTATGGAGAACTAATGACTGAAATGATGAATTACTGATAATTCTGGAATTGTTTCGAAGGTTGCTATGAATGCAGGATAGTCATGAACAAGTGGCTGCCAGAAATGCTCTATTGAAAAGCAAGGTGGTATGAATGATACGCTTGTGGAGTAAGGAGTATCTAACCACTTCATTTATTGCATGAATGCTATGACTATACCTTGCAATGTTAGCATAATAATGATTGCATGAAGTAAATGAGCTTTGAGAGCACTAAAATGACTAACCTTTGAAGTATTTGAATTTTATAAATTCTGAAAATGCTTCAGTGATGGTTGTAGCAAGAGATAGTATATGCATCCATACTGACCACCTGTTTGGTTGATGGAAGCTCATGTTTCAGGTAGATTATTTTGAGAACGGCATTGAGAGGTAAGACCCTGACCAATGCTGGAATCTACCATATAAAAGAGCTTGTTAAATTTGAATTGTGAATTTCAAATATTGCTGACAACTATTAGTCACTACTGGCTTGCATAAACTTGTGTTTGGATGTTGAAGCTTGTGTTTCAGGTAGATTATTTTGAGAATGGCATTGAGAGGTAAGGTCCCGACCAATGCCTGAATCTACCATATGATATGCATAATAGGTTGTTGAATTCGAATTGTGAATTTCGGATTTGAGAAATTGCTGACAACCACTAGCCATTGTTGGCTCGCATAAGCTTGTGTTTGGTTGTTTGAAGCTTATATTTCAGGTAGATTATTCCGAGAACGGCATTGAGAGGTAAGACCCTAACCAATGCTGGAATCTACCGTGTAAAAGAGCTTGTTAGATTCGCGTTATGAATTTCAAATTTAAGAAAATGCTGACCACTTATAGTCACCATTGGCTTGCACAAGATTGTGTTTGGTTGGTTGAAATTCATGTTTCAGGTAGATTATTTCAAACATGACAGTGAGAGGTAAGTCCCTGACCACTGCCATAATCTACCATTTATGAGAAGAAGTCTCATGGTTGTGAAAATTAGTTGGTACGTGTTGTTAAATTTGAACTGTGGATTTCGGATTTAAGAGGTACTAACGGCTACTAACCATTGTGGCTTGTGTGAGATTGTGTCAGGAGGGACACATGGTAAGTGGGTATTCATGTTATGATAATAAGCATAAAATTATAATGGGCATAGTAATGCTGCTTACAAGAGACCCACAAATGAGCAAGTCAATTTATGTAGTAGATAAAATCGCAAATTCTTGTTGAATTTAATTGCTGATGTCATTGCTTGGTTATGAAACGATCAATTTGGATTGTAGTATCAGGTAATGACTGACTGTTTGGCTATTTGATGAATGTGTCAGGGGTACACACTGCAGGAAGACCATGTGTGATGGCCTGCAGAAGCCAAACTTCATGGGAAGGTTTTCCCTTATCTTGGAAATGGGTTTCGGGTGAAACACCATTGGACATTTTGAAATGTCTCGTCTGCACTGCATGTTTGGTGATAGCATGAGTGAGATGGTATGGGTCATGTCGGTAAGACATGTGTGAATATGAAATGTAAACAGGAAGCAAGGATGGGGCCTTGGTTTGCTTAAACCTGGTGATTGGAAACCGCACAGACAGAGCTAGAGGGCTGACTTTCTTCTCCACAACCCCGGGATAGCACTAGAAGTGAATGCGGGGCATGAGGGACTGTGTAGCAGAGAAAGGACTGGTTCCTTGTGCTGGGGGTGTGTGTGGGTGTTATAGAAGTCAGGCTAGTTCTGGTGTAGGTGTTCCTAGCTCTACAGCGAGCTCACCAGGTTAGCATTCAGTTTTTCCCGACTCCTTGACGGTGCCTAACAGATACAAGGGCATACTGCGACGGCAAATGGATAAGTGTTCCGTGACCCTTGCTATGAATATGCACGTTTAATTGTTAAATTCTATATGCAGAACATGTTTTGATTTATTTCCATGATGAATGATTGCTTGAATATGCATAGGGCCTGCACGGCACACACCGGGAATGGGTGCACACTTTTTCGATGTCGAGTCATGAAAGGGATTTCAATATTGATTACACTCTGGGGAGTGGACGCACTCCTGGTGTCTCAATATTTGATATTGAATGATATGAAATGTGATTACAGTTTTAGAGCAATGATGCTGATGAGTTTGCTTGTATTGCTTGTGTTGCTTGTATTGACAGGCTAAAGGTAAAGGTAAATGGTTGACATAAGTGTATGTTGGTATAAGTGTATGTGTCATTGTTGACATAAGTGTATGATGGGCTGTGATATGCCTAAGGATCCATAGTAGATCCTAGACCTGGAAATGGTCATGATAAAGTTCCAAGCCCAGTTGACATGGTTATGTACTGGCTGGACATCAATTATTCGATGTTGAGGAGAGGCCTGCGTGCTGACCTAACATCTGAGTCCATAGGTGATCCCAAGGCTTGCAAAGCGAAGTAGGATCCTGTGGACGAACGAGGAAACGTACAATACAGATAAGTATTGGATTATTTTGCTTATGAATATACATGTGTATATGATATGGGTTATGATGTTTTAAGCTCTTGTTCTAGAGATGAAACTAATGAGAATAAACTAAACATGTGAATCTATTCAATGTTTGGATATAGGTATCGCTGGAGGCAAATACTATGAGAGCATCCTAAGGGTGCATGTGGACATGTGACTATCCTAGAAAGCTCGGAATGAGCGATAATGAAAAAGGGTGCTAGTAGGATGGGGGAGTCCTAGCAGCTGAGACAAACCATGTGGAGAAACTCCATGGTTTAGAGGTCTATAATAGACCAAAGACACTAAGTGTCATGACCAAGAGAGATTGGTCCAGCATTCATGGTAAAGTGAAAGAGGCTGAGAGCATGAAAAGCCACTGCGATGGCGAGGGTTCCAGGATGGAACAAAACAAAGAGGGGAAAAACTCTTACTGCTCTCTCTCTTTCCTTTTGATTATATATAGATATATGTTTATGCATTGTGAAAACAAAGGATTGTTGAATGCATGTATGACTGAGAATGAAATGTGTGTATTTGCTTAAAGTAAATTGTGAATGCTGGAATAGTTAATTCCCTGCCCAGGAATGGACATGAAGGAGATCATGTGCCTGTTGGGGAAGGCATGAAAAATATGAAAGCCTCATTGATGAGACTTGGACTGTCATGCCAAATTGGGTAATTAACTAACTGATTTTAGTGCCTATATTATGCTTGGTCTGATATAATTTCAATGGTGCATTGCACAGGTGGGAAAAGTGAAACCAGGTGGTGCACAATGAACATGGCAGCAGATCAAAAGTTGTTGGACTTGGCTGGAAGTCTCCTTCAAGTGATTGCCAAGACCCAAGAGAATCTTGGGGAGATGCTCAAGATACAGAAAAGGTAGAGTGAAATGAACCACCAGATTTTGCAAGACTCTATTGGTTTGCAAAGGGAGGTGAAAAGCCTTTTGGGAGCAATCGGCAAAGGAAAGGAAGGTGGATCAGCATTGGGACAATTGTCCAAGCGACTCGATAAGAAATGGTCCAGGCATGAAGACTCAAAGGAAATTGAGCAGGTAATGATGAAGCAGCCAGTGAGATGCTGGAGATGTGGAGGACATCATTTACGCCGGGACTGCCCAATGAGGGAACATGATGAAGGCAATAGCCGCAAAGTTCCTAGACTTCGGGATCAGCAAGAAGCTGAGAACCAGCAGGAAAAGTCCATGGAAGCCGAGAGGCTTGGTCTTGAACGTTCAAAGTAAATGATTGAACGTGGTATAGATCTGCAATTTTGAATTTTGATGTGCAATTGTATATGTATTGTATATATGTAATGGAACACCGAGGACGGTGTTATTCCAAGGGGGAGGGGAATGTCACGTCCCCGGTTTTGACCCCGTTTGCATGATGTATATATTGTAATTAATCGTGGTGGGGAGCTCAAGGCAAAAGCCCCACCATCGATTTTGTTGTGTATGTTTCAGCAATGGGGAAAATTGCCGGTGGTAGGCTGTGCTATAAGGCACATTATAAAATTCGGCATCATGTAAACACGCACATCAATTAAAATAAACCACAACCAGCTACGGCAGTGCAACGTGGAATGAAAAGGGCATGGTTCCAAAGGATAAGGGGTGGGGGAATGTCAAACCTTGGTTAAGGGGAAAAACCCATGTTTTATTGCCTTGTTGTTTTGCCACTTTTGTTATTTGTCACCCTTTTTGTCTCATCCAACCTTGTCAACCTCTTTAATGCTCAGCTGGTGGTTGAGGAGTTATGGCTGAGGGAATTTATTGCTGAAGTGGTGGTGGTTGTGGGAGGCTGTCAGCCTTACCCAATTGCCCACTCCACCCACGTTTCCCATTCTTCACCCTCACGCACCCCTCCCTGGTCTATTCACTCACTCACCACGATTTTGGGTCTGTTGGTTCCTCACGCACAGGTTTTGGACGAATTTGGTCTCACGTGGGCATTTTGTTCCTCTCCATGAGTGGNCGATGCCCATTCTTCACCCTCACGCACCCCTCCCTGGTCTATTCACTCACTCACCACGATTTTGGGTCTGTTGGTTCCTCATGCACAGGTTTTGGACGAATTTGGTCTCACGTGGGCATTTTGTTCCTCTCCATGAGTGGCTGAGCACCCGCTGACTGCAAATTCGCGTCCTCTCCATTGCTGTGCATTCTCACGAAGAGGGATTGCTTCCCGTTTGTGTCTTCTCCACGTTTTTGGTTGGCCGTAGTGCCCAATTCGTAGTGAGCCATTTTCCCACTGTGGTCTGTTCATCCTCACGCAGAGAAATCGGGTATGTATTTCCCGTGTATTTTGCTGTTGGGTGTAAGTTCTTCCTCACGCATAGGGTGTTTGGGTCGTTTTCCCATGTTGTGAGGGCCGTTCTCCCTGTCATGTTTTGGGGCTGCTATTTCCCCTATGTTTTGTTGGCTGTGGTGTCCAACTGCGTTTTGGGCCACTGGGTATTTTGGGTTGGGTTGTTTTGGCCACGTTAGGGCCAAAACCTACTCTGAGTTGCCTTATAGGCTGGAGCGGTGTCTCACCTTTCGTTTGGGACTGTCATCGGTCATTTTGCTTCTTCACAGGGATGTGAAGGGTTTGTTTTGCTACTGGTATGCAGTGGTTGTCCCCTTGGGATGTGCTGGCTTGGCTGCTGTTGAAGGCCTGTTAAACCCAGCAGTGCTTGGTTTGGTTGATTGTGTCCCTCGGCTATGTCTAAGCCTGCAATTTGACCCTTATTCCGGAGGAATCATGCCCAGCTCGGGGGTGGCAGCGTTGCTGAGAGATAGATGAGCAAGCTGGCCTATGGTTGGGTNGAGCAGTGTCTCACCTTTCGTTTGGGACTGTCATCGGTCATTTTGCTTCTTCACAGGGATGTGAAGGGTTTGTTTTGCTGCTGGTATGCAGTGGTTGTCCCCTTGGAATGTGCTGGCTTGGCTGCTGTTGAAGGCCTGTTAAACCCAACAGTGCTTGGTTTGGCTGATTGTGTCCCTCGGCTATGTCTAAGCCTGTAATTTGACCCTTATTTCGGAGGAATCATGCCCAGCTCGGGGGTGGCAGCGTTGCTGAGAGATAGATGAGCAAGCTGGCCTATGGTTGGGTGGAACGTTGCAGCGACGTAGCTAGTTGCGGGTGAATTCTTCATCAAAAGATAAGTCTGCTGTCTATACTTCATCTCTGCAATTTATATTGATGTTAAATGAACTATAATGGTCTTGTTGAATGCTGGTTTATGAGTATGTGTGCTTCCGCTGTCTGAATGAAGATAAATGCATCTGTGTATGCTTAATTCCAGCATTGATTTCATCTGATTATGTTCATGGGGCGTTTTGCCCGGTTGTGTTGGTCGCGTCCTCTTCGCCGGTAGTAGGACGGGGACGTGACACAATAAGACAATTCTCTTAGTGTTGAACAACTCTATGGTTAGCAATTAGTTCAATCAGGTTTATGGCTGTTGAACCTACTGACAATATAAAAGAAAGAACAATCAACATGAATAAATGCAATGTGCATAGAACATGCACTAAAAAAAATGTTTTAAAAAATTCTAGAAACATTAATATTCTATTGGAATCATATATGTGTGTGGATGGGAATATAATTAATGCTTCTAGGATGTTGGCCCCTGAGCCTAACATATCTAAGCATGATAAAAAAAATTAAATCTTAGAAGAGTATTCCTACAAGAAATAAAGAAAATCAAATAAGAAACCTTCAAAATCAATGTTTCTCCTTTATCCATCATTTATGTCAATAAGGTCGGATGAAAAGTTGAAGATAAAGGAAAAGGTAATTAAAACTACTAATTTGTACACATACATGATGGATGATAAATATAGGCACACAAACAATATATCGTGGATTCTACCTTAACATTTCTTTCAATAGTTTTCACCTCTATAACTGTGGCCTAATTCATTTGACAAAGAAAACCAATGTAGATGAAATTAACCCTAAAATCCTAATTTTTAAAACAAGTACCTCATTTGCTTCTCTAATAAAACATAAAGACAAAAAATGTGGAGGGTAAGTTACTTTTGTACCTGGTTGAGAATAACCAGACAATAATTGTTAGCAACCACCATTTCTGACATAATAAAATACTATCAATTGTTGAATAAAATTGTGGTTTTCCTGCTCCTAATTTTGTTACTATTGTTACAACCAATGTACAAAAATAAAGAAACAAAGAAGTTATAAAATGTAGGCCCCGTATGTTTATGTATTTGTAAATTAGAAATATATATGATGTATATTAACATTGTATGTTGTTGTACCCCCATTGGGGATATGTTTACCCCCTTGCGAGATGTCTTAATTATGTCTAGACCTTGAGGTATAGCCTCCATTGTAAGTCGGGGCAATAGTCCCTAGTGTAACATCATGTAATGTGTATTTGGAGTCTCTCTAGGAGAAGTCGGCCCTGTTAGGGAAGACATGTGGGCCCCAGCCTTATGTTTGGTTAATGACTTGAAAGGGTACAAATAGGGAGGTGCTTTCCCTCATTTATACACACCTCACACTATCAAGTTCACACGAGAGAGAAAGAGGGGGAGGAGGAGAGATACATAGTTGTTGAATACTTCTTATTACTGCTTTTGATCATCTTACTATTCCGAGGAAGTTTGAGGGGTTTTCTCCTTTATGGTTTCCCCGGTGAAAATATTTATGTCTCGTGTATCTTTTATATCTTATACATATTGTTGTTTGTTTTATTCTTTCAGATAAATATCCTAGATAATATAATCATATCTAAATAAAAACTAACATGGTACCAGAGCCGCTACGAAAGAAGTCACTATGCAGCCACAGAAACTAAGGCTTCCTAGTTCAAGGTTTTATCTCCATAGATCATCAAGAAAAGAGGGCTAGGCTAACTTTCCTCAGTAGGGCACATATTTTGATGGAAGAAGTTTTAATATTGAAGAAATTTCATTTTTGACCCTGTCACTATTGCTGGGAGGAACTAGGGCATCAAGTTTTAGAGGCTTCCCACCTCAGTTTTTAGGAAGTGACCTTGCTTAGAAAATTTCCTCAAGGAGGTGCATCTTTATGTCCAAACAGAATTCCCAAACTTCCAGTTTGGAAAATTGGGGTTTCTTTGACAAACCCTAGGTCATCTAGCTCCGAAACCAGGTCAAACACCTCAAATCGGTAAGATCTAAATCTTTGTTATTTCCATTTGAGGTTCTCATTTGAAAATACGACTCACCATACTCAACTTGAGGACAAGCTTGGAGGGGATGATAACTTATGAGCATGGAAGTACATAATCTCTCTGATCCTTAAAGACAGTTTATCACTAAAGAAGTTCCAGAACCAAAGGGAGATGAGGCTAAGGCTACTCATAAGAGAAGCATGGCTAAGGCTAAGAGAATCATTATAGTTTCTATTAAGGATCACCTCATCCCCCATGTGTCTACATTCAAGACACCGAAGGAAGTATATGATACTTTGACATAGATGTTCGAAGGAAAGAACATCAACCAGAAGATGAATTTGAGGAACCAGTTGAAGAATGTGAAGATACAAAAATTCGACACTATATAGTCTTACTTCATAAGGGTTTCTCAAATCAATGAACAACTTGAAGCGGTTGAAGAGAATGTCGAAGAAGGAGAAATTGTAATGACTACCTTGAATGGTATCCCTAGATCATGGGACTCATTCATTCAAGGCATTTGTGCAAGAAGGAGGTTGATCTCTTTTAATAGACTCCGAGAAGAATGTGCACAAGAAGAAGCTTGAGTTGTGATAAGATAAGAGAATATGGGAGCAACTGAATATCAAGCTCTCACAGTTCACACCCGGAATAACTTCAAGAATAAGGAGAAGAAGGAAACCTTTCATCACAACAAGAAGAAGGACAAGAAATTGAAGAAGACCAAGAGAGATACTTCAAATGTTCGATGCTACAATTTTGATGAAAAGGGACATTTTGAAAGAGATTGTCCCATCGAGAAAAGGAAACACCATGCTCATATTGCCAAAGATGATGAACCAACAAACACAATATTCAGACGGAAGAAGGATGGTTTGGATGAAGTGTATGTGCTAACTACAGCACTTATGGGCACTCTCTCACATGAAGAGTAGTATGTCTGAACATGATTCACCTCACAAGGTGAAACTTGGGGATGATTACCAATATCCCATAAAAGGGAGTGGAGAAGATTCATACAAGCTTGACTCCGGGAAATCTTTAAAGATGCAATATGTGCTATATGTTCCAAGATTGAAGAAGAATCTTCTCTCCATGTCTACACTAGATGCAAAGGGAATTAGGGTTTCTTTTGTTGATTCCCAAGTTCTGATGTGGCCCAGAGGAAAAACAATAGAGGATGCAACAATGATTGGAGAAGAAGACATAGGCTTGTACAAGCTAAAGGGACAACTTGAACAAGTACCAATTCATGAGTCAATTGAACCAAGTGAACCATGATGCAAAAGGCTTGCACATGTCCACTATAGAGCACTATCGATGGCAAGCAAAGTAGTCTCAGGATTTCCAGAGATCCAGGAAAAGCATGAGGGAATTTGCAAAGGATGTGCACAAGGAAAGAATGCAAATAAGACATTTCCCAGCAGTGAGATCAAGGTTAAACGAATACTGGAGATAGTATACTCAGATGTATGTGGACCGATATCTTCTATATTATTAAGCGGTTATGTGTACTATGTTTCATTTATATATGATTTCTCACGTAAGACATGGATACATTTATTGAAAGGGAAAAGTGAAGTTTTCAGTAAGCTCAAGAAATATAAATCCTTGGTCGAGCACCAAACTAATAGGAAGATATAGATTCTACGGTGAGATAATGGCAGAGAATTCACATAGGATGAATTCAAGGAACTTTGCAGAGAGTTTGGGATTAAGAAGGATTTGAGCACTCCATACAATCCTCAGTAGAATGGGGTTGCAGAATGAAAGAAACAAACCATCATGGAAGCAACAAGATCTATACTGCATGGTGAGGATCTTCCTATGCACCTTTGGGCGGAGGCAACAAGAACAACTGTGTATGTACAGAACTATACTCCTCATTGAGTACTTGACAACAAGAATCCTGAAGAGGCCTTCTCATGAGAGAAATTAGAAGTCGACCATCTGAGAATATTTGGTTTCTTGGTGTACATACATATCCCAAAGGAGAAAAGGACTAAGCTCAATCCTTCTGGGAGGAAGGGTATATTCGTAGGATATATTGATACATCAAAGGACTACTGAATATACTTCCGAGGATTCAAGAAGATCGACATCAATAGAGATGTAAACTTTTATGAAGACTTGACATACTTAAGATCCAGGAGGACTCCTATATAGGAAGTTAAGGAACCTGAAGAGACGAGAGTTCAAGAAATGGAAATTGGAGAAGAAATCCTCGAAGACCCTGAAGATCATGACATGAAAAAACCATAGGAGCCGATAGAGGCATTCCTTGAGAAGGACTCCCACAAGGAAACCAACATGGGCATGGGAGCTCATACGAGAGCTGAAAAGTATGGCACTCCAAAGAAATACGTAGAAAAAGAAAGAGGGAAAATCCCTATAATAATTATGTGGCCCTGCTGTGTGACATCATTGATAGAGAACCTTCCACCTATGAAGAGGCTGCAAAAAATAAAGAATGGAAGGATGCTATGATCGAGGAATATCAATCGATCATGAAGAATGATGTATGGGAGATAATCCCAAGATTGAATAAGAAGGTTTTCATGACTTCAAAGTGGATCTACAAGATCAAGCATGTTGTATATGGAAACATCGAGAAATACAAGGCAAGGTTTGTATCACTAAGCTTCTCACAGAAAGAAGGCATAGACTATGAATAGACATTTGCACCCATGGTGAGGTACAATTCCATTAGGACCATAATTGCTTTGGAAAAAAATATGAAATGGAAAATACACCAGACGAATGTCAAGACAACCTTCTTGAATTGTGTAGTCAAGGAGGAAGTGTACATGGAACAACCACTGGGATTCAAGACACATGAAAGGAAGACCCATGTGTGTAAATTGAAGAAGGCTTTGTATGGTTTGAAACAAGCATCGATGACATGGTAGAACGGGATGGATAACTTCCTGATGAGCTTGGTATTCACCAAGAGTAAAGCAGATTCCAACTCTACTTCAAGGTGGAATATGGAATACCTGTGATACTCCTGCTATATGTTGATGACTTGTTTCTGACATGCAAAGAGGAACTCATTACATATGTAAGGAGGAGACTTGCTAAGAGTTCAAGATGAATGACCTAGGAATGATGCACTACTTCTTAGGCATGGAGGTGTGGCAAAGCGCAGATGGAATCTTCCCTAGGCAAGGGAAGTATGCAGTGGATATTCTGAAGAGATTCGAAATCTTGGACTACAAGGCGATAACCACACATATGGAATCTAACTTGAAGCTTCATCTAATTCAATTGATGCCACGATGTATCATCAAATGATTAGCTCATTGATGTATCTGATGAATACAAGACCAGACATATGATTTGCGGTGAACACCCTGAGCCAGTTCCTGAAGGATCCGAGACATGTTTGCTTGATAGCTACAAAACATGTTCTGAGGCACCTAAAAGGTACAATGGGTCATGGTCTCAAATATGATGTGAATTAGAAGATTAACCTACATGGTTATGTTGATTCGGACTGGGAAGGTAGCTCCACTGATAGGAAGAGCACCTTAGTTTGTTGCTTTAGTTTGGGATCTGGAATGATCTCCTGGTTCAGCAAGAAGAAATCATGTGTGGTGCTGAGTACAATTGAGGCAGAGTATGTCGTCGCTTGCTCGACTAGTTGCGAGGCAGTGTGGCTGTGAAAGCTACTGTATGATTTATTTGATTTCTAGTTGGATGTGGCTTGTATCTTCTATGACAATTAGAGTTGCGTGAAGCTGTCAGAAAATAAATTGTTCCTTGACAAGTCGAAGACATCGAGATCAAGTTCCACTATATCAGGGATATGGTGCAGAGAGAAGAAATGAAGCTCCAATACATGGAAACAAAGGAGAAGATAGTCGATGTGTTGACCAAGCCTTTAGCGAGAGTGAATTTTGAGTACTTCAGAGAAAGAATTGGTGTGATACATATCAATATTCCTCTAAAGAGGGAGTGATGTGTTCTAGCATAGCTAGAGAGACATGTTCTCTGAGTGTAACATCCTAGCGAAGTTCATAGGTTGCTCAGATGTAATCATTCTTGTAGGTTATCCTTGGAAAAGTCATAGCGAAGCTCATAGGTTATCCTTGGATGTAATAAGTCCTGATGTGTTATATGCTAGAAATAGATGATGCATGATATCTCACATGAGAAATGAGACAGGTTGTTCGAGCGGGAAAAATACTCGTGAAGCAGGATGCTTGGACGTAATCAGTCCTGTAGGTTATCCTTAGATGTAATCAGTCCCGATGAAGCTCGTAGGTTATCCTTGGACACAATTTGTCCTGTGACAAGTTATTCGAGTGTAAAATGAGACTTGGAATGGTATGCAGGTTACTCAAATGTAATAAGTGTTGTGGGTTGTCCGAGTGTAAAAATGAGACCTAGCGTGGTATGCAGGTTACTCGAATGTAATATGCCCCGAAGGTTGTCGAATGTAAAATATCATGGAAGTAGGTTGTTCAGATGTAATAAGTCCTTGAGGTTGATCATAGAATGTAAAAGGTCCCGATGTAGCAGGTTGTTTGGTCGTAATCTGTCCTTACATATATATCTATATATATGTGTTCCCATGTTGAGATGATAAGGTCATGAAGTACGAGAGGTGCACCTAGGCCGTTCTACTGATAGAACGCAGGTTAACCGTGCAGAGACGTATTGCACTGAGTGTGATCCTAGGAGTTTCTCGCACAGTATAAGCTACAGGTTGTCTTAATGACATGAAAATTATCCTAGCTTACTACTATGGTGAAAGAATGCAGGTGGTCTGCATCTATATATTTTTTCTTTGTTTTGTTTTGTGCAAGATGAAAGAGATGATTTGGATATGACAAGATGAAGGTAGGAGACATAGGTTATTGTTGTGGCAATGTAAAGAAGGTCCTGAACCATTCCTACAAGATTGATTGCTCGGGATGTGATGAAGACCTGGATGAGGACTAGGCCTACACCTAGTCAAGAGAGGGTTGGTTTTGTAGAAACTTCCAATGACAGATAGAATTGTTCGATGATCAATAATAGGAATATGATGGAAACAACTATGATGATGACTCTATGACTCCATTATGATGACCCTACGATGAATACTTGAGAAAATGTGTTAATTATTGTGAAGAGAGAGAATACCTTCCTATTTGAGAGAGAGTGTTGAAGTATTTGTAAGTGGTACAACCTCTGTTGTAAGTCTGGGCAATAGTCCCCACTATAACATCATGTAGTGTGTATTTGGAGTATCTCTGGGAGAAGCCGAGCCTGTTATGGAAGACATGTGGGCCCCAGTATTATGTTTGGTCACTGACTTAAAAGGGTATAAATAGGGAGGCGCTCTCCCTCATTTATACAAACCTCACAGTCTCAAGTTCGCATGATAGAGATATAGAGAGACATAGGAGGAGAGATAGATAGTTGTTGAATACTTCTTATTACTGCTTTTAATCATCTTACTATTATGAGGAATTTTGCAGGGTTTTCTCCTTTATGGTTTCCCCGCTGAAAATATTTGTGTCTCGTGTATCTTTTATATCTTATGCATCTCACTGTACTTGTTAATCTTTTAGATAAAGATCCTAGATAATCTAATCATATCTAAATAAAAAACTAACACGATATATTGTTGTGGAAAGTAAGTAAAGTAAACATGGAAAATTCTTAAGGTTAAACTCACAAGAAAAATGAGCACAACATAGTTAAATCCTAGCATATACAGGTTTACATAAAAAATGATTGAATTTGAAATATGAGCAAAAAAAAATTTGAATTAAGAAAATAAGATATTGCTATATAACAATAGTTAAGTCTAAATTTATCACTTCTTAAGAAGTACATACCACTTTACTTTCAACAAATTATAATAAGTTCTTAACTTAAATCAAATAAACCTATTCATGGCACAAGCAAGGAAACCCCCTAAGAAAATCTTAGTACAACTCCAGAACCCCCAAACAAAAAATAACAATTGACAAAAAAATGAAACATCAAATTACTCGATTCTAGTTTAATCATATCAAGCTACCATTTATGGCTTGGTTTGGATAAGAGTACCCAACAAAGTACCATGGAGTAAACTATCCCTACAATACATTGAAGTAAATGATTCTCAACAGGTGACTAAATAATTCTTTTACATCTCTCCTCAATTTTGACTTAATTTGAACCTTAGAAGCATATCAAATTATAGTTTCCATTGACATACTTGAAATTTCTTACCAATATTCGAAAACCAGATTCTATTCTAGCAAACATGAAACACATCCATCAAAGTAGTTAAAATAATTTTATCAATGTTTAACTACCTCAATGGAACAACATAGTACAAGTCTATCGATACACTATGGGAGCTCCTCTCCTACATAAAGACCAAAAGCAAATCTAGACTATAATATCTAAGAAAGAAAGTGTTGTTGGAAGATATGGGGTAGTCTTGGTTGTGCTAAGTCAGGTTGGTCCTAAATGGTAGGGACATAACAAATTTCTCAACTTGGTTGGGAAGTTATTATTACTATTAAATATATAATTTAATACCTTTCCTGAGCTATAGGGAAATGGAGGACAGCAACATTTCTATTCGTAAATCCTAAGTATGGGCCAATGGTGATAAAAAAAGGTATTTCAAACTAGTAATTTACACATATATACATATATATTATGGATGGAAAATATAGTCACACAAACAATACATGGTGGATTTTTATCTTAACATGTCTTTCAATAATGTTCACCTCTACAATTGTGGCCTACTTCATATGACAGACAAAACCATAGAGCAGGTGAAATGAACCCTCAAATCCTCATTTATAAAACAAGTACCTCATTATGTTATGTAACAAAAAATGTGGAGTACAAGCAACTTTTGTACCTTGTTGAGAATGACTAAACACTATTTGTTGGAAATCGTAATTTTTTACGAAATGAAATTATATAAGATATTAAGTAAAATTGAAGTTTTCCTACTCGTAATTCTCTTATAGCTGTTACCACCGTTGAAAAAATACAACATCAAAAAATTCAGAGAATGTAGGTCCCATATAAAAAAGGAAAATATGCTAAGGAAAGACAGTAATGTAAATATGGCATATGTTCAAGGTTAAACTCACAAGAAAACTATGCACAATATAATGAAATCCTAACATACACACGTTTACAAAAAAATGAATAAATTTGAAACATGAGCAAACCAAAAGTTGAATTAAGAAGATTAGATATTGTGATACAACAACGATTAACTCCAAATTTAGCACTCCATAAGAAGAATTAGGTCACTTTGATCTCAACAAAATTATAATCATTTCTCAACTAAAATCAATTAAAACTTCTGGGAATATTCCAGTACAACTCAACAAGCTCAAACTAAAAATAACGAGTAACAAAAGTTGAAACATTAGATTACTCAATTATTGTTTAATCATATCAAGCTACCACTTATGGCTTGGTTTGAATAAGAGTACGCAATAAAGTACCTTGGAGTAAACTATCCCTACAATAAATTGAAGTAAATTATTCTTAAAAAGTGTGTAAATATTTCTTTTACATCCTTCCTCAATTTTGACTTAATTTGAACCTTAGAAGCATATCAAATTATAGTTTCCATTGATAGAATTGGAAATTTCTTACCAATCTCTAAAAACCAAATTCTATTCTAACAAACATGAACACCTCCAACAAAGTAGATAAAATAATTTGATTAATGTCCAGCTAACTCAATGGAATTGCTAAGTACAAGGGTATTTCTACGCTATGGGATCACCACTCATATATGAAGACAAAAATCATATCTAAATTATAACATCTATGAAAGAAAGTGCTACTAGAAAGTATGGAGTGGTCTTGGTTGTTCCTGGTTAGGTTGGTCATGAATGGTAGGGACGTAACAAAATTTTCAACTTAGCTCGGAAGTTATTGTTACTTTTAGATGAGGATATACCTTTCTTGAGGTATGGACAAATTGAGGGAAAGCAACATTTTTGTGCATAAAACTTCTTAAGTATGGATCAATGGCGATGATTTTGTATCGAGCTCCAAACAAACAATATTGGGGAGGGTAGACTATATTTGTGGAAAATAATAAACTAACTGATCTTTAGCTATAACCAACCATGGATGCACTAAAATACATGATATAGAAAATAACAATAACTTATCAATGCCAATGACATCTCTTTAGATATAGCAAATCATGAATGCACTAAATCCATATGATAGGAAGTAACAAGAAGCTACCACTACCGGCATAACCACTCATACATACAATGAAAATTTAGAGAGACAAGCATACAAATTATTTATATAAAACATCTATAGTAAGTATGGGGCTAAAAGACATCTTTAGGCCCAACAAGTGTCCCTTGACAAAGAATTACATACTTATAAATTCAACCTTGCAAAACGAGCATGTACAATGGCGGTTTCGAAAAACCTTACACTTGGGCACTACTCTTTTGGTTTACATATTTCCAAAGAGGGTATTTTCTCTCTTGATTAACTTGTCTTCATGTTGGATCTTTATTTCCATTAATGGTAACTTGACTTGTAGCAGAAGGAGAACTAATATCAAGAATGATAATACTTGGACATGGAAAGGAATGAAGAACACCAACATGAACATTCCCCCCTCGGAGTAGCAACCCTTGTTGATCACTGAATATTTGGATGTAACAAAACTCAGAAATGACAAATTTGAAAAATGATATGCAGTTTTAGCTTTCACCAAATGCCAATAATATCGAAGATAAGCTAACCCACACACCATATTCACCTCCCTCTTTGAATGATGATTGATTGTTGGGAGAAATGCTTCTTTTGAAGACCAAATCAGATCCTAAAAATATCTTTTGGACAAATTTTTGAGCCCCCATGATGAACATATGGGTCTCACCTATCTAAAACACATAAAATACATGTTCATTAAAGGAGAGTATATGACGTGTGTCAAACACATGGGACCCACATTTTGGGTATGTGAATATGGGACGATACCATGAGGATAGATTTTCAAGCCCCTGTGATGAACATAAAGGCCTTGTTACCAAGCAAACTAGTAGGTTGTAGTTAATTCCACAAAGATAGGTGCTAGCCACGGTAACCTGAGACATGTTACACAGTGTCACCATGATAACTACCCCTACACTTTCGATTCTCTCTTCTCAAACTTGAGCGAGCATCCTAGATAGGATTGCTACGGTATGACAATGAGGGAACAATGTGATTTGTAAGAGATGCCCTTAGAAAAATGGGGTTTGGACCTTTTAGGGTTTTTATAATAAGTGATGAAGAGACTCAGATATTAGTCCCAATATCCAACTAGGGAAATGGATTCAAGGTGAATCAAATGGCAAATGAGTCCAAGAATAATGTCCTTCTATAATTGGTCTATATCCTTCATATTTTAGGGTCAGGAATAGGAAAAAAGTCACATCACCATGAGAATAATGTCTTTCTCCAAATACAAGCAACCCCATAAATGAAACACCATCCAATATTCAGCCTCAAATGATCATACGAGTGATAGTTTCATTCAAATACCAATCTCTAGGGCTGTGACCTTCCAAAAATCTAAGGAAAATCTATAGATGAGGGTTGAAAAAACTGGAAAAAGGTAGAATATGTTGACTTGAGGCATAAATAATCCTGAGGCTAAGGTCCACCTGCTTCAAAATATGGTCTAAGATATTTTATGGAGTGACATCAACTACATGACAACCCTAAGCCTTGACCTGAAAGATATGATCTGAGGCTTGAGGAAAATTCTGAGGAATAACATGTTGATTGAAGGAGATTGGACTCTTCAAGAGGTTGCAACCTGTCAAGAAAGAAGTTATAGTCCTGTACATTTATTCTGGGGCCTATACATTTAATCTAGGGTTGTGGTTCGCTCTCCATCGGGCTTTAAGCTACTTCTACAAGTCCATTCTTTTATGAGTTGTGGATGCATGCTGAAAGGTGCCATAATGGATGAAATTGAGATAGAGATGGAATACTATTTAAACATATTTTACTCACATAGGAAGAAAAAACACACCAAGTTCTCTGTATCTATTACATGCAATTGATTTGCTTGTTGTTATAGGTCAAATATTTGTGAGTTCTCCCATTCCTTCAACTTCTAAAACTAAGGATGAATGAGGGATGCTATACGTCTAATTTGAGCCATGTAGCATCATTCCGGGGATGATGTATGCTCCATAACGCTTAAAATGGTCTTGAAACAATAATTTTACAAGTATCTACAATAGGACGTATTTATCCAAGTGCTTAGAAAAGGGCTGATGAAGGTCACCTTACTACCAAGAATTAACTGCTTCAATCCTCAGAGCACTGTCACATATTCACTTGGGGATGACATCAACCTCCTTCCACATCCATGGGCTTCATATTGGAACCAAAAGGGTACCTCACAATAGGTATAAATACTTGATATTCATGAGATTAATACAAGTCCGCCCCAGATACATTATGAGGCACAGGTTGGCCCTGGTCTTCTGAACACAATACAGGTCATCCCTATAATTATTTAGCATAGGTTGGCCTAAAAAAACTCTATGTTAGTTACAATTGATCTTTTGTTCTATCACACCCATATTTGAAGTAAATGAGGCATCCTATTGTTGTTTATGACTTTGAAACTTACCTAGCTCTGATATCTTGGCTCTTAACTCTTGTTTTGGGGTAGAAAAGTGCCTAGACTTCACCATTAAAGGGAATATGGAATTCAACTTGTATTTGTTGTTTTAAGTTTTAAACCCTCTCATTGCTATCCACTTGTTGATATTGCACATGTATGTTTTCTTATCAATGTAATTCTAAACAATGTGCCCAAAATTGCCAAGTTATTGCTTATCTTGGATGAAATTAGGCCTCCACACCTCTATCATGACATCCAAAGGCTACCCCTTAATTTTGTAATTCTTCCCAACAATATGATTAGGTGGTTTTATGTTGTTGCAACCACTTAGCATAGCTCATATCCATTTATTACACTTAATACTATGCCCAAGAATCTTTATCATGCTCAGATTTGGAAGACTAACACTTCTTGAGGCCATTTGACTGCTAGAATTGAACTAATTCACTTCTTTGAGGATTAAACAAGGTTATATTTTCTAAATATCACTGTAGGTGACTGCTGCATATTTGAGGTTGAAGGTATACTATTGTAATGAATTCCCATACCATACCTAGATCTATTCATTGCTGATACTTCCACCCCTTTATGCCTATAATTACATAACTATGGCCTTATAGAGCCCCAACTTTGTTGTTATAGGTTTTTTTACTGTGACCATGAAGAGGTTGTTTCAAATGATGCTCATAATAAGTCTTTGAATTTCACCAACATGGATTCGAACCAAACCAAGTTAGAGATTCCACCCATAACTCTTCCTTTGAGTTGACACTTGTGCAAAATGAATAGTAACAAGCCTCACCTCTCTAACAAACATAAAATATATGTTCATCAAAGGAGAGTATCATTCATGTGTCAAACACATAGGATCCATGTCTTGGGCATGTGAATATGGGATATGAGGAGGTAGAGTGACATATCTTGGTTCGTAGATTATCAATATTCATATCAATCATATATTTCTATTCATATTTTGTCACGACATTATATATAAGAGTATTAGTGCTCTTTCATGAAGAATATTGTGTAGTGAAGCATTCTTAGTATTAAGGTTGAGTCTTGGTTAATGGTAATATTGTATATTGGTGCTAATTTCATGCTTTTGCTTGATGGATCACTCTCCTATCATAACATACTGAAAATATATAACAAAAAGTGCAAAACTAAATTCTCAAACATGCAACCTCTTTTTACTAAATATGAAAAAGTAGTACCATTACAACTCAAGAATTCTCTAATAATCACTAGAAAACAACTCAATCTCACTAAAAAAATTGAAAAATAATCACCTCCACCCTACCTTATTATGGCCGTGGAAGGCTAGAGGAGAAGTCAAAAACATCACATCACTATGGGCACACAAATTAGAAAAACAAAACCCTAATCTAATTATATCAAGGGAAATGCACTCTCAATAAAACTTGAAGTTTCTCTAACTCATGTGCTTGAGCTAATTAAGAGAAAAGTAGCCTACTTCTAAATCATGAAATCAAATTCCAAAAGAAGAAAAGCATCTCTTAAAAACTGGAATGCTAATTCTCAAAGAGTAGTAAAAAAACAACAGTAACTAGTTCCATTGATATGCACATACGATTATTCTACATTACCAAGAAATAAATAATGAGATACCTTCAAGAATCAAAGCATTACTAAAATTAATGTACTCATAATTTAATCAATTGCAGGCACTGCCTTATCAAATTATTCAAATTATACAAATCTAATAGTAAACAAAGGTCTAATGCGATGAGAAACATAAGCACCTTTAATGACAACGAAAAAAACCTCTCAGTTATTGGGAAAATAAAAGACATAATAGATACCAAATAATAACATGATATTTTTTGGCCCCACATCTCTTTCTATTGAGGTACCTACTCTATTTTTTGCAAAACAGTTAATGTATTCCTCGGTATCCTAGCTAGATTTGATTCCTTAGAAGTAGTTAATTAACAATATTTGTTTTGACTATGGTTCATTGCAATATTTATAGTTGTAAACAATGTTACCAACTCTAGACTAGTAGAAGGAGATGTAATTACTTCAGAATCAATAGAAATCTACTAATTTGGATTAATTTTTTCCTATGGTTTGATCTCCAACATTGAGCACACTCAACACACCCAGCAATGACAGAGAGTAGTCTACACCTTCTATTGTAGGGGTTCCTACTAGGTTTAGCCAGATAATTTGTGGCTCGAATTATTTATAACCACCAGATTATAATGCAGTTCTTCCATGCAATATTTATCTTCTTTGTTTCACTATTTGTATGGGGATAAATCATAGAAACAAGAAAACATCACCAAGTTCACTTCAGAACAATCCTAAAAATTCAAAAGAGAATATATTATAAAATCCAAAACTAAGCAATAATTTGTTCTGTAGTGACGTAGTACCTTCATGCTTCTTATGGCCATTTTTGTGCTTCAAACTATATGTGCATCGTTTCAAATCAACTTTCCTATGTGGATCTATGGCCACAATAGAATTCATCAGAACCTTCGACAGTAAACTTGGAAACCAAATCCATGCTCACACACTTATTTTCAACTAAAGCAAATATATTTATTTGAACATTATGCACATACTCTTACACATCTAGATCCTAGTCTTAAATATAAATAACCTTGAGCTAGACTGCTGAGATATCCAAAGTAAGTATCACTTTAAACCATAAGTATGGCTTCTCCTTTGAATGCAAATGAAAGCTTATGCTTCCCTCCTTCGCCTACAATCCGATTGTCTACAATAAAGGGCATCATATTTAGAAATCCCCCATGGAAGGCATGCATATTCCCAAGTTTAAATTACAATTATGACCATCAAATATGACTGAAATGGGATTGATTTAAATATAACATCCACTCTCAAGAAATAAATAAAATAGAGATGTTTATTTTTTAGTGTGCACTTTAAACAAGGAAATGGATAAATATAGTTCAAAATGAACCTATCACGAAATCCGAGGGAGGGATGTAACCGAGTGATTTGAAGTATTGGACTATGGAATTATGATACTTTGGAAAATAGCAACCTACCTTGTACACAATGTTTGATACCATTTGACATGTGATATAATTGACCTAATAATTGAAGTGTCTTGAGTATGAACCTTTTTCAAAAAGTTGTATTTTCAAAAATTGGAATTTATGGATGCTTTTGGCATGTGAAGGTTACAAAACTAAAAGAAAATTTGTCATATCTTGCATTGAGTATGAGAATGGAAATTTTAGCACAATAAATGTGAATACAAATTTGTTTCCCCATGTGGAAATTTTAACATGCTTAATATGAGTACAAATTATCTTTCCCTAAATAATATTTAAAGTTCGCATAAAACTTAATATGGGGGCAAGTTTTCCCTTACCATTAATCTATTAAACTCTAGCTCAATGTCATTTGCATTCTTTTGAAACATTCAATTCCATCTACAAGGGTTTTTATGGATCCAATGATATGCTTGAGGTGATGAGATGGGTTAAACAAACCTAAGAAAGGTTATAGGACTCAAAAGAGAGTTCATGGGAGTAAAATCCCTAATTTTCCTTCCCAATTGAGGGATCTTTTGTATTGAAAAGTATGTTCAGATGCTGAGCCCATCGGTAGCAACCATCTATCAATAATAAAAACTGCATCTGATTATAATGTCTAAGATTTTGAAGTTTGTGATCTAGCATTCTAACAAAACTTATGTATAGCTACATCTCTTTCTTATTTGAAGGAGAATTTCTATGTAACTTCTGAAAAAAATCTATATGTATATCCTTGCTTTTCTTAATTGAAAACACTTTTATGAAACATTCATACAATAAATATCCATCCATACGACTTCATCTGTTCTTTAGTTTCTAAAATTCCTTTGTATGTTCTTCTTTGCCAGTTTCTAAAATTCCTGGATATCTTGACTGCTAGTTTGCAAAAAGACTAACATGAACAGTATTTGAAGGAGATGATACCGACAACCCACTCAAGATATTCTTCCATGCTGTTTGAGAGAAAACACAACCAACAAAAATATGATATGAGGTCTATGTAGCTTGATTGCACAGACAACATCTAAAACGACCAAAAAATCCTCTTCTAAACAGGTTTTCACCTATTAAAGATTTTTGATGCATGAGAATCCAAGTAAAAAAATTAAGTCTTGGAATACTGGGAGAATCCCACACTAATTTCCAAAAAGAATGGATGTGGGTTGAAAATGTCGTTGTCTCAATTGCTTGAAAACCATGAGCTGTTGAGTAAGTTCCTGAAGTTCCCCATCCCCACACATCCTTGCATGTGGAGTGTATTGGCGCCATTCCTACTAATTTCTTCAACAGTAGGTTCTGTTGAGCAAAGAGATGTGTATGATCATGTTCTAGAAGAGTTGGGAGTGTCCACACTGCCCAATTTCCCTTTCTGTCCCATGATGCTATATCAAACAATATTAAAAAACCCTTGTCGACCATCCATAGCTTGATCTCTGAAAGTGTTAAAACTGTGTTTAATGGAGCATTACCTTTGATTTTGTCATCCTATAGTAGATTTTTCCTGCCATTTCCTGGTATGCAGTAAATATGTTAATTAAAGAATTCTAATCCTCTTCTACATAAATTCCATGTTCTAGAACATGTAGGGTTATTTGTCACCTACAAATTCCTTAGAGTTCCTCATTTAAGATATTTATTCCAAAAAAATTGACTAATCGAGCGTTTTTTATTGGAGAAGAGTTTCCACAACAGTTTGCCTCCCAAAGCAAGATTAGACAATCCCGGGTCTCTAATTTGCAATCCACCTTCTAGAATAGGTCTTTTAACAATATCCCATTTAACCAAATGCATTCGACTCTGATTTCCTTCTCCACCTTTCCAGAGGAAGATTCTGAGCAACTTAGATATCTGATCCATAACCGCTTTTGGAGCCAGAAGAACAGAGGATTGGTAAATTGGGAGAGCTAAGAGAATTGAATTAATCAATGTAAGCTTCCCTACATTCGTGAGCCATTGACCACCCCACAAGGCAATCTTTTCTCTTATCTTGATAATAATTTCTAGCCAGAGAGAAGGATTGTTTAGCCCCAGGGTTAATGGAAGACCCAAATATTTAACCTTGTCCCAAGAGGCATATCCATCAAAGCCTAAAATTTGTGATATGTTTGCAATTGTTGAATGATATGCGTTCCAGCCATACACATCGCTCTTTTGGTTGTTAATAAGAGCCCCTGAAATAATACGAAAGTGTTGCATAATTTCTTTAAAAACTCTTACCATCCTTGGCGAAGCCCCTCCCAAAAGTAGCGTATCATTCGCAAAGAGAGCATGGTTGATAGATTCTACTCCACTTGCTGACTTGATGCCCAGAATAATCCCTTCATTTTTTCCTGCAGTTAACTTCCTACTCAAAGTATCAACCATTATAATATACAAAAACGATGAGAGTGGGCAGCCCTGTCGTAGACCCCTAGTTGCTTGAAAGAAGTTTGTTGGTATTCCATTTACTAATAATGCTATCCAAGGTTTATCAGTACAACATTCTATCAATTTTATAAATGTAGAGCTGAATTCAAATGAACAAAGAATTTTGTAAAGAAATGATAGCTTTACCCTATCAAAAGAATTTGCCATATCAAGTTTTATAAGCATTCCCTTCTCCTTTTTTTGAAAGCTGGAATGCATGGCTTCTTGATCTTGAATTACATTGTCCAAAATGTGTCTCCCTTTTACAAACCCACCTTGAAGAGGTGAGATCAACTTCCCAAGCAGAGGTTTGAGCTTGTTGGATAAGAGTTTAGAGAAGATTTTATAATATGCATTACAAAGTGAAATAGGTATGAATCGATCCAAAGTAGATGGATTAAATTCTTTATGAATTAATGCAAGGAAGGTGGAATTGGTACATCCACCAATTTTGGATTCTAACTGAAATGCTTTGATCATCATGAGTAAATATTTCATGATTACTATCCAGCAAACTCTATAAAAATGAAAAGAGAATCCGTTTTGGCCTGGGGATTTATCAGGTTCCATAGACCATATAACATCAATGACCTCTTCCTCTGTAAAAGACTTCATTAACTCAACATTTTCCTCCTCACTCACCAAGCAAGGAATGTTGGACAAAAATTCCGAGTTTAATTATGAATCGATAGATCCATCCTCTCTATACAGGCTCTGAAAATGTGCTTTAGTTGCTTGTTTAATTTGAGAAATGTCTTTAAAATTTTCACCATTCAAATAGGAGATTTGCAATATATGATTATGGGAGAGTCTAGCTCTATACAGTTTGTGGAAAAATGAAGTATTTTGATCTCCCGATTTCAACCAAGTAATGCGAGAATTCAATCTCCAGTATTCTTCTTCCTGCCTAAACACTAGAAAGGAATTAAACTGTAATTTTTGTTCTTTTTCCAGCATGGCATAGGTGATTTATGTTCCTTCCATATCCAATTCAATCTCCTCCAATTTTTCCAGAGCTTCTTTTCTATCACTGATTGGATTCTTAAGAGAATTCTTTACCCATTCTTTTAACGCTGATTTGTTATTTTTTAATTTTTTCTCCCACGCATAATTCGGTGATCCATTGAACTAGGATACTCCACGCCTTGGTTATTATGTTCAAAAAACCATCTCGTTCTATCCAAAGAGGACTGAATCAAAATGGTATGGGGCTGAGGTATTCTTCATCATCTAGCTGCAACATTATTGGTATATGGTCTGAAGTAAGTTTAGGAAGGATTCTGGAGGAAATAATGCTTTTTTCCATAAAAAAAGGGCTATGAACCAGGAATCGATCTAGCGTGGCTGAGATATTTGCTGCTCTAGTTCGATTATTAGTCCAGGTGTATCTTCCTTTTTTGGGTTAAAATCTAACAGGTACCATAATAAAATGAGATTCTCCACTGATTTGTGCATGGGATCTCTTCCGTAGACTCCTCCTTTTTTCTCTTTTGGATCCAATGTGATGTTTAAATCAATAGCTACAATAATATTTGAGAGAGAAATTGAAGCAAGAAAATCTAGGGATATCCAGTGCTGCATTTCATGTGAGTTTTCCAATGAGAAAAATTCTTCTGTCCACAAGGTTGCAAGTCCACCAATTGAACCCCGTGCACTCACAGCCTTCCTTGCATTCTTTTTCCAATTCTTTTTTCTGAAGGATAGAAGACTGTCCTATTTTATTTTTGTCTCTTGGAGCAGAAGAACATCAGGGGAAGCCATACTTAAGAGGTATTTAACAGCTTCAAATTTCGTAGGATTTCCCAGCCCTCCGCAATTCCAAGAGACAATGTTCATTATTTATTGTTGACAGAAGGAAGAGGGCCTCCTTTTGAAGGTCTAGCCTGAGTATTCCTGCCAATTGAAATCTCTATTGTACCTTGACTTCCTTGCATCTTCAAACATTCGGATTCTTCTTCCCGAACCTTCTTAAGAGATTTACGTCCTTTTTTTGAAGACCTTTCAAGGGATTATTCTTTAGATGAACTAGAATTGTCCATAGCTTTATTTTTTTCCATTTCTGCATATGTGGGGGAGGAGCCACCAGCAGGAGAACCAAGAACCGGCTTAGCTAATTCTTTGTTTTCTTCTCTTGTATGATCTTGAGATTGTTGAACTTCTACCTATTCAAACACTGAAAGCATTTGTTCTTCTGGATTGCTCAACACTTCAAAATTGTTTTGAGATGATATTTCCTTTGTAGATGTTTCAATTTCATTCTATTTCTGTCCAGTAGGATTACTACCATATCCCTTTTCTCCTCTCTGTCCCTTTGATCTGTTTCCTTGCTTTGCTGCATTTGTTTTTTGAACTTGTGTCCATTGTTTTCCCTTATCTTTAACAACTTCTTCCTCAACTTTCTTCTTACATGATATGGAAAGGTTCCCATATCCATGACAATATCTATACTTAAAAGGCAATTTCTTGTAATCAAGCTCCTGCACATGTGAACAATATGCTACTGTCAATTTAATCGCTTAAGGAAGCCCTACCTCTAAATCCACTTCAACACATATTCTGGCACAAGTATATTGTTCTCTTCTTTCTGCCCTATCTATATACTTCCCCAATTTGTTCCCAATAGCTTCTAGAGACTCCAAATTCCAACAATGAAGAGGAAGATGCAGAAACCTAACCCAAACAGGAACATTAGAAGGGACATCTTGATTCAGATCAAAATATGGGGTCCATTTGTTTAGGTAAAGCCCTTGAGGACCCATGAAATATGACCAGTTTCTAAAAATTAAATCTTTGTCGTCTAAAATTTCAAAAAGGAATACGTAATATCCTTTACCTACCAAATTGCTGTGTATTCCTTTCGAGTTAAGGGGATTCCAATTCCTCTGAACCCACCCATTGATTGCCTTGGGGGATGTCCAAATACTAGTAAATTGGCCAATGAGACCCCGATCTACAATATTCATGGTTGTTTAGCAAGGGTGTTCGGTAGGTATATCCATTGAAGGAATGTTGTCTAATTTCTTGACAAAATTCTATTGAGTCGAATTGAGCTTCCGCTTGCTACTTGATGCTACCAATCTCCTGAAGGAAGAGAGTTCAGGGGAAAGGGAGGAGCCCCCTCCTGCAGCCATGGTAGGAGCACTCAGAGCGCTTGCAACCCTACTTCTTATTGGGATTCTTAAGGAGAAATCAGAATGAGCACACAACCCTTTAGATATTCAGATGTAGGAGGAGGACTGAGCTTCATCAGGAGGGGCAAGCTTCACCAGGAGGGCCGAACTTCACGAGGAGGGTCTAGAGTCTTCTTGGAGCAAGTTTTTTCAGTGTTTGGAAACTATATTTTCACAACTACCACTATCAACAATAACTTGACATACCTTTCCATTAGGGAATGTTTTTAGTAATCCTTTTCTTCATATTTTTCAATAATAATGTTGACCTCTCACTACAATTATTGGCTCATTGGTTTCAAGAGATAGAAATGTATGCAAGTTCTCTATGAATTCTACATGTCATACATTATTTAGGTGTCCCTAGAGAATGTATCACAATATCACAATATTTTCCTATGGTCCTACAAAAAACATGATTTTTTGCAATCCCTATTTCCTTGTGACTTATTTATATGGCATTGGTGACTTTACACTTCATTGGTCAGGTTATTTTTCTATCTTTTTGTATGTGGCATAGGCCTTGGGATTTCAATTTTCTCTTCTATCTTTTTGTATATGGCATTGGTGACTTTACACTTCATTGGTCAGGTTATTTTTCTATCTTTTTGTATGTGGCATAGGCCTTGGGATTTCAATTTTCTCTTCTATACTTTGGTCTACCTTCATGGACTATTTCTTTCGCATGTAATTGTTTTTCTAGCCTCTTTGAAACCATTCAAAAATATTGTAACCAAACATTGTAATAATCCCTAAATTTTGCAACCTTAATAAAAAAAATTAGATGCAAATATTACATTTGAATTTCTTTTTTCTTTTCTTTAGGATAGTCGATTTTGTACAAACTTGATTTTGATTTATGCCCTTATAATTGTCATCATTGTAGGAATGGGATTGGAATTCAATATTTCTCTATTATCATGTTAAAATTTAATAACCCTAACAGAACCAACCAACCTAATAGAACCCTTTGGAACTTTATCAATTTATAGTAGGATCTATGACCTCAGTTGTAATTCCAACCAAAATGCTCAAATTCCGTAGAAATACCAGTTCAACCTGTAAGACATTAAAGATGGAATCCAATTACATTGAAAACTATCATAATCAACTTGTTGAATATCCTCCTCCAGATATTTAGAAAATATGCAAGGCTGAGTCCTGGGTGCTGGAAGAGATCCCCAACCTACTATCCTCTTTACTAGTTTTTTTTATCTCTTTGTTACTAGATCTCACCTCTTTATACTTGTCTTGTTTCATCTTAACTTCTTAGAAATGATCTACATTATATACAAATACTACATTTGAACTTTCATAAGACAACTACAAATAACAACAACGTTGAATAACTATTTCTTCAAGTAATAGACTATAATAACTAGAAAATAATGAAATTCCTCACAAAAAGGTTGAATATAAGATTCCAAAATTTTTCAAACCCTCATAAAAATATCTCATTTACAGGCTCTAGAAATAAGACAATATATTAGCATCTAAATAGACATTAATGTACATAGATTTCAAAGAATCGAAACTTTAGTCCATGCCTTATCAACAACAACAAACACAAACATATTACAGCAAGATTAATTGAAATTTTTTATCAACATATAGCTCCAATAAAAGTTGACCTTCCTCCATTGTAGTTAGCTTTTACCTTTGTAGACATCCTTCCTGTCGGTTCCGGTACCACACTTTGCATGCTCCAACCCCTTTCCAACAAGCCCCCAACACAAACTTGTGGCTCATCCTCAAGCCACTTTATCTAGAAGCATTCAATGCGTTCAATTTTGCCTTGAAGTTGTCATATTCTTCTATAAATTGTTCGACGACTTCCTTGACCTGAGTCCCTGAGTACTGCGCACTCTTCCACTTCCTGCTTTGTTGGATGCTCTTCACTCATCTGCTGCACTTTTTTCATCTCTACCTTGGTCTTCATGATTTCATTCATGGCCTTGAGCACCAACTGCTATGTTGTACCCTGCAGTTCCTCCAATTGCGTTGTCCTCTGTTGTTGTCTTGCACACACCTTGTTAATGCGTTGCTGCAACTCCTTTAGTTAGACCGCCTTGGTCACCTGTGCAAGTGGGGGCATAGTTTTGAGTGATCCCCTCAATGTTGTCACTTGTGCTTCTACCTCTGTGAGTTGCTCGTCCAATTGGTGCAACTGCTCATCTTGTACTAAGCTGCCCCAAAACCGTGTTATTTAATCCATGATCGTTTGCACTCCCTTCTCCAACTTCGCAATATTTGTTGTGGCATCTTCTATTTCACTTCTCTTTCCTGCTAGCAACTCTGGTGGTGTGTTGGGTATCGCTCTAGCCTACAACTCATTTTCTTTCCACAGGTTCGCGACAACATTCCCAAAATTATTCCTAAATCGACCAATGAAGCATCGACATGGACATGGAGAGTGTTTCTTGTGGAGCCAACATCATTCATTTGAATGGACGACCAATTATTTGAAGAACTGTTAAACCGTGGCACCATTATTCGTGGCAAAAATTCTAGTTGCAACATGCTCATAGTAGATTCGTGGTCGAATCTTTTCAAATCGGGAAGACTTGTAATATACCAAACGTATATTACATTAATTAATTAATTATTATTAATTATTAATTTAGGTTATTAATTACTTATGTAAAAGTCCAAATTAGAAGGACACATTGTTTAAAGATGTCTCTTCATAAATATATAAGCCGCATGAACTTATTGTAGAAATCATCATTCAATTTATCAAAAATATATATTTATAAATAATAATCCAATATGTAAGGTTTTAACCTTACACCTCGTCAATAATGGTGTCAGAAAGGGATCATGAAGAGTTGCGTCATTCAATTTTATCAGATCAACGCATATCCATATTTTCCTAGTCTTTTTTTCTTGCACAACCATCAGGCTAATCCATTCTGATTCTTCAACATGTTCAATAATTCATGCATCCAACATCCTTTCTAGCTCGGATTTGATGCGCTCTTTGTATCTTGGATTCAACCTATATGGTCGTTTCTTTACTGGTTTGTCACCGAGTTTCAGAGGAATCTTCATTTCTCCCAAGTCCCCTGAGATACATTTCATCTCAGAAAAATTGGTCGAAAATAAGTCTTGAAACTCATGTAACAGATCAGTGACTTTCCCAATCGATGAATCATCCCAGTAATCTCCAATACTAGCAAACTTTGGGTCTGCTTCTATCCCAATATTTACCCTTTTTTTTATATTTTAACTTCAATGGTTGTTTGAATTTGTCGTATGGAATTTCTGGTGCTTTGATGTCATGGCTTCCTTCTGAATCTGGAATGTCGACAACTGTTGGATCATCTTCGTTATCAGGTTCTTCTGACACCTTGTATTATTCTATCATCGTCTATGGTGTTATTTTCCTCTGTGATCCCATTGGTAGCTCGGTTGGAGCTATCTCCAATAATTTGTCACGGATGTCCTGTTGCACACTATGGATAAATGGATTTTCATTCATGAAACTAAAATTATGAATGAAGCGGACAATCAATTCTTCCCATGTTGTTGTTTCCCTTCGCATATCTGTGGAAACATACCAGCTCTGTGGTATTTCATCCAACATATGGATGAACATGTGGACCCATTCTTATTTCGGCCTTAGTCCCCATGTTGTTTGGCATGTTATCAGATGGGTATTTGGATCATTTATTCCATCATATTTCTTTCCTTGATAGAATTCATCCTCCTCGAATCAAACTTCCATCAATCGTTGACATATCTGCTGGTCTACTACCACTGCCTAGTGCGTAGCCCACCATCTTGCTGGAGTAGGCTTCAGTGCTTCTTCCAGGGCCAACAAGCATTGTGGTTTGGATACTTTGTCTTCAAATTCGCTAATGAAAACTGTCAGGTTAGGTAGTCCTTCATATTTTGGAATATCAAATACTTATGTCGCTACCCAATTTAACGACTGATTGACTCATGTGCATTTTCTAATTGATACTTCGTGCAACCGATTATGCCAGTTCTCTAGTGCTTCATTCGAGTCTAAAGATTCTAAGATGATTCTTCTCTAGCCTAACTCTCCATTATCATTGGTATTGATATTGTATTCAGAGACATTATAGGAATTATCCCAACCTCCCATGACTTTATCTTTTATTAGCTCAACATATCACTGCCCTTCGAGTGGATCCAATGGGGCAATGACCCTTGTGTCATTATTCTAAAATGTCATTATCCTTTTCTTGAAATTGATAACCATCAAGTTTTCCATCGCCCAACTAATTCCCAACAGTGCAAGGTATGGGTTGGTGTTGTCGACCATTTCAATAACATCAAAGTATGCATACGTCTTCACTCCTTCCACTTCTACAAATATACGAGGTATTCTTCCAATTGGAGAAACCTTGGCCTAATTTTCCAAATGAAGTTGTATGGCTAACCAGACTAGTTGTGTATTCCCCATCATTTCCCATGTTTGCTTGGTTAGGATATTCACATATGATCTTAGATCCAAAATAACTTTATCTACATCATATTCGTCGATTTGGAAATTCATCCTCATTTCTCTTCCTGTTTTCTTCTTTTGTAACGAATTAACTGGGCTATCATGTCGCCCTTCTTCCTGTCGATACAAAAAGCTTGTTATATCTGCTAATGCATATTGATCTTTTTCTAAAGTTATACAACTTTCCAGAAAATTCTTCAAAGTACTCACCTTTCTCTTCGGTCTTGGTGAGTTTGTTTAATCAAAACTTGGCGGCATCTCATAAATAGGTAACTTATCGTTGTTCTTGTTCAAGGATTATTTTTATTCGAAGAAGGTTTCTTTCTTTGTTTTTTTTTCCTAGGAAAAAAAGCATAATTTCATTTCATCTTTTGAGAACAACATTATATTTTGCAGATACATAGCTTGTGTATTCGGAGTTAACCAAAAAGGTCAAAAAAACAAAAAGAGATGAGTGTTCAGTCCCTGTCAAAACATATGTCCACAATACATCTGTAGAGATAGAGAAAAATTCCATCCACAATACTGAGGTACATACTCATAGTTTTCAGGAAATAGACAAAGCTAATAAACAGATAATATAAGTCCAACAGTACCATAGACCCATCGAAGGTCCAAAAATCCAAACAGTAAAATATAATGCCACCACTGATGTAATAAACTAGAGACCAAGATATAAAGAGTCAAATCTGAGCGACCCCTTCAATGAAGGGTCTATGATAATACTCTTGTGTAGCACCATCAATCTGTTCACTGATATTCCATTGACCCAACGTCAATAGTATACCCTCATTCGAGGCCTTGTCCACCTCCCCATTATTCTCTGTGTAGACATGTCTGCGGGAAAAAGTATCATAAGAATCTAAAACATTTGTAATAGAAGATAATATGTTGGCAAGTCTCAGATTTCCGCACATTTGAATCCGCTTGATCCAGTTAATCACATTCATTAAGACACCAAATACATTCAGAGTTCTGCACCCTTTCTCTAGTGCAAAGATGAGAAGAAGTTTCCGACTAAGCATCTCAGCATAGTTGTTACTACCTTCTCCTAACCCCATAGTTAATTCAAAGAAACAACCCTCCCGAAGGAAGAGGATAACACCACCCCCACATCTATTCTCTTGTGCCACTCCATCAAAGAACCCCCAAGGCACCGTCTTATCAATTTCCACCTCTAAAACTTCCCCCTGATTTTTTACTCTAATATGCTGAGGGAAAGCAGTAAGTATACCTCCAGGAGAATTTGCAGTGATCTCTGGAGTACAACCCTTATATGCAAATATCGAGTTATTCCAAGCTAGCCACACTCCCCAGATAACTAGCGAAGGAAGTGGTACCATAACAACTAGTGAATTAGTTCTTCTCCAGTTTTCCCATGCTCCCAATATGGTCAACCCATCCTACCCGCAAAGGGTGCAAAAAATCTTAGATCATTCCTTCCACACTTCTATGATGTATGGGCACTGCAGAAAAAGGTGTAAAGTCGATTCTTCTACATTTTTGCACAGAATACACAAGCTTGGTCCTTGAAAGCACCTTTTTTGGAGGTTTCCCCAGCAAGGTGCCTTGTTCTCAAGTACATGCCACATTAAGAGCCTGGTTTTAGGTGGACAATTGATCTTCCAAAGGGACTTCCACCACCAAACCTCAGCCCTATCCACTCCATCAGCACTGAGTTTAATATATCCCGCCTTTGGAGTGTATTTCCCACTTGGATCCGCATCCCAAATGAGGACATCATCCCTGTCACGAAGCTTGATCTTATTGTGGTTCAAAGCCCCAATATACATTTCCATCTCCCTCATTTCTCGATCAGAAACCCCCAGATCCCTAACCCGAATCCAGGATTGTTCCCACCGATTCTTCTGCAAAAGTGCCACAAGATTATTAAGGGAAAAAATTCCTCTATGCCTCAGTTCCATCACCATTTCAACCCGAAGTCTGTGCTATTGTGTACACCTAACCCATGAATCCTCCCCGACTATGAGATTCCTTCCATTTTTGACATGCTAGGTTAGATTAGCCTCATTGACATCCAAATATTTTATAACTGCTTTCCAAAAAATCAATCCCCCGATATGCAATTGGACAGGGTTCCAAAGCCAATCCTCCACCGATCCTGGACCAATATATTTCTGAATCATAACCTGAGTCTATAAACTCTCATTCTTCAAGATTATCCATCCCCCTTTTGTTACTAGATATTTTGCAAATAGAAAAATGTTTTTAAGACCCCATCCGCCCAATCCTTTCAGGATTGCTATCCTCTCCCACTTGACCCAAGGAGTAACCTGGGCTTCCTGCTTACCACTCCATAGGAAACAAAAACATGTTCTACGTGCTTCTTCCAAAATGAATTTTGGGATCCAGGCCAAGGACATCCAATGAAATGGGATGGCCTCTAGTATAGCTTTTACCAACACCAGCTTGCCATCTCTAGATAACCATTTATGGCTCCACTACTTCAACCGCTTTTCCATCTTATCCAACAACCAGACCCAATCTTGTTTTCGGTAGTCGTTAGGTTTCAGATAGAGAACGAGATATTTCAACCCTCCCTCTAGACTTCCAACATTGAAAGGAAATAAAGTCAAGTGTTCCTGTCTCTCCACATCACTTAACATATGGGTGGACATAGTAGATTTTCCAACATTTATTTCCATACCAGTAGCTTTAGAAAATAACTTCAGAATATCAAAAAGAGTATTTAGTTCTCTGACTGAACCAGAATTAAAGATGAGCACATCATCCATGAACAACAAATGTGTCATCTTCAGATCCTGAGAAATTTGAATACCTCTAAAGGTTCCCATTCTTTTAGCCTCCTTGATGGATCTGCTAAGACCTTATTCCACCAATAGGAATAGATGGGGAGATAGAGGGAAGCCCTGTCTCAGCCCTTTCTCTACATGAAAGAAAGGAGATGTTGCACCATTGATCAGAACTAAGAATGACATAGTAGTAATGCAGCTCATTAACCATCTGATGAAGGAAATATCAAATCCTAAATGGGTTAGCAGTAAATGAATATAAATCTAGGTTACCTTATCATAGGCCTTGGAAAGATCAATTTTCAAAACAACATCCTTAAGATTTTTAGTTTTCATACTATGCAGGCCTTCCTGAGCAGCCCTAATGGCATCATGAATCTGTCTCCCCTCCAAAAAACCAAATTGTTCTTCAGTAATATGGTCGAACAAAATCCCCTTCAATCATAGAGCAATCACCTTTGTGACCACCTTGTAGATACAATTGCAAAGAGAGATGGGTCTAAAGTCATTCAAAGAGACAATATTGTCCACCTTTGGAATCAACGCAATAAAATTATAATTGAAACTGGCTGGAATCCTCCTAGTGATTCTTGTATCCTCCACTACCTTAAGTAGATAATCACCCATTGTTTCAAAGAGTTCCAGAAAGAATTCGATCGTCCATCCATCAGGCCCAAGGATTTCGTCCTTCTGAAAACTCTGCAGTATTGCCTTAAGTTCACCTTTAGAGATTTCCTCCATTAGATCTAAATTATATTCCTCTTCCACAAACCTAGGGAACACTTGAGCAATATAGATAACTTCAGCAAGGGATGCCTGAACATGTGCCTTGTAAAGCTTCTTAAAATGTTCAACCCCAGTGGAGGCCATGCCTTCAAAAGTGTCATGTGTCGAACCATGTTCATCTACAAGGATCCACACAGTATTGGATGCCTTCCTCCCTCTGGCATATGCATGAAATAATTTAGTGTTGTCATCTCCACATTCCAACCAAATCGCTCGGGTCTTTAATCTCCACATTTCTTCCTTTTCCAGTAACAATGTGATCCTTCTCCCTTCCAACTGGATGAGTTCATCCTTTTCCATCTAATTCATCATCCCACCTCCATCCAAGTTATAGATCCTAGAGAGCTCAATTTCAATCTGGTGCAGCTCACTGTCCTCCCTCTTTCTTTTGTCCACCGCCCAAGATTTGATAGCATCCTTCAAATTCCAGATATTCACTACAAACTAAAAAGCTACAGTGCTCCGATTCCCAGGATCAAAGGGAATCCATCTATTGGAAATAAGGGCCTAGAAACCTTCATCTTTAAGCCAAGTATTGTTGAATTTCAAATGACTTGGCGGTTTAACAGGACCATTCTTGAATTCTAGAAAGATAGGGTAGTGGTCCGAGATTCCACCTTTCCCCACCCATTGTTTGATAAAGTGATGTTGTCCACAATTGTTTATGTAACCAGAAAATGATCTAGTCTCTTTGCCACTCTCCCTTCCCCACATCTGCTGTTTTTCCAAGTGGGTGTGAGCTTATAGGGCTCAATATCCAACCATATCCTCTCAACCAAATTTTGGGTGAAATATTCAGTCAACAAATCCGCACACGCATGAGGCCCCAATACCTCATCCTGCCCCAAGGAGAAGTTCAAATCTCCTCCAATAATCAATAGTTCACCCCTCAAGAGAGAGTTGTTAAATAGATTTTCCCAGAACGGGATCCTATTTAGGTAAGGGCCATAAATGTTAACTACATTGTAGATATCCCCAAGTTCGGATTTAAAGGTCAAACCCAAAACCGATTCCATACCCCAAACATTTAGTACCTTAATATTCTTGACATTCCAACAGATTGCCAAGCCTCCCAAATGACCTTTAACATCTAGTCTCAAAATTCCATCCACCAAACCAACTTTCCAACCTAACTTTTATCTCCTCTCCTGCCCCTAAAGTTTCTTGAAGCAGCAAAATATCAGGGCGATCTAAATCAACCACCCTATGGAGTGTTGATCTTTTATGGGGACCAACAAGACCCCGACAATTAAAGGACATAATATTCATCTCCTACCCTTCTTATGGGCATGCACCGCTCTAAGTTCCCTTTCAATTGAAATTTGTTTTCCCTCTAGCAAATCCTTTCTTGCTCGGGTTTGTGCCTTTGCAAAATGGAAGATCTGCCCCCTCCCCCTAGGAGTCACAACAGTGACCTTTAGTACAAGAACGAAGGAAACAACCTGAATCATATGATTCAGGGGGGGAACAAGGAGGGGATTGTTTGAGAAAATTGGTTCCAACATCGACACAAAAGGGGGTTCCTCAATACATGTAGTAGAGATGGGTGACAGGAGCTCTAGTGGTTTTGAAGACAGAGTCAAGTTTTGAAGCCAATCCACCCAGTCTAGACCTAAAACATTCAAATTATTTGAAAATAAATTAATGGATGGAGAGAGGGAAAAAGAGGAGGTACCAGGAAGAGGAGCCCCGAACAGGAAAGGTTCGCCCACTTGTCTGACCATCTCCACCACCGGTAACCCCACAAGAGGTTCGTCCTCCACCTCGCTAACCTCCACAGTCTCAATCGCTTATCCCACAGCTGAATATGGTGGTGATGATGGGTTAGTACACCCCCCCTCTCCTCCAGATAATGAGATCCCACTATTATTCCGATGCCCATTCAAAGTACGCACAACCAGAGAGCACTCCACTGCAGGGTGACCATACACATGACAACGTCTGCATCTAAACGAGAAATTTTCATAGTCCAAAACCTGATGATAAGAGTACTACCTCCAATCCATCCTCACTGCACCAGGAAGGCCATTCCTGATGTTGACATTAACAAGAATTCAATCCACCCTTTTCAATTTCGTAACCTTGAAGGAAGTATCAGCTTCCAGAAAAGTACCTAACAGGTTCCCAATGTGAGCGAAATGCTCCTCATACCAGAAAGGGAGCATGACCCCCAGTAGTTTGACACAAATCGACACAAGGTCCACCCTTTATCTTCTCACATCAAAAAGAGGGTTCCATCACTTCGACAGAACCGACGCATGTTCAAAGGACCAATTTAGGTTCAACACCTGAATTAAATGATCCTCGTCTTGAAAATTGAAAGCGAACCATCCTAGCACGAGTCCTTCCACTTCAGGAACCTCCCCCAGCTCTGCCATCCAACAATCCTTAGCCTATTTCACCAAAGACCAAACGAAGATCGACTTACCCATGAAATGACCCACTAGCGTGAGTTTTTCCATCTATTCCATCATCTACCAGCCAATTTCCTCCCCAACAGAATAGTTGATGACCATATTCAATTTGATCTAGTTTTTCTTCCACTTTCGAATCACCTTGTTTCTTGGTCTACCATCCTCCTCGCCACTGGTTCCTGAAGAAATGAAACCATTCTCCAATGGGCTAGAGTAGCCCCTTTTCTCTTGCGCACCAATAATGCTGCCCATGAACCCTAAGTGTTCATCCTTCTTGAATGAACCACAGATGGCAAGCGAGAACCAACACCCTCCCTCCAAATCCAATCTGCATTCGGCTCCACTGCAACCCTGTCATCATCATGAAACGATCCCAGCCTCCCTCCTGCATCCAAAGAGATCCACTCCTTTCGACCTGCTAATAACCCACCACCTGAGAAAAATGAGTCTTCTGGCAGCTAAAACGACCATGAAGTAAACAACAACAAATCCGATGGGGAAAACCCATCACCATCTGCCGAAAAAGGTTTTGCAGTAGAGAACCCCTCTGTCCACAACTGCTGAATGGCAGCCACACCTTCTGACACACAGCCACTTGTCGAATGCCAAAAAATCCCCTCCTCCAGGCATTCATAGGAGTAATCCACCTTATCCTCCTCAGCCATAGTGCGGGCAGGTACGACAGTAAAAACACCCAAGTAAAAGAAAATAGTTATAGTATCTACCTTCAGATAATAAAAAAAGAGGAATGTAACTTGCCTCCCAAGAAAAGGATCCCGCCGTGGTCAACACATAACACCATCCGTACTTCGGTTAGCAGTAACACCCACATTGGATCTACTGTAGACTATCAGAGTAGCTAAGTCTGCAATCCATGCCTGCAAATCCTAGTCGTAGCTGCAAACCCTAGCTCTCCTGGCTATGCATATCTCTCATCCTCCCCTTAGGAACTATTCCAAAACATTATTCCCTTCTTTCTTTATTTATACATTGCATGGGACTTTATTTTGAGCCACAATTCAGACATTTATTAGTGGTCTGTCATCTCCTGTCGTAGCTCCTCCTCTCGTTACTACGCCGACATTTACTAGATGAGTTCTTAGTTTTGCTGATAACTTCCCCACATTCGGTCCAGGATTTTCATTCTGAGTCTGATTTGCATTCTATTTTGGTTATGGTTGTGGCGTCTTCTTATCCTTCCATATCACAATTAACTATAGACATTCCTCGATAGTGTGGTCTGTTGCACTACAATAAGTACACTGGGTTGTTAGATTCAGATAATAACTTTGATAATGTCCTAGCACTCCACAGTTATAGCAAGCATTTTTTCCATGACCTTGACCCATAGCTCCTCCACGACCAAAGCCTCCATTATGTCCTTCGTGAAATCCTCCTCAAAATCCTCCTTGTTGCTGATATGGTGGCTAGTTATACTATGGCTGGGTAAATTATTGTGTTTGTTGCTGATTATACTGCAACTGAGTATACTGCAATTGCGACTGATTATACTGTGGTTGTCTCTGATTGTACTGCGAATGAGTATACTGTGGTTGTGGTTGAATTTTTTCCACTGGTTGTTGCTCTTCTCCTGTCATAAAGTATGTATCCATAGTCCTTTCTTGGAGCAAATCATAAGCTTTGCAATCCTTTTCTTCAGGACCAACTGATCGACAAAAGCTGTAGAAGAGATTAGATGGTTTTGACACAACCTTATGTAAGTATACGCATTCTTCTGACCAATTCCCTCTTGTTTGAAAAATTTAGTACCAAGGAAATCCTCCTTGACTCAATGGGTTCAGTGCCCCTGAATGTAATTATTTGTGAAAATCCAAACACTGATCCTTGTGATGTCCTTCATATCGACATCGACTGCACCATACTTCTTTGCAGACTTCTTTCCCCTTCTTAATATCCTGCAATTGGATAGTAAGGTTCGCTAACTGTGACTGTAACTGGCTCATGCCAATCCCTGTTTAACCGACTGGTGAAGCCTCCAACTTCATGGGGACCTCCAAGGATTCCACCTAAGATGTGATCTTCTGCTACATCAACGACATGTGGATATGGGGTACCAAGGTTGTGATCAACCATTATTTGTGTTGCACATCACTCATTCTGAGTCTAACCTTAGCCATTAAGGTTTTGAATCGTTGATCAAAGTCCCACACCGACTCATTGGGGAATTGATTTATTTCCTTCAATTTGGTAATATACTGCAATTCTGATTTATGTTTCTTTAATTCCTCGATTAGTCTAGTCCTAATTTGCGATAGATTTCTCTGGGGATGCCCCGTCGGTAATTATATGAATTTCATGTACCAGTCTAATACCTGACCCTAAAAGGTTGTCGCTAGTTTTCCTTTCTTGATATCGTCATCTTGTACTTGTTTTACCATCCACACTACTTCACATAAGAACCAATATTGTTCGGGATCCTCAGTCCCATTACCCTAAAACAAGAGTAACTTCACGTCATCACCCGCCATCCTGGGTCTCCTCCCAATGCTTGTTGATCTGCTACTATTACCACTGTGTTGACAGGCAGGACAACCCTGCGATGAACTTGCATTTCTTCCTCCTAAGTTTGGCATGGTGCATGGAGCTATAGGAATGTTGTAGGTTTGGGTTGGTCCTTCCTTAGTTTCAGGTGTATCCGGGTCATTTCCTTCGTCACTGTAAGGTCGCTTAGTCCCTTGTGGTCCCTTCTCATAGTTTTTTTTCCAGTCACACTAGGAATCTCTTTAGTCCTCCTCCTTTTTTCTTGCTGGAACATCACCCCACTTCATAGGTGACCATACTCTTCCTTGGTTTCCTACACAGTCTCGTTGTGACTCCCATCCATCTACCCTATATCATTTCATCAAACCCTTACCTTCATAGTAACCAAAACCTCTACACACTGAGGATTTACTCGTCAGGATTCATCTTTAGTATTATTTTTCACAAATGACCATATTGATTCACATATGTAGCGACAATAGAAATATTCTTCTTGGTCTATTAAAAAATTCTTTTTCGGCGTCACTGTAAGATTTGGTTGTGTCGACATCGAATTCAGTAATGTACCCTTCCAAGATGATTTCTATCCACACATCAACATCCCTTGAAGCTTTGTTGTTTACCTTTCACAATTGTGGGATTAGTTTCGGAGTCCACCGATCAGGCTCACCTCCTTGGAAATTCTTCTTCTGGAAAGTAAGTTGCGCCAACCATTCATATTGTACTATCAGGAATTCAGTGAAGAATATTTCATGAATATCAAAGTAGATATATCTTCCCAACCAGTCTTATGTCGTCACTCTCGGGTTCTATTTCTCTTCTTCCACAAACTCTTGGGATTTATTTTCAAACCAATCCTGGATTTCCAGATTTGTCAGATGCCACAACATGTAATCTTCTTCTTCACACTATGGTCCCAGAAACAAAACCATTTGTTGACACACGTCTGTCGATAGGGGTTCACTTCGCACTGCTGTCAACAACTACCAACACAAACTCCCTAAACATCGACCCGAAAAGGATTTACCCTTTTAAGCAACATCTGTGAAGCATAAGCAGTCTCACCCAACATGTTTGAGGGAGGGCTGCAGAAACCAAGTTTCCACAGTGGGAAGAGGACTTTGCACTATCTTTTACCCAATCACAATATTACCTAGAAATCCAGGTTTATAACCGTACTATTAACTAGATCTACTTATCATAATTATTTGCAATTGTATTAACCGATATTTAGATCGTAACAAACATCATCATACATTATATCGATAAGAATTGTGATACTTCCTATCATTCACAGTTAAAGGGAAAACATAGATATAGCATATTCATTCATCCACTTATATGATCCATCACAAATTTAGCCCAATAATGAAAAAAGAATCTATCAATGCATAACTCACATTTAAAACATCGTCAGGCATAACACATTCCATAGAGACAAGACATTCTAACACACCAGATCAAAACATTGATCCAATTTTCTTCAGAAGACTAAGTCTTCGCAATGCCAATACCAGAAATGAACCACACAAGAAAAAAATCATTTCTCTGTTGATTAATTCTTAGCCAAAATATATAAAAAATATTCCAAAAGAACGCCTCAAAAGATATGCCCCTTTGATTTACAATCCTAATTCTACCTATAGGCTCACGGGGCCATTACAAAATGGTCCACTTGACCAATCTCTAACTAACTTAACCAAAATATCTTGGTTTTTCGGTTTCTTCCTCTGTCGTGGTTGACTTTTACCTTTGTCGGCATCCTTCTTGTCAGTGGTAGTACCACAATTTGCATGCTCCAATCCCTTTCGAACGAGAAGGTGCTACAACAGTTTGGAAGGAATATATGTGATCCACATCACCATTTTGTAGCTATACAAGGAACTGATTGTGTTGTTTTTTCTACTCTTTGGGAAGGATTATGCATGAATCTCTTTTCCTTTTCAAATTATGTTTGCAGATTAAAGAATTTTAGTAGCAAGGAGCATTAATATAATGCTCTTACTTCATTAAATGATGAGATATAAGAAATCTCTCCTCTTCTTTCTTGTAGATATTACACTCTAGCGCATGATCATAAAGTTCACAGCTTCTTCATCAAATTCTTCTATCAGAAGCAGTTCAACCAGCTCATTCAAGTGAAGAAACATATATGTTGAAGACATGTTGCTCAAATTGCGTGCCTTGTCCTTTCTAGATGGAGGATTTTCCCCATGTGGTTTTGCCCTATCCCTCATTTTTCTGGACATGAGTAATTGTGAAGGGTGACCATAGCCTTGTTGTTGGGCCCTATATACATATATATTTCTAATTATTTCAGATAATTGCATCATAAAGTCACACTTAAAGGGGGTGTTGGAATATTATAAACCCACTCCATACTTAGGATAGCAATATTTAATCATTTTTATTAATTTTGTATCCACTAACCTGGATAGTTGGCATCCACTTGCACCACTTGGTCAACACTTTCCATCTATACCCAAGGAGCACATTTATACTGATTTTGGTTAGATTTTGCCCACTTTATTGACTGCCAGATTTAGAAACTGCGCCTTCCTACAGATTCTGTCTTTATCGTGTTTTATGCCTGCCTTTCAGTGGATAAGGTAAAGCTAGTCAACTAGGAAACTGCTATCTTTTGTTGCCAACCCATCCTCCATGTTTTTCTCTCCATATTCCATGATTATAATGTTTTTCCATCACTCATGACAACTCACTCATGATTTATCCAATTCGTTAGGTCCTTAATAGATTTGGAAAGTGCTTTAGTCACCTATGGGGGTTTATCATTTTTTAGTAAGTTTGCTTTATGAGCTAGTATGAGTTGTCTTCTAGCAACTCAATTTTTCTTTATAAGGATGTATTATCAATTTAATATCATCATCAATGAATAATCAATTCATTTGATCAATAGTCAATTACTATTCTTCTCTTGTATTTAGACTCTTTATTATTCTCTTTATTTTCCTTGTGCATGCTTGTGAGAATTATCTTTGTAGCTAGATCTACATACTGTGCTTCTTCTTAGCATCAAGTCTCTATTTCTTCATAGTATCATAGCTACTATTTATACACATTCTATCATTCTCTTATGTATACTTCCATACTACATAGTGATTTTCCTATTGTTGTTCATGTCCATTACTAGACTATGGTTTAATCCATAAATTTGAGTTTGGAGACATAGCTTTATAATTAAAGGGAAAATAGATGGTTGTAGGTGAGCATAGAGGTTGGGAAATATAGGAACCTTTACCCCTTGAGTTCTGGTACTTTTGTATGCTTGGGAAGCCATAATTTATGCTACAAAAGGTTTGTTGAGGCCTGGAAAATCGCAGGTGGCAATAGTAAGGGATTCTCCCCAATCAGCGATCCCAACTAGCCCGCTGACTGTTTGGTATAGGGAATCCGTCCGGTTTGCGGTCCGGCTACCGTAGGTCAAAGTAACAAACAAAGGCTTTACCGGTTGGGCCCG
>LPNX010701032.1:415364-438072 GCA_001517045.1 Pseudotsuga menziesii
AATGACCTATATTGAAATAAAGTTATTTTAGCTTGCAGTGTCAACGATGAAATGTAGTGGAGTTACCTTTACCCACATCTATGAGTGGAAGAGGTGCTCACCTTACTATGACTCCTCTATATTGTCATGTTGGATCATTGTGGTAGTGATGGTGATGTTGGGTTTTAGATCAATGATCCCTTATCCCTTGTTTGTGACTGCAATGTTGGTTTCTAAACTAGACTCATAATCAAGATCTAACTTTGAAGATTTCAATATCAACCACCAATGATTGCTTTGAGCGACATTAATTAGTGTTGTGCTAGGGGCTCTTATGGAACTTGCACCATTTCCTAGTGTCCTTCTTTGTCTTCAAATTACCCTTCTTTTCTTGTGGGTTGGACTGATTATCTTGGGGTTGGTTTTCCTTACTATGTACTTTGTTTTATGAGCTAGAGTTTCCCATGTCTTTCCTCTACAACGTAACTCTCGTAACTCTTGATTCATAGTTCGTAACTCTCACTTGTTCTTTTGCTTGAATTTTTGCTCGATATTGTAGCGTATCGATAAGTGAATCCCATTGATAAGATATCCAGAAACTACATTTTGGTTTGGATGTAGCTATGTAGGTCCCCACGGTATTTTAGATTCGGATTCCTCTAGGATTCTTTGATACCCAACTTAGTGCACAAGCTATGGAAGGTATTTGTGAACTCTGACATTGTTTAGTCCCTCCCTTAAGACAGTGTGGTCCATCTCATGTACTAGTATTCATAGTTTCCCATAAGGTCATATTGTTCCTTAACGACATCTATAAAAGAGGATTAATTGGGATAGGCCTAAAAAATTCCAAACTTGTTTGTTAAGGTTTTCTCACAATAAGTTTCCCAACAATTTTTGACATGGGGGACAACCTTAAGGAGCACAAAGGTGATCTTTTCCTTGTTGGAAAATTTGTGGACAAATAAATAACCTTCTAGTAGACTCAACCATTTATCTAGGACATCAAAATTGATATGGAATTCAAATAAAGGGATATCAAAGTTAACTTGTACCTTGAAGGACGTGGATCCTCTGAAGTGACTGCTTCATGATCCCACCATAGCGGGTGACATCCATTAAAGGATTTGGGGGAAATTGTCCATATTTTCGTTACTTTATCACGTGAGGGATTCCTTGAGCAACAACTTGATAAGATATATAGACATGTATTCTCTCTTTTCCTTGGCCACGAGAGGCGTTTTTGGCCACCAAGGGTGGTATTTCTCAAGCTCAACAAGTTAAATACCCAACTGTCTATATCACAACCTAGTCAGGAACATGTATGGAGAAATAACAAAAGAGTAGGTTGCTATGATACCACTAATCCATATTTATGTGAGAACAAAATGAAAGAGCATATATAGAACCACATGCATAGATATATTTCAAGGAACACAATGGTATAGTAAACTCATATTACATTAAATGAATGAAACATAATAGACTATAAAATAAAAGCAACTAGAATGGTGGTATCTTTATATCTGAGAAGAGATGTTGTGGATACACTCATTTGTCACAAGTTGATTAAAAAAGGAGGAAAAATGGGACTTTTATCATACTAATGAGGGAAAAAACCCTAAAAACCCAAAAACCTAACCCTAGCTAATGAGCCATAAAAAGGTTTGCAGTCCTTGAGGTGGTTAGTTGAGGTATCAACTTCTTAAGGGCATGATGTTGGCATAATATCTTTGTTTAAGGAACTTGGTATCCCATTGGAAAGGTCTAGCCAATAAGTACACATATTTCCCACATAGACTTCTTTTGGGTATTTTTATATTGTGGCATAACCAAAAATAATCATTTAGGGCCTCAAAACGACACAAAAGTCTTGGACACGAAAATATGTAAATATACTGCTAAACTTGAAAAATTATTTTGAGCCAGTGTAATAGGTGGGTGGCCACTGATATCCATTTGGATCATTCCTCCCCCCTTAGGAAGAAATTCTCTACATTGTGTTAATTTGACTCATCATATGGAGAAACTTTTGCTGAATTTGACTCCCAGTGAGCCACTTACTTTGGTGAAGAAATTGCTCAACTTTGATGTTGAGATGAACATGTTGTTGGTGAGTACCCCTCAATTGTGTATCGATGATCTGATCAACTGTAGATTGCTCCAAATATTCAAGGTTGAGTTATGACAGTTCCAATTACTTTGCTACCTCGGCTGTGTCCAACAATGGCGGAAAATATGAGCGAAGGAGCTCCACATTAAATACCAGGTGCATGCCAAGAAAGGGAGGAATGTGTAATTCAAAGGAATTGTCACAAAATTCCTTGGTGATGGTGTGAGTCCCATATTGAAGTGGACGAATCTTGTGATGGCGTCCCATGAGCCACTCTTTCTGCAAATGCAACAAAACAAACCTTATCACTCACCTGAAATTTGCGTGGAAGTCGATGATGGTCATGTCGATACTTGTACTCGGCATTATATTTCTATAGAATGACATGGCCTTGCTGACGAATGTGTTGAATTTATTGAAAAAATCGAGTGGAATTGTATTCTTCAGTGTGATCATGGGAAAATTCCTCCTATTTTTAGGAAATGGGTAGAGCTAAATCAATTGGGACCAATGGTTAGAACCCCAAGCACACCTAGAAAGGGATATGTCTAGTAGATCTATGAAGGGATCTATTGTAGCTATGTTGAATATATGGAAGTCTCTCATCCCATGTTCGGGGATGTTTAGAATTCTACCTCCTCAGAATATGCAAAATCATCCTATTGACCACCTCTTTCTGTCCATTAGTTTGGGGGTGGAAGGTAGTCGATTGGGTAAGTTTGGTGTCCATTAGTGACCATAGGCTAAACCAAAATGTGCCCAAGAATCTGTTCTCCTGGTATGAAATTATAGTTTATGGTAGCCTGAAATGAACCCAAACATATTTGAAGAAGATCTTAGCACTGACTTTGTTGGTGATGCTCTTCTTATAGGCTATCAAAATGGCCATATTAGAGAAGCAATCCACAACCGCAAAAACACACTCATTACCATGCTTGGTTGAAGGTATTCCTAAGATGTAGTCCATGGAGATGGACTCCCAAGGCCCATTGGGAGTAGGAAAAGGGGAATACAACCTTGCTTTTTAACGACAAGTTTCACGATGGCACATGCATTGCATGATATGATATACCTGCCAACGTCTTTTCAAAGCTTTAGCCAATAAATTTACTTCTACAAAACTGCTACTGTCTTTTCTATGCCAAAGTTCCCTTCCACCCTATTATAATGCACTTCCCAAATTAGATTTGCACACTCACTTGAAGGAACGCATATATGGCCTAGGTGGAATAACATTCCTTCTTGGAGATGAAATTTTTCCACTGCAGTGGCTGCACATAATGCTCAAAAGGTGGAAGAGAAATCAGGATCACTATCATACAGTTGAGACCACCCATAGGTATCATGGAGACAAGAGTTGAGAACCATGGTTAAGGATGCTATTGGAGGTCGACTGAGGCAATCAATGACTCGATTGGTGCTTCCCTTCTTATAATTGATGTTGAAGTGGAATTGCTGCAAGTATGATGACCACTTTTAGTAGTGATCATTCTATAAATTCTCTTGTGTTTGCATGAACTATAGGGGCTTGTCATTAGTGTGGATGATTGTCTCTTTGTCGAGAATGTAATGCTTCTATTGGCAGAAATATTAGACAATGGAATGCATTTCCTTGTCATATGTGGGGTATTTGTGGACTGCATCTAAGAGTGTCTCACTATGATATGTCACTGGGTAGCCATGTTGAGTGAGGACTACGCTAATATCATTGTCCAAAGAATATGTCTCAATTTCAAAGAGTTATTGAAGATCTGGTAAGGTAAGGATGGGTGTTGAACATAAATGTTTCTTCATATCCTCAAATTCTTGTTGTTGTGACTTGGACCAAACAAACTTGGCCTTAGATCCACCTTTGGTCACTTGGCTAAGGGCCCATGCAATATGAGAGAATCCCAGCACAAACCTGCGATACAAGTTAGCAAGGACTAGGAAGTTGTGAAACTCTATGAGGGTTTTTAAGGTTGGCCAGTTGCGAATGGCTTGGATATTGGATCGATCCACATGCACACCATGAACATCCATGATGTATCCTAGACACCAAATTCTCTCCATGCTAAATTATCACTTTTCTAGATTGGCATATAACTTGTGTAGTCGTAGGGTGTTAGGGACCTATTGAATATGATGAAAATGTGTTTCCATGTTCTGCTGTAGATGAGGATGTCACCTAGATATATGAATACAAAATAATTTGTGAATAGAAAGAGAATATCATTCATCATCCTCGTGAAAATCATTAGAGAATTAGTCAAGAAAAAAGGAATGTGTTGGTGAAAACCCACCAACAAAGCCTCGTCGATAGGGGTTCTCACTCTATCGATGCCCAACTAGCGCGATCTCCCTAAGAACCGGCCCAGACAGGTTTGACCCTGCCTGACAACACCAGAAGAGCGGATGAAGTCTCACCTGAGATGTCGAGGGAGAGCTGTCGGAACCAAGTTTCTAGCAGTAAGAAGGGAAGGCAGGGCATCATCAAATAAACAACATAATCATCAAATACTTCAGAGACAATTAATCAAAATCACATCATTCATCACAAATTTATCAACATAACTAGTGGATCACTAACAGGTCGCATCATTTACTTATTCATCGCAGCAGTAACATTCATTCATATAACATATTCAGTAAACATTCATCATCAAAATCGTAACACATAAAGACATGAAAGAAATAAGAGACAGGATCAATTTAGGGAAACATCCGTCATGTCATATTAATTCTGTGCAATAGATCCACATCATACAGTACTTCTCCATAGCAGGAGACTGATCACAACCCAAGATTCAAAAACTGCTCAAGAATAAAATGAAGCGACAAGATCACAATCAGATCGCAAAATAGATTGATCGATTGATCTTTCACCTCTATGATGCTACTCTAGGATATGATTCGAATATATCCCTAATGATATTACAATTGCAATTCTAATTCTATATATAGGCTTGTGCCTTTACATCCAAGGTCCACTTCTAACTAACTTCTAACAAAATAGTGACCTATATCCACAACATGTGGTTAAACGGTACAAAATTGCATAAGAAATTCCAACAATAGCTATTCTTCTACCTATCACGCTCATTTGGTCCCGTGTGGTGTCACGTGAGCTTGTGTATCCTTTGTGGTGCTATGTAACTCACTTAACCAAACCCCTGCCAATAGGCCCCAACCACAGTCTTGTGGCTCGTCCTCAAGCCACGTCAGGTAGACAGGGTGTACTCCGTCGTCTTGGTATTGAAGTCCTCGAACTGATGCAAGATCCCTCAAACTTGGAGCTGGACTTGTTTAGTTGTATCTTGAGAATTTAGTAGGTTCTACTTCAGTGGGTGCGTCTCCTTGGCCTTGCTATCCACCATATTCCTGCCTTCTTGAACTTCATGCAGCGCAGCGACTGCTTTGACAACTAACTTCCTGCCAATGTACTGGAATTCATCCAGCTGGGTGCTATGCTTGCGCTGACATTCTTGGGCTCTGGAGGCTCTCTTCTGTGGGTCCTTCAACTCTTCAGAGTGCGTGATCTGAACCATGAGAGGCATTGCTTTTGGCGACGTCTTCAAGGTCGTCAACTGAGCGTCAGCTTCCCGCACTTGCTCGGTCAATTGATCCAATTGGTCATCTTGGACGACACTTTTCCAGAACTATGTCATTGCTTCGGTGATCATCTTTGCTTCTTGCTCCATAGCTTCAAACTGGGCTGCGATCTCTTTGATAGTATTTTTCCGCTCGATAATCTGCTTAGGCAACTTCTTGGGGTAAACAAGGGAATTCAACAGATTGTTGGTCAACTGGAGCTGGGCAATAACTTCCCCAAGTCACTTGGCCTTGGAAACTATAGTGAGTTCCACCGTGCTTTCATAGATATGTTGACAAGCCTCGTCAATGGCTTACTCAACCGCGTCGTAACTAGTATAGAGCTACGCTCTCTCGACAACGAGGTGGTCTTGCTCCTTCTTTAAATCCATGATTTCTTCAACGGATTTTCGCTGCAGCTCTTCCTGTGCTTTCTTTAATGTGGCAATCTCCCACCCCTTTTATTTTGCAATCTTCTCTTTGAATTGCTGCAGCACATTAGCTTCTTCCTACAGCTTCTTAGCCGAGTACTGCGGTTGCATGTACCCATCGATAAGCTCCTTCTATCTATCAGCCAACTCCTGGCTGGCACCCTACTGCAGCTGCACTAGAACCTGATTTGGTAACTTGTTGAGATCAAAACCAATGCTTGGTAATGGCTACAGCAATGAGTTTACTTATGTACTGCTCGCGTCGATTGCAGTCAGGGGAACCTAAACGTTCCTCGCCCATGGCTCGGTGCTAATCGTTGGGAATTCCTGCATCACAACCTTCTTTGGTGTTGTTTTGGAAACAACAGCATAAATAGAATCTAACTTAGCTCTTACTGCGACAAACCCTTCTTGGTTGGAATGACGCATGGCTTGCGCAGCAGCATCGGATGAGTCTGTTACAGCTTTGATGAGGCACTGCAGTTGGCTCTCCATCATAGAACGAGAGCTGCTACCTGCGTCGAATTCCATCCTCCTTTTAGTTTGTGCCTCCTCTAACATGCATTGTGCTTTCAGATCAGATTCCGTTCACGACTCGCCATTGGATTCACGGGTACCTTGCCCTTCTTGGATAGGCTCGTCAGGGGCATCTACTGGAGGCCCTGTAGATATCTCCTCCACACTTACAAGTTCACGCCATGCAGCCGGCCACTCTTGAATGACGACATCCAATTCTTCGTCTGTGATTTTGTAGGCCATAGGAAGCGATTGCTTGTCAGGGTCCCATCACGCCTGGATATAAATGGAATGGAGCCCGATAGTAAATCGAAGGATCCTATGATATTTGGATCCAGGGGCATTGGATAAATGGGGAACCTTAATGGCTGCGGCCTGCAGCGCTTCCCAATAGACCCAAAAATGGATCACACAGTCCATTTATCGATTGGGTTCCGTGACCCACCATAACTTATGATACCATGTGCCTTTGCACAGCTTCACAGCAGCGAATGACATCGGCTGATAGTCCTTTGGCTCCATCCATGTGACTAATGCAATGAGAATCAACAACCAATTGTAGGAAAAGGGTCATTCCCTGACATGAGTAGAGACAACATCCTCTAGCAACTAGTTTAACAGAAACAGGGACAAGTTCATTTGTACGCCCTCGACGCATTTTTGTGCAAATGCAACCACACCCAAATTGCATTGGACAGGCCTATTCTTCCTAATGATCTTGCTAGCCAAAATACGCACCTTGATACTCACTGCTCACTCAGTAATACTGTCGATGCAATAGGCGCGGCCATCGCGCTGCAATCCAAATCTCTCCTTCAACTGTTGGGAAAGCTTTTTGTCATTGTCCTACCCTCTAAAATACTGCGCTGGATCTTCTCTGGCCTTTGGTAACCCCGTAATGTCTGAAATTAGGTCAATCGTGACTGGAATAGTGTCATTCAACCATAGCATCCCACCATGAAAGCATGCCAATAGCTGTTTGACGCATGCGTGTGCTTCATTCAATCACCCAAAATGAGGCTTGTTAATGAGCCCCAACAACCCAAACTTGTCCAAGCCCTATGCCCATGGGTGAGGAATCCATACGATAGGTGTGCTGGGCACCGTAGGTACCGACTGGTAAGGTTCATTCACTATGTCCTTCAGTGGCAACAAATCATGGTCTTCATACTTCATCTTAACTAGGGTAAGTATGATGTCCATCGAGCAAGTCATCCTTTCTAATAGCGGTAGCAACTTCGTCGGATACTTCTGATTCTTGGTGAGCTTATTTGGCTTCGCCCCAGGCTATGTTGGACTGAAATATCCAAGGATATCATTGATAGAGATGCCCCTGGGCACCACATAATCAATATCTCTCGAGCTTGATGGCCTGGTCTGTGTTGTTTCCTCCCCTTGCGCCCTAGCAGAAGTGCAAGTGTATCTCTTATGCGACAGTGTGGAACTGGGCTTCTGGGCCTTTCCCTTCCCTCTAAGGATCAAAGAGGATCCGATTTGCATGCTCATGACTTTCTCTTTGATTGCCATGGGTCGGATGAGGGATTCCTGCTCGCTCAAAATATCGGTTATGTCAGGAGTGCTCAGCATGCCGCACTCTGCAATCCTCACAATGCAAACAACTACATCATAATTTCACTCCTTTCCTATTGCACAAAATTCTACTACTGCGTTGAGCTCAACACTGCACTCAATTCAACTGAACAATGCTTTTATCCCACATCCTGCGCCTTCTTATAACCAATTTACTGATCCAATCTCATCATTTCCAAATCTGTTGTGTCCATCATTACCAAATCTGGCATTAATGACCCCAAATCCGTTGGCAATCCCATCTCACTAACAGTCGGATCGGTCATAAATGTGCGTCGCTTCACCAAGTGTCACCACCTAACTAATTTAACTGTCTGTATTTATTTCTTATTTGACCAATTCACAACCCCGCGGCTGTTGTAGGTGGTCTCCCTCACAACGCTACTGATTCCTATCCTTGCGCAGCTTCTTCCTTTGTGCTTGCCTTGTTGCTATCTACCTAGTCTTCCTCTATTTTTTTTTGTTAACTCTTGCACAGTGCCTCAAGCATTACGCGGCTCGGGCCCTATCCTATAGGGCTTTGAGCGACTACCATTCACAAGTTTCGGTAGCACCGTACCATCTAATTTTTGTAATTGAACTTCACCCCCAGAAGTAATTGAATGAACAACATACGGGCCTAACCAGTGCATCTGTAACTTACCTGGATGCTTCATGAACTTACTATCGTATAAAAACACTAAGTCTCCCTTTGTAAATTGCTTATTCTTAATGTGGCGATCATGCCATCCCTTCTGTCGATCCTTCTCGACGCACTGATGGAAACTTGCGAGAAAGTGGTCCTCTTCAAGCTGGATCAACTATGCGATGCGCTCCTCTAGTGCTTCCGCACTATCCATGCCAATTGTAGCAGCAATATGTAGACTAGGAACAATGTATTCTGTAGGCATGACTACCTCTTGCCCATATACCAATTTAAACGGTGTTTGTCCTGTCAACCTTTTACAAGTGATGCGATATGCCCAGAATACCACTGGAATTTTCAAATCCTAGTCGTTGCGATTAGAATTGCATACCTTTGTAAGCGCGATTTCCAATATTTTGTTGAAGGCCTCGACAGTCCCATTTTCCTGTGGATGGTATGGTGTGCTTTTCTTATGCTACACCTCAACTCCTCGGTTAGTACTCTCACCGTTTGATTGATAAAGTGACTACCTTGGTCACACATCAATATCCTAGGACATCCAAACCGTGTCACAATATTCTTGAATATGAACCTTGCGGCTATCGCAGCAGTGCAATCCACAACTAGCACGGTCTCCGCCCAGCTTTTCAGATAGTCAGTTGCTGTAATGATGTACTGTGCACCATTCCTCTTTCCTGGTGGATTAATTGGACCCAGAAAATCCACAACCCATTTATCAAAAGGTTGTAGAGTTACTTGTGGCACAAACGTCATCTCATCCCTCTGTGATGGTTTTTCGACATGCTAATAGACATCGCAACTTCATGCATAATCTTCTACGTCCTTATGTAAATTATGCCACCATAGCCTAGCATGCAACACCTTACACGCAGTATCCCTTCCTCCATAGTGGCCGTCCGCTATTCTTGCATGCACTTATGCTAAAATATGTCCTTGCTCATGCGGTAAGATGCACCGTCACAAGATTTCATCTGGTCCAAGTTTGTATAATTTCCTAGCAATCAACTGGAAATATGAAGCCTTCACTACCAACTGCTTCTTCTGAATGGTCGATAGGTCCTTTGGGGCTACTCCAGTTTCCAAGAACTAAATGATTGGAGCATAATGGTCATCTATGATCTCTACCTAGAACAACTGTGCATCGGGAAATCCATCATCAATATTGGTAGGTTCCTCTCCTATCTCAATGCGAGATAGATGATTAGGGCCAACATTCAACCGTCCTGGCTTCACAATTATCTCAAAGTTGAATTCTTGAAAAAGTAGCAGCCATCGACATATCTCCCCCCCCAACACAGGCTTATTGACCCGATAATGCAAAGCAGAATGGTCTGTGAACATTTTGAAGTGACCACCCAACAAATAGTACCTAAAATTCTGCAGTGCATAAACCATGGCCAAGCCCTGTCTCTCAGTGGTTGTGTAATTCTTTTCAGCAAAAGACAACTTCCTACTTGCAAATGCAATCAGACAATCCTGGCCACGCTCGTCTGGTTGCGCAAGTACTATCCCCAGTGCAACAGAAGAGGCGTCGACATGGAAATGGAATTCCTTATTCCAATTAGGCAATACAAGTATAGGTGCCGACGCCATCTTGGCCTTCAGTGTGTCGAAGCTTCCCTGACATTCTTGATTCCACTCAATGCAACATCCTTCTTTAACAACTTCTCCATAGGGGCAATAATTGTAACGTCTCCTTTGATGAACTTACGATAGTACCTCATGTGTCCTAGTGTCACACAAGGCATATTCACATTAGTTGGTGGTGATAGACTAAGGATAAGCACAATCTTCGCAGGGTCGACTGACAACCCTTGCTTGCATACTATGTATCCTAACAATATCCCGAATGGCGCACAAAAAATGCACTTCTTTGAATTCAATGCAATTTGATGTTGTCAATACCTTTCCAACATCAATCATAGGTTTTCTAAATGATCCTTAACCAGACCATAAACTGTCCAATCATCCATGTATACCTAGAGGAAATTCTGAATGAAAGCTTTGAACGCAGCGACGACCACCCGAGAAAATTTCGTTGGTGCATTCTTCAATACAAAGGGCATGACTGTATATTGAAAACAACCCCATTTAGTGACAAATGTAGTTTTATGTCGATCTTCTTTTGCGATTTGGATCCGGTGATACCTCGAAAATCCATCCGTGAAGGAGTACATGTCCTGACCGCCTACCCCTGTAAGGACCTCATCTGTAAAGGGATTTGGAAAAGGATCATGTAGGTGGGCATCATTCAGCTTTCTTAGGTCGACACAAATGCGATCCTCTCCAATTTTCTTGTCCTAGACCACCATAGGGCTTATCCATTCCGATTCCTCAACAAGATCAATGATTCCAATGTCCAACATCCAGTCGAGCTTAGCCTTGACACGTTCTTTGTATCGCGGGTTCAGTAGATACAGCCTCTGTCGCATAAGTTTCGCGTCTGGTTTCAGTGGGATTTTCATCTCTCCTAGATCCCCTAATATCCCTTTCATTTATGAGAACTATGTCGGAAAGAGATCTTGGAACTCATGTAGAAGATCTATGATTTGTACCATTGTTTCATCATCCCAATAGTCCCCAATATTATCAAACTTCGAGTTCTCTTCTGTCCCAATGTTAACTTTTATGATCTTCAGCAACTAAATCATGGGGTCAGTTGGTATGTCTGGTGCTGCAATGTCGTGACTTCCTTCTGATTCCAGAATATTGACATTCCACATGTCATCATCATCTTCAAGTTCACCAGATAGATTGTAGCACATCATCATGGATTGCATATGATCCTGCGCATGCGTATCTACAGGGTATGCGACTGATACAACCTTCAATACTACATCGTGGATGAGTTGGAGTGCATTGTGGACCTCAGGGTTAGCATCCCAGAAACTAAAAGTCTGTGCAAAGCAAATCAACAGCTCCTCCTAGGTAGGTATGGTTCTGCACAATTCTGCTGCTACATACCAGTATCTAGGCATCTCATCCTTGGGTCACGACGCCCACAAGGCCCGACATTCCATCAAATGACTAGTGGGGTCATTTTGCCCATCATATCTCTTAGAATGATAGATCTCTGAATCACCAAAGCGCACCATCATCAATTGTTGACATTGTGCCCATTCATGGATTGTCTACTTGTGAGTCACCCACCAGCATGCTATGCTTGCCTTCAATGCTTCTTATAACACCAACAACCTCTGTGGTTCAAACCCTTTTTCTTAAAATTCTTTGAGGAATCCAGATAACTCAGATATCCCCTCATAGATCGAGAACTCAATAACCTCAGTTGTGACACAATGTAGGGATTGCATGACAAGTCCACACTTTCTAAAAGACACCTCATGCAGCTGATTTTTCCAATTTTCTAAAGCATCATCAGAATCAGAGGACACAGAGCTAGCGCTGTGCCATCTAAGTTTGCCATCGACAGTAGGGTGGATATAGTATTCGGAGATATTGTAGGTGTGATCCCAGCCTCTACCAACTTCATCCTTGACAGCTTCAATATAGTGGTGTCCTTCATGAGGGTCCATGGGAGAAATGATCCTAATATCTTGGTTTTAAAATGTCATAACCCGCTTCTTGAAATTGATAGCTGCCATGTTATCATTGGCCCATCCAATCCCCAACAACGTAGGATAAAATCCTTCACTTTCAACTACTTCAATAACATCAAAATCAGCATATGTCTTCATACCTTCGACATCAACGACCAGGTTGGAGACATGACCAATAGGATGAACTTTGGCCTAATTTGCTAGTCACAGTTGTACAGGGGGCAATCCCAACGTTGAATTTCCCATCAGCTGCCAAGTCTGCTTATTCAAAATATTCACGTTCGACCTGAGATCCATAATGACTGAATCGACTTCATAATCCCCAATCTGAATGTTCATTCTCATCTCTTTGCCTGTCTTTCTCTTCTAGAGGGAACTCATTGTGAAATATTTCAGCATCTTGTTCCAGTGGTATAACAACTTCTCAATCTCAACGAGAGCCTCGAGATCTCCAACTAGCGACAAAATCTCTCAAAAAAATATTGCAAGGTACCATGATGTTGCAATGGTCCTGCCTCCACAGATGGATCAAAAGCAGATGGCATTTCACCAACAGGTGACTTACCTAGATTTCTCCTAATTGCATGCTTGGCTTGAAAGAAGGTATCTTTTTTCTGTCACAATATCAAATGCTACCTTTTTCTTCCCATTAAACCGAACTTGTTGACGGGGTCCACCTTCTTCGGTTGTTGCACCTGCACGAGTGACGATGGCTACGTCGACAGCCTGGGCTCTGGGTTCGGCTAGAATCATCGCAACCGTTTGTCCTTGATTCTGGTTCTGAGCTTGGTTCAGGGGTGGATTTTGATTCGACGACGATTTCATAGGATGATTTTGAGTTTGATTCTGCATTGGCTGCTGGTTCTGTAGTTGGTTTTGGTTTTGGAACTGGTTCTACAACTGAGGGATGTTTTCGGCCTGCCATTTCGCAATCAACTAAGGGAAATTTTCAACATTATGCTCACTTGCTATGCAGTATGTACACTGTGCATGAGGACACTCCCTCTGGAAGTGCCCAAATAGTCCACATGTGTCACACTGGATTGAATCTTGACCTCATCCTCCCCCTCATCCGAAGCCTCCTCGTCGTCCCCTAAGTCCTCCTCAGAATCCTCCTTGTCACTGGTACTATTGTTGAGCGACTTGCTGATATTGTTGTTGGGATAGCTACTATAGGGGATTCAGTTGCTGCTGAACGTAGTGTTCTTCTTGAACAAACTACAGTTGAGGCTGAGCGATCAACAATTGATTGTACTGTGGTTGCAGTGCAAACTGTGGTTGTGCTAAAAACTGCGCATGCGGTGCGAACTGTGGCTGTGACTGCGACAAAATAAACTGCATTTATGGAGGTGGTGTATACTGCACTTGAGATGTCGGCTGCACCATCTACGGCTGAGGCTACGAATTTTGGATCACGTGGGGATCCTTGCCCTTCACAAAATATGAATCATATGTTTTCTCTTGAAACAAGTCATAAGATCGGCAATCTTTATCTTTGTGCCCCACTAAGCGAAAAAAGGAGAAATACAAATGTTCTGCCTTCATAACCATCTTCTTCATGTAGCTATAATTTTCATGTCAATGCCCATATACCTGACATACACGACACCATGGCACAACAACACAAATCAAGGGGTTCGGTGCTCCTGAGAGCAAATAATTTCGAAACGTCGAACATGTGTCCTTGGTGTGTCCATCCACATGACACCGTGTGCACTAGAGGTCATCATGTTCTTCCTTTTCCTTCTTGATATCTTGCAGCTAGAGTGTCAAATTTGCTAGCTGCGCCTGAATCTGGTTCATTATGACTACAGTCTCCCCAATCGACAAAGCTTCTAACTTCATCACAATCTCTAGAGCCTCGCTCTTGTTGCAATATTTTGCTGCATTAATGGTTGTCTGATGTGCGAGACCAGTGCAGCGATGAACCACTCCTTGTGCTCAAAATCACTCATTTAGAGGCTAACTCGGGCCATCAATGTCTTAAAACGTTGATCAAAATCCAAAACAGTTTCATTTGAAAAGTGCTTGATCTCCTTGAGTTATGTAATATATTGGGCCTTAGATTTGGGTTTCTCAAATTCCTCGAATAGTCCCTCCTAGATCTCATTCAGTGTTTTTGCTATGGTCTCCTGAGGAACCTACATGAATCTAATGTACCAGTCAAGAGCACGACCCCTGAGGGTGGTCACTAATTGGATTTTCTTGATATCATCATCCACACTCTGTTTGGCATTCCAGACTGCTTCACACAAGAACCAATACTGCTCTGGGTCATCAGTCCCATTTCCATGGAATATTGGTAGCTTCATCTCATCGCCCACCATTCTGGGCCTTCTTCCCCAAAATGGTGCTTTACTACTAGATTGCTACTGGCACACCATACAAGTTGACGTAGAATGCGATTTTCTACCTAATGGTGGAGTAGTGCATGAAGGTGTGGAGAAGTTACTACTGGGGTTCGAACTTACCGCTACCCTTTGCGTAGCCTGGGTCTGGTCGTCCTCATCGTCACTATAGGTTCACTTCATCTCGTGTGGTTATTCTTCATAGCCTTGCATCTTGATTGTAGTAGGATCTTCCCTTGTCCTCTCCCTCTTCTCTTGTCAAAACCTTTCTCCTCCCCTCGTACAACCACTTGTTTCCTCGACAACCCTCACAGTTTCATCAGAACTCATACCCATCTACCGCTTATCTTTCCATTTTCCTCCCCCCTTTCATCATAGTGTCCACAGCCTCTGCACACTATAGTTCTACTACTCGAGTTGCATTTTTAGAATACTCTTCTTGTAGACAAGCATCTTAATATATAATTGTAGAGACAACAAGAACCTACCTCGTGGTCCATTGAAGAACTGTCTTTCTGCTTCGCTGTATGACTTGTTGGTATCGACTGCAAACTTAGTGATGTATCCTTCCAGAATACTATCCATCCATACTTTGACAGCTCATGATGCCTTGTTTTCCACTGTTTCTCTCAATTCCTGGATCACTTCAGGGGTCCAGGATGTCGGCTCCCCTCCTTGGTGGTTGTTCTTCTTGTAAGTGAACCACTCTAGCCACTCATATAGTATGACTAGAAATTCATAGAAGAACCATTCATAGGCACTGTTGTAGATATATATGGCCAACCAATCGTTTGTCGACAACTTTGGATTCTGATTTTCTACTTCAGCAAAATCTCGCAGCTTTAGGTCGACCCAATCTTCGATCTCCGGTTTAGTTGGATGCCGCAACATATCTTTCCTTCAGTTGCAATAAGGTCTCGACAATGGAACCTTTTGTTGTAGAAAAACCACCAACAAAGCCTCGTCAACAAGGGCTCTCACTCTGTCAATGCCCAACCAGCGCGATCTCCCTAAGGACCGGCCCAGACAGGTTTGACCCTGCCCGACAACACCCACAGAGCGGATGAAGTCTCACCTGAGATGTCAAGGGAGAGCCATTGAAACCAAGTTTTCGGTAGTAAGAAGGGAGGGTAGGGCATCCGCAAATAAATAACATAATCATCAAATACTTTAGAGACAGTTAATCAGAATCACAGCATTCATCACAGAACTATCAGCATAACTAGTGGATCGCTAACATGTCGCATCATTTACTTATTCATCACAATAGTAACATTCATTCATATAACAGATTCAATAAACATTCATCATTTACATCGCAGCACATAAAGGCAGGAAATAAATAAGAGACAAGATCAATTTAGGGAAACATCCGTGATGTCATATTACTTCTGTGCAACAGATCCACATCATACAATACTTCTCCACAACAGGAGACTGATCATAACCCAAGATTCAAAAACTGCTCAACAACAAAATGAAGCGACAAGATCACAATCAGATCGCAAAATGGACTGATTGATTGATATTTCACCTCTATGATGCTACTCCAGGATATGATTCGATATCTCCCTCATGATATTACAATTGCAATTCTAATTCTATATATAGGTTTGCGCCTTTACATCCAAGGTCCACTTCTAACTAACTTCTAACAAACTAGTGACCTATATCCACAAAATGTGGTCAAATGGTACAAAATTGGATAAGAAATTCCAAAAATGGTTATTATTCCTCCTATCGCGTTGATTTGGTCCTGCGCGGTGTCGTGTGAGCTTGCGCAGCCTCCGCAGTGTTGCGCAACTCACTTACCCAAACCCCTACCAACATCATGACCAACCACTTGAAAATCCCTTTCTGATATATGAAGGTAGTCTTCGAAACATCGATCAACTCAATTGGTACTTGATGATAGCCATACTTCAATTCAATCTTACTAAAATAGTTGTCACCCTTGAGTTGGTCAAGACGGTCACTGATATGACGAATGTGATACATATTTTGAATTGTGATTTTGTTTAGATCTCTATAAATAAATACAGAGTCACCAAGTCCCATATTTCTTTTGCACCAACACAATTCGACTCCCACAAGGTGAGGATCTTGGATGGATGTTCCCATTTTGTATCGATTATTGAGTATGTTGGTTGATTTCTTAATTTTCCATGAGGGAATTCATGCATATCAACCCATTAGGTAGAGACTCCTTGGGTATCAAATCAATTGAGTGCTTGACCTAGCAATGTAATGGCACCCTAGTAGGTGTAGTGAAGATGTCTTATCTGCCTCCTTCTTCTATGTAAAGAGAATATGTGTGGAGATGGTGGATGTTGCTGTGGTATTTTATTCTCGTTCAGAGTGAATCATGAAGAGGACAAATTTCCTAGTTTGGGAAATTAATTTATGAAGTGCTTAGTTGTGATGAGAGACACTCTATTAGTGAGAAATTCCTTTGATATCATGTAGAGTTGTTTTCCTTTAGTAATAATTACACTATGAGGTCTAGATTCATACACAACATGAAACTTCCACATATATGGTTATCCTAAAAGAACATTACAAAATTCAAGTGGGGAAACATCTCACATTACCTCATCTTTGAAGGGCTTGATTCCGTAAGGTAGATGACATTATTGACTGACATGGATGTCCCATCCCTGGCTAAGCCATCCAATGTTGTAGGGTTTCAAGTGTTGTGTTGTTGGAAACTTCAACCATTTGATGACCTATGTTGAAATTAGTTTCTTTTGGATTCTATTGTCAACAATGAAATGAAATGGAGTTCCCTTTACCCACATCTGCGAGTGGAAGATGCGCTCGAGCCTCCCTATAACTCCTCTATATTGTTCAGATGGATCTTTGTGGTAGCTATGGTGATGTTATCAATGCCATTTGCTTCCCCTTGCACAATACTACGATGTTGGGTTTTGAGTTAGAGTCAAAACTGGGATCTTAATCTCAAGCTTTAATCTTGACCACCAATAATTGTTTTGAGAGACATTCATCGGTGTTGTGCCAAGGAATCTTATAGAACTTGCACCATTTCCTGGTTTCCTTATTTTTCTTCTTGTTACCCTTATTTTCTTATTGAATGGATTTGGTTACCTTGGGGTTGGTTGTATTTATGCTATCCTTTGTTTTGTGAGCTAGGATTCCCCTTGCCTTGCTTCTATGGTGAATTCATAAACCCAAACTCTCACTTTTTCTTCTTCTTGATTTTTTTTCGATCTTGACAACATATCGATAAGTGACTTCCAGTGACGAGATGTACAGAAACTCCATTTCAGTTTGGATGTACTTATGTAGTCCCCCACAATATTTTAGAACCATATGCCACTTAGAGTGTGTGATACCCAACTTGGTGCACAAGGTATGGAAGGTATTTGTGAACTCTGACATTGTTTGGTCTCTCTCTTGATGCTCTGTGGTCCTTCTCGAGTACTAGTCATCATTGTTTCCAATAGGGTAATATTGTTCCTTAATGACATTTATAAAAGAGGCCCAAGTGGGATTGGCCTAAAAAATTCCATACTCCTCTATTAAGTTTTGTTCACAATAAGTTTCCCACTAATTTTTGACATGGGAGACAACCTTAAGGAGCACAAAGGTGATAAAGTTCCCTGTCAAAAAAATTGTGGATAGAGAAATACCCTTCTAGCAGATTCAACCATTTATCTAGGGCATCAACATTGACTTGGCCTTCAAATAAAGGGATACCAAATTTAACTTATACATTTAAGGGTGTGTCTCCTCCAAAGTCTTTTTTTGATGATCCCTTTGTTGTAGTCCTCATTCGTTGAAGGATTTGGGCAAAATTGTCCATCATCTTGTTCCTATGTTGTGCAAGGGATTCCTTGAGAAACAAATTGATAGTATCTCCTACTTTGTATTCTCTCTTTTCCTTGTTCGTGGTAGGCATTTTGGGCTGTCGAGGGAATTCTTTATCAAGCTCAACTAGTTCAATACCCAATGTTCTATATCTCAACTTGTCATGGACATGCATGGAGAAATGACAAATGAGCAGGTTTCTATGATATCACTGATCCAGATTTATGTGAGAACAAAATGAAAGAGCATATTTAGAACCACATACACATATATTTGCAAGGAACATGGTGATGCAGTAAACTCATATTCTATTAAATGACTAAAACAAAATAGATTGTAAAATATAAGCAGATAGAATAGTGGTATCTTTATCTCTGAGAAGAGAAGTGGTGGATACACTCATTCATCACAAGATGATTAGAAAAGGAAGTTGAAGGGCATTTTTATCATATGAATGAGGGGAAAAATTCTAAACATAAAAAAACCTAACCCTAGGGTATGAAACATAAAAAAAAAATTGTGAGCCCCGAGGTGGTTTGTTGAGGTGTCAACTTCTCAAGGGAATAACTTGTGCATACAATCTTCATTTAGGGTGCTTGGTATCCCATTGGAAAGGTATATCCGAGAAGTACACATTTCTTCTATCCATATTTCCCTGGGGTATAGTTGGACTATGAAATTGTGAAAAAACGTCATTTAGGGACTCAAAATGGCCCCATAAGTTTTGGACACAACAATCCGTAAACAAATTGCCAAACTGGAAAAATTGTTTTAGCCAATGGAATATGTAGGTGGCCACTGATATCCATCTAGATAATAAAGTGCCTAAAAATTCATTAAATCATTATCCATGACAAGGTTTACCTTTAATATTAAAGTGATTAATCTCACTATAAGTGATTAGGGTGGGTTTACGTGCAAGTTTGAGTATTTGAAGACTAAAATGAAACTAGTACCTATGTCATAGATGATTACAACTAAGATGACTCTCGTTACCATATTTTGGCACTTGGGATATATTATAAGGTGATACAACAACCTTGTTTCTAATACATCTATAATAGACTCACTTTTCATTCATGAAGGTCGAAGGTTTGAACTCTAACTATTTTAAGCCCCAAAGGCTGAGGGAAGAAACTTGAAAGAACTACAAACAATAACAATATATCCACATATCCATTGTTTTACAAAATTTTAGATAAGAACGATTATGTTTAAGCAAGTAGAATATGACCACACATAAATCAAAAGACAACAAACGTACATTGCATAGTTCACTTTATTGCCAATTCTACACTTGTGAGACCCAATGGATCCCTCTTGTGCTTTGGTGTTGTGATTTATTAAAACAAAATTCAGATAGGATATTCCTTACTCTCCCCAACAATGAAGTCTCATACTATATTTGACTTAATCCAAGTATCACAGTTCCTCGACACCATATTCCAATGAAAATCATTTGAGGTGAAGAATCATTTTTTGTTTCATGGAAAGAGAGGGATAATAATTTGTTCCATTTAGACCTCATATTCCATATGGAAAATCCAAATATTCTTATGGTCAACCATTCAATATTTATAAGAAACTCTCAAATGCAAATAAAAAATGAAGTATAACAATGAACATAAATCATAAGTGATAAACATGGATAGTAGAAGGTCAATCAAGATAAATTGTTTGTTCACCAACATTCATAAAAATGCAACAAAGCACTTATTGCAAGTGTACAACCTTCATATATCTTTTTATTTATGGAACCAACATAATAATTTTTGACCAAGAAGATTTATTTTACCGAAGGATAACAAATGCAGTGAATGTTGGGTTGGTTTTGAAGCCAAGGATCATTGTTCCCAAATGAAATGATTTACTAGTTTTGACATGCTTTAAAAAATAAACATGTCTTTATTTCATGCAAATTATTTTATATATTTTCAAGATTTTCTATTTCTATGTTGTGGTTTTTTATTTTACCTATTCACCTTTTTCCATAAAATGTTGAACTATTTTGATGACGTTTTAAAAGCTTTGTTGGGTTTTAGATAATGAATATATTTATTTTGGTTAAAACACATTGACTTTTGCATCTCTCCAAATGGTAAATACACATATTGAGTTTTTACAAATGGTAAACATGTAATGTGTATTTATCATAATGATATTTTCCAAATGGTAAATATGCATTACATGTTTATATTTTTTTAGTTTTCCAAATGGTATTTATGAAGGTTCTAAATGGTAAAATGGTAAATACATAATGCATATTTCCAATATCGTGGTTTCCCTAATGGTAAATATTAATTTATGTTTACCATTTTATTAATTTTCAAATTGTATAGACCATATTGAGGTTTAGTAAATGTAGTAAAACAAAAAATGCACCATATATCGATATGCACTCAAATAGAAAATGCATCATATATGGTAAATATGACGCGCACCCAAATAAAAATGAATATTGGTTTCTTGACAAACACGTTAAGATATTGATAGGTACATAATTTGTATGAAGTATGCATGATAACACGAGGGCGTAGTAGGAGTGCTTTGCAATATCATATTGTGCCCAACCTAAAGATCAAGAACATTGTGTGTATGGACTATGCATAATAACAAGCGTGCTTTGCTTTATCTTATCACACCCATCCATAAGACAAACAATTGAAATGTGGATATTGTCCTAGTACATGTTGAATAACTTAGGGCACATCCACATTGTCATTCAACAACATAGGGGATAAGGACATGTTTTTCAATAACCTTAGGAGTATGATGTAGGAGCATCATCAATGAAATAGAGTGTCCCTTGTAAGGAGGAAAAATACCAAGAAAAATATTTGAGATTGAAGAAAGCATAATGATGTTATTGGAATAATAAGGAGTCACATGGAGAATGAAAGGTGAGGATGAAGTTGATATGGTCAAATTTGATAATTACGTATATAAGAAACTTAGAAACCCTAAATGATGAAGCAAGAAAGTGTGGCTATAAAAATATAATATTAAAGACAACAAAGAGAGGAAATTCTTCCAAAAATGAGTCAAAGAACAAAGGGCCTTTGAGTGAGTAAGTGAGAGAGAGGGAGAGCCAGGGGGGAGAGCATAAGGTTTTGCAATGACTAAGTTATTTATTGGTGTGTAGGGGTCAAATGCACATGCTTGAATTTGAAGAGAATAAAAATTGATGTTGGTGGTGGTTTTTATGTCTTGAAGGGTTTTACACTATAATTTCTTCTGTTCATTAATGTAATTCTATATGGTAATTGTAATGTCTATGCTATTGTTTTATGGCCTTTTTTATGAAATGAAGAAGGCATGCACTGTTTTCATTAATAATTTACAATGCTTCCATCAGGTTGGATTCACTCCCATATTTTGTAGTTATGTACCATGAGATTAGGAAATTTAAGTTTGCATTACAAAATTCCAATAGTATTACAAGGAGGCACTAATATTAATCCTTCTAATCTAATCCACATGCCATATTCAACGTGTTCACAATAATCATTAACACTAATTCGTCCTTGTTGTTTTCCATAAATAATAAGTAGATTCGCAATGATGTGTGATTGTCAACTATGTTGTAAGATGTCCTATGACCATGTTGATGGAGTCTGAACTAGTATGCTTACTAACCAATTACATGGGACCTATCCAAACCTTGTGATGACATTTTGTGTACAAAAATTGAGAAACTATTTGGCCATCATTCCTGGGTTTGGCAATAACATTAGGTTATTCCATGAAGCCGCCAATGGTGATTAAAATGAATATCTTTTGATCCAATGTGATAGGGAGGGGTCTTAGATAGTTTATTTCATGTCTCTAAAGTAGTGCGCAAGAGACCTGGAGCATTCTTAGGCTCATGTAATTGACATCATATATTTATTTCCAATTTTCCTTCTTTGTTTAGTTTGCTCAGTACAAGGAAATAAAGGGGTTGACATTGCTACAGAAAACAAGAAATGTTAAGATTCAATATCCTTTATCTGTGGAAGGATTGCAGGTTTCATGGAAGGTAAAGCTCATGGATTTATATTTGTTATATATATATATATATATATATATGTGTGTGTGTGTGTGTGTGTGTGTGTGTGTGTATATACATATATATACATATATATACATAT
>LPNX010701032.1:438622-493041 GCA_001517045.1 Pseudotsuga menziesii
GGAAACGTTGGGAATATAAATCACTACAAGGAATGTTGGATGTGATTTGAATAGATGTAGAGAAATAGGAGGAACACGCTTGTTAATTTAGGGTTTAGAGTTTGAGACCAATAATTGCAAACCGATCTTCCTATTTTGAGATTGTATGAATCTTGGAGAGATACAAACCTCCAAATTGCAAGCCATAGGATGATATCACCATATTATTCAATAAAGAGCTCTATTCTATCACTTTCCTTTTGTCTAATTGTTAACATCGAATTCCATCCATAATTTGTTATGTAGCATCTACATTTGCATGAATGTTAAGTGTGCGAGTTCTGTGATTGTTATCTGCTGACATTGTCAATCTAGTTCTTTAACTATGTTGGTAATATATATACCTTGGTTGTGAATCAAGTGGTATTAGATACAATTAGATTTGGGTTGATAAGTTGCAGAATTATTAGAACTATTTTTGTTGTGAGAATTGTGTTCCATGAGTTCATATCTCATGCAACTGTGGTAGCAAGGAGACATAAGAGGGTTGTTTTAGTTGGTTATTACTAGAAGAAGTATGGTGGGAGTAGGTATCAAGAGAGGCCTATGAAATTTATTCTAGTTGTTGATTATGAGAAAGATCCCAAGGACGTCATCATGAAAAGGAGTATCCCAAGGAGGTGTGAGGAATCGTGAATTGGAGGAATTGATGAGACAAACTGAAGAATTAGAGAATAAAAGAAATATAGATATTGAAGTCATAACATATTCATGGTTATAAGGTGAGATAGAGGAAGAAAAATAAGCTATTGAAAGAGACCCACCTGCACATTTGATTTATTTTTTGAAGAACAGAGGTAATGCAATAATGGAAGTTTCTTGCTACAATGGTAGTTTGAAAGCATAGACTCTCATTGATTGAATATAATACCTTGAGAGATACTTTGAGTGCAAGAATTCTCAAGACCTCAATAGAGTTTGTTTTGAAAAAATGAAGCTAAAAGGGCATACTTCACCTTGGTGGTATGTTGTGTAGAAAGACACAATAAACAAGCCCAGGGAGAAGATTAAAACTTGGAAGAAAAGGGTGAGTAAAATCAAGGAGAAATTCTTGAATGTTGATTATCAACATAGTTTGTGCAGAGAAATGCAAAATTTGTGGCAAAAAGAGACATATTTCTATGAGTATACACTAAAATATTTCTTGAAATTATCGCTTAGAACAAGAATTAAAGAGCCCGAGTATCAAAGGGTAGTGGGGTATTTTAATGGATTGAAGTTTCAAACCCAAGATGAGATGAGTACCCATTATTTGTGAACCATGGATGAAGCTTATCAAATTTCTTCGAAGGTAGAGGAAAATATTTATTGGAAGTGCCAGTATAACTGTAGAGGAAGGGACCTTAGAGGAAGAGTGAAGGTTGCAAGAGGGTTGTTTAGTAGTTGGAGAGAATATGAAGCAACTAGCAGTCAAGTTACCAAATGAGACAATTGTGATGGAATATGTAAAGGTTTTGGTAGAGGTAAGGGTAAGTATGTGATTACATGCTATAGATGTGGAGTAGAATGGAACAAGTCATATAAATTCCTAGAGAAGGACAATCTAGGAAGAAAGAATGAGTCCATGACTCATGTGGCGTAGGAAAACGAGACATCAATTGTAGGAGATAATGTTGTATTACTTCAATATGAATAGGGGGAAAGCTTCATGTTGATAAGTGTGTTTCTTAATCCCAAGAAGAAGATTGTGGAGGAACCTGCATGGAGGAAGAGGTTTTTTAAATTCAAATGCAAGGTTCAAGGTATATGTTGCAATTTGATCATGAATGATAGAAGCAAAAAAAATTGGTTTCCACAAAGGTGATAGAGAATATAAAATTCATGTGTGTTTCTCATCCCAATCCATGTCAGGTTTCATGGCGACAAAAGGGTCAACCAATCGTTGTGACAGAGTAGCGTTTCTTGAGTTTTCAGATCAACAACCTTAGCAATAATGTATTATGTGATGTGGTTTAATTGGATGCATATCATGTGTTGCTTGGAAGGCCATGGCTATTTGATAGGAATTTTTCCATGATGTTAGGAAAAATACATATGAGTTTAACACGGATGGACAACGTTACAAATTGGAGGTGATGGTGGAAGATGAAACACCAATAGTGGAATATAGTGATAGTAGAAGTAGTTGTAGTAGAATCGATTGAGTAATGTTGTGTTCAAACAAATAGTTTTTTGAAGGAAAAATTATTAGGAAAAATTATGTTTGGTCATGCTTCCAAAGAAGGTTCAAGAAGTTGAGGAAAAGAGACATGTATCGATGGAGATTCATCATCTATTAGATGGGTTTCCAAGGATTGTTGTGGATGATATGCCAATGGGTATGCCCTCCCACGAGAAGTATTTCATATCAGATTAACTTGATTCTAGGATTGAGTTTGCCTAACGAGGATCCTTATCAAATGAATCCCATGGAGAGTGAAGAAGTAAATATATAGTTGCAAGAATTTCTTGACAAGGGTTAAATCCAAGAAAGTTTAAATCCTTGTGTTATCCTAGTGGAATGGTAATTGAATAAGGGTGGCAAATGGTGAATGTGCACTAGTTCACAAACCATTAACAAGATTAATATTAACTATCAATTTTCTTTACTAAGAATGGCGAACTTTATCATGTACTGTTTGAGTGGGGAAAAGTACTTTTCAAAGATAGATTTGAAGAGTGGATACCATTAGATTAAGATAAGGGAAGGTGAGGAGAGGAAGACAATGTTCAAGACAATGGATGGATTATTTGAATGGTTGATTATGCCTTTTGGACTGACCAATGCACCTAATACATTTATGACATTAATGAATGAAGACTTGAAGCCATTTCCTAGGATATTTGTCATTGAGTATCTTGACGACATTTTGATTTTTAACAGGTTTAGAGAAGAACATTTGGAGCATATGAAATAAGTGTTGTCTAGGTTGAATGAGGAGAAACTATAAATCAATTTGAAGAACTATTTTACATAGGTTTTGTAGTTTCTAATTAAGGTTTGAAAATGGATCCTGAAAGGGTGAAAGCCATTGTGGATTGGCATATGACTATATGTATGAAATTTCAGTGGGATGTTGAGATTTTATCAAAAAATTATAAAAAATGTTAATGAGATTTATGCACCACTCATAGAGTGCATGAATAAGGGGGATTTCCATTGGACAACACCAACACCAAATTATTTTGAGACCTTGAATAAGAAAGTGATTGAACAACTGGTGTTGGTGCTTCCAACTTTTAGCAAGGTGTTCCAAGTGGATTGTGACGCAATTGGTTCAATGATTGGAGCATTTCCAGGTCAAGAAGCTAAGTCTGTAGCAATATTTAGTGAGAATTTGAATGCTGCAAAGAAAAACTATTATATTTATGAAAAAAAATTATATGCTAATGTTCTATCCTTGAAGAAATACAGAAATTATTTGCTATCAAAATAATTTGTGTTGTTTACTAATCATAAGGCATTGTAGTACATAAATAATGATGATGGTGATGATAGTTATTAATGTCCACTGAGACCAAATTTGGTTTACCAAGCCTTAAAAAGATAAGGAGTCACTTGGTTTTCTTTATAATTTTATTTCTATGCTTAAAAGGATTTAAGAGAAGCATTACTAAATAACCATAGTTATGATGAGTTAGAAGGCCAGGGAAATCAATATTGTGGCAAATGTTTTTAAATCGCACTCTAATGTGGGTGTATACAGTACATTATATGAGGAAGTGATTTTTGTCTCCAACCCTCTTTGGGCCACAAAGATGATATATTCTTTCGTCGCATAATGTTTTAGTAAATAAATCTATTAAATCTACTATTTTATTGTTATATTAATCAAATTCATAGAATAGTTAGCGAGTCAAAGGTGTTAAGATTCCATATGCTAAGATAGATAAAATTAGTATTCAATTCAATTTCACAACAATATCATATACATGATCATTGAAAGAATCACAATCACATGATATACACCGATTTATCCTGGGAAACCCTTTAGGGGAAGAAAACCGAGCAAAAATTCCTCAATATAGATGTATCAAAAGTAAAAATATAAAAACCCAAACAAGTGATCCTTCTCCTTTCAGATCTATATCTCTCTCTCCTATGTCCATTACATAAGTGAGCATGTGTGTTCAAATGATGAGCACATCGCTCCTATTTATACTTTATCTTCCACTTGAATTTTTCTGTAACTAGATCGTCCCAACAAACTTACTGGGTCGACTTACCTAGGAAGAATCAAAACAATATAATATTACTTTCTGGAGGGTTCTATCGACCAGAATTACAACAGAGGTTTTACCTCATGACTCTATGATGACCAAATACAATAAAAACATCCTGACGGAGGAATAAAACATCTTCGAATAAATTACAATAATAAAATACAATAGAATATTCTTTGAAGTTACAATATTTCAACACTCCCCCTTAATGAGAAGGGTATTCTACTGACAACAACATCATCAACTATAGGAGCAAGGAGAGAGAGCATCATCAACTGTAGGAATAAGGAGGGAGAGCATAATAAAAAACATCAAGGTGATACATCTATAAATCATTGGAAGTTTTCAACAACATCAACAACTGGAACAATTACTGGAACATCTTCAATATCTTCAGTACTGGAGCATCATATTCTATAACATTGAGTCTTTACCTTTGATCTTCATCTTCTACAACACTCGATCACTCGATCAACAACAACATCATCTACAACAACACTTGATCTTTCGATCAACAACAACATCATCCACACTAACACTTGATCTTTCGATAAACAACAACATCATATGCAACAACACTTGATCTTTTGATCAACAACAACATCATCTGCAAAAAACATAACCAGCAACACACATGATCCAATTACGGGATGATCAATCCCTCTCACTTTAATGCATAAGTCCAAGGATGATGCAATCCTAACCACATCACTGAGAAAAAATTATGAGGATCACTTTAGGACTAATGTCTAGGGATGATACAATCCCAACCACAACACGGAGACAAAATTATGTGGATCACTTTAGGACTAATCTCTACGGATGATACAATCCCAACCACATTACGGAGAAAAAAGTCTGTGGATCACTTTAGGAAATATGTCTAGGGATGATACAATCCCAACCATATCACGGAGACAAAAGTTTGTGGATCACTTTAGGACTAATGTCTAGGGATGATACAATCCCACTGCAACATCATCATTACTGTTGTTCCCCCTTTCGAGGAAGTCCTTTCAAACCACACCAATATTGTCATGGAAGTATTCAAAATTTACTCGAGACAAAGGCTTAGTAAATACATCAGAAACTTGCTCATCAATGCTCACATACTGGAGCTTTATAGCTCCCTTATGTACCATATCCCATATATAAAAATACTAGATTTCTTTATGATTTGACTTGTCATGGAACACTGGGTTATCTGTCATCTTTATACAACTCTAGTTGTCACATAGAATCATCGTGGTATCCAAATCCAAGTCAAATAGACCTGACATCAATTTTTGAAGCCATATGGCTTCACAACTAGTAGAACAAGCTACTATATACTCTGCTTCAGCTGTGCTAAGAGCAACATTGGACTGCTTCCTAATAAATCATGAGATCATAGTGGATCCCAGACAATAACATCCACCCGAGGTTCTCTTCCTGTCTGAGACACTTCCATCCCAATCTGCATCTGTATAACCATACAATCTGTAGTCAAGATATCCAACATAGTATAGACCAAAGTCTATCGTACCTTTTAGGTACCTCATCACATCCTTTGCAACTACCAAGTGAACACGTCTAGGATCAACTAGATACTGAATCAGGGTGTTCACAACAAAGCATATATCTGGCCTGGTATTATTCAGATACATCGACGACCAAATAATCTATCTGTACTAAGTCACATCCATGAACTTTGACGATTCATCAACTAACAACTTCAGGTTGGTATCCATGGGTGTGTACATGGATTTACATTCCTACATATCAAATATTTTTAGGATTTCCACAACATACTTTCCCTCCTTGAGAAATATTCCTTTTGGGTTCTTCCATACTTCCAGACCTAGAAAATAGTGCATCAATCCAAGCTCTTTCATCTCAAATTCTTCAACGAGCTTCTTCTTGCACTCTACAATATGTTTCTCATTTCCTGTCAGAAATAAATCATACACATACAACAATAACATGACATGTTCATCATCCATAACCTTAAAGTAAAGGTTAGGGTCAGGTTTACTTTTGGTAAGTCCCAAGCTCGTAAAAAGGATATCTATCCTTCCATACCAAGATGTAGAAGCTTGCTTCGATCCATACAGATCCTTCTTCAACTTGCATACATGAGTTTGCCTATCTTCAACTTTAAATCCCCGTGGTTGTTCTATGTACACTTCTTCCTCAATAGCACCATTTAGGAAAGTTGTCTTCACATCCATCTGGTGCAAACTCCACTTCATCATGGATGCAAGTGCCATGATGGTTCTAATGGAAGTGTACCTTGCTACTGGCACAAATGTCTCTTCATAATCAATTCCCTCTTTCTAGCCACAAACCTTTCCTTGTATTTCTCAATACTTCCATCAGATGCATGCTTTATCTTGTAGATCCACTTGGAATATACCACACTTTTGGGAACTATATCCCAAAAATCGTTCTTCATTATTGATTGGTATTCTTCTGTCATCGATTCTACCCATTCTTTTTTCTATATAGCTTCTTCATAACTGGTAGGTTATTTATCTACAAGATCACACATTAAAGCCACATGGAGCTCCATACTTCTTTCTTACTCTTTCCATACTTCTCTGCTTCTTGTATAATTTCTCTTACCCAAGCAAGATTTCTCTTTTGTGACATATTCATAGTAGAAGGTTCTTGAGGTTCTAGCATATCATGGTCTTTTGATGTTTCATCTTTAGGGGAGGGTGCAACTTCTATATTTCTGGGAGGTACATCTTCTTCATATACTTCTTCTTGCTGGCACTTTTTGGATCTCTGAGAGTTGCTTCTTCATCAACTGTTACATCTATACTAATCTCCATGTGATGGAATCCTAGAATGTATATTCTGAAGGCATTGGAGACTTTACAGTATCCAAAAAATATTTCCCTCTTTCCGGAAGGGTCCAAATTGGTTCTCTTTTCTTTTGGTATGTGAACATATACTGGGAAACCAAATATCTTGAGGTGGCTCACTTCAGGTTTCTTTCTTGTGAATATTTCTTATGGAGTCTTGAAGCCAATGGCACTATGGGATAATCTATTTTGTACATAAACTATCGTCCTTGCTGCTTCAGCCCATAGATGCATTGGAAGATATTTATCATGTATCATTGTATTCACTGCTTCCATAATGGTCCTATTCTTTCTTTCCGCAACACCATTATATTGAGGATTATAGGGAGTAGTTAGTTCCCTCTTCATTCTAGCTTCTTTACAAAAGGCTTCAAAATATTTTGAAGTATATTCTCCACCATTTTCTGTTCTTAGTGTCTTGATTCTTCTTTATGAATGATTCCCTATCAATGCTTTGAATTCCTTGAATTTTCCAAATACTTTATCCTTCATTTTCAAGAAATATATCCATGTCTTTCTTGAATAGTAATCATTAAAAGTAACATAATATTCATAACCACTCAAATATGTGGAGGGCATTGGACCACATACATCTGAATGGATTTATTCCAACGTACCTTTAGTCTTTCTCTCACTCTTTGGAAATGGATTCTTGATATTCTTTCCTTTTTCACATCCTTTTCAAATGCCTTCATGATCAATCTTCAAATATGGTAAATATAAAACTTCCTTCATCTTCATGGGGTTTCTAGAATCAAGATTGTAGCTTGCTTCACCAATTACTTTGATAGGGTATTGATAGTCATATCCTAATGATATCTTCTGAGGAGAGTTCTCCTCTTCAAGTTTTGACATATTTTTCTTTTGTCCCATCATGTTCTTGGAAACACCACTATCAATAAGCCATGTATCTTCTCCAGGTGTCACAGACCTAGAGAGTGCAGAGAATAATACATACTCTTTTGCATATTCTTCTTTTGCTTGTTTTCTTTGAGGTCCTTCTTCCTCTTCTTATTCATCTTCATATTGAGCTAGGTGTCCATGCTGTGTTTTGTTTTTGTTCCTCTTCTTGTATTCTTCTTTATTCAATGGACAATTTCTGGCAATGTGTCCTATCCTGTCACAATTGAAACATTGAAAGTTGGAGTAGTTTCTTCTTTGATTGTTTCCTCTTGTCCTTTGGAACTTCTTGGGAGGTTGAGACTCCTTGTTTCTTTCCTTCTTGAATTTAGATTGAATTCTTCCTCTCTTGGTATGGGTGGATAGGGCTTGATCATCTTCTTTAAGGAGAGATTTTCTATTGGCTACTCTAGCCTCCTCTTGGATGCAATCATCCCATACAATGTCGAATTTCATGCTTTCCTTTTTGGTATACATAGTCTGTATGAATGAATCCCAAGGTCTAGTGAGACCATTGAGAGCATTCATAACTAGATCATCTTCATCAAGGGAGACTCCAATGGCTTCTAGTTTCTCCTTGAACTGGGAGACCCTTGTGAATTAGTTTTGGATGGATTCTCCTTGGCTCATATTGGTACCCTTCAATTGAGTTCTCAAATTCATCTTTCTATTGATGTTCCTTCATACATTCTAGATAGGGCATCATACATCTCCTTTGGGGTCTACTTGGATGGCACTTGAGGAATCAAGTGATATTTGATAGAATCAACAACGATCCTCATTGTCCTAATTAGGTCCTTCTTATGCTTCTCCTTAGCTTCATCCTCTTCAGGTTCTGCAACTTCTTCCTTGATGTATTTGGCAAGATCGTTTTTTCTAAGAATGAGGCCAATCCTATATTTCCATGCTTGAAATTTCTCTGTGCCTTCTAGCTTATCCTCAAGCTTAGTGCTTAGGGCCATCTTACCTAGAAAGTCACCAAAAAATGAAATTGATCAAAATGAAAAACTTACCTTACCAGGAGATGTGCTTGACTGATGTGAATTGACTGGTACACTTGGTTTCTGGAGATTCCAAATCTTCACCTCTCAAAATTGACTTGCAAGATTTTGATCTGCAGTTTCTGCAGTTTCTTCTTTTTTGGTTTTTTGTAGTTTTCTGGTCCAAAGTCACAACTAGGGTTTGAATTTCTCGGAGATCTACCCACTCAAAAATTTCGATATAGGGATAAATAGATGTTCCCTAGGGAGGCACAACTTTCTATGCAATCATATTTCCAAAATTCCAACTTTAACAAAAACCTCAATTTCTTGCTGGAGGGAGAAGAGAGAGAGTTTCACCTTGTGAAAGCTGTCCTATTCAGGATAGCTGTGAAACCATATTAAGATTCCATATGATAATATAGAAAACATTAGTATTTAATTCATTTCACAAAAATAGCATATATAAGATCATTGAAAGAAACACAATCACAAGATAAACACCGATTTATCCTAGGAAACCCTCAAGGGGAAGAAAACCCAACAAAACTTCCTCAATATAGATGTATCAAAAGTATAGAGATAAAACCCCAAACAAGTGCCTTCTCCTTGTAGATATATATATATATCTCCTATGCACATTACGCAAGTGAGTGTGGCTGTTCAAATGAGAAGCACATTACTCTTATTTATACTTTATCTTCCACTTGAATTTTTCCCTAATTAGGTCGACCCCAACAAACTTACTGGGTCGACTTACCTAGGAAGACTCAAAACAATATAATATTACTTTCTGGAGAGTTCTATCGAACCGAATTACAATGAAGGTTTTACCTCATGACTCTATGATGACCAAATACAATAACACCACCCCGACGGAGGAATAAGACATCTCCAAATAAATTACAATAGAATATTCTTCAAAGTTACAATATTTCAACAAAAGGCCCCATTAGTGGCTCCCACCCACAACCCCTCCCCGTGAGGCTTTGAACCCTTGACCTAATGGGCATTAAACCCCATATAACCAATTGGGCTACACCTCATGGGTAAGATGAGTCAAGGCAAGATGAATCATAAGCATTTGAAATGAGTGGAGTTTTTGTAGAGTTATTCATTTGTTTTGAAACATAAGTTTGTAAAGTCTAATAGGGTTGCATATGCAATATTAAGCCAAAGAGTGACGTTGTTGAATACCATGTTGGTTAAGATTGATAGTTTGGATAGTATGAAAGAGTTGTGCAAATTATATAGATTTTGTAGAGGCATGGAGAGTGTGCAAAGAACCATGGGGTATAGATAGTATACAATTTTTGGATTTCAAAATCCAAGAGGGGTTATTTTTTAAGAATTAGAAGTTGTGTATTCCATGGAGTTCATTGAGACTCAATCTCATTCAAGAAATACATACCAGAAGTTTAAGTGGACATTTTGGAGTGGATAAGACCAAGGAATTGGTGGGTGAAATGTATTTTTGGCCTACCATCTTGACAAAAATGTCAATAAATATGTTGAGTGTTGTAATATTTGTCAATTGGAAAAAGGAAGGAGTCATAATACTAGGTTGTATACTCCTTTACCAATAATGAGAATCCATGGGAGGACATAAGCATGGATTTTGTTTTGGAACTTCCCAAGACTCAAAGGAATTATGATTCAGTGCTAGTTGTGGTGGCTATATTTTCTAAGATGGCACGTTTCATACCATGCAAGAATACCAAAGATGCTACTCATTTGGATGTGTTATTTTTTGAAGAGGTTGCGAGATTGCATGGGTTGCCAAGGAGTATCACTCAACCAAATTTACTCAATATCTTAAACACTTTTGGAGGACTCTTTGGAAGAAATGGGTTCTAATTTATAGTACAACCTAGCATATCATCCATAAATAGATGGTCATATAGAGGTGGTTAACCAAAGTCTGGGAAACTCATTGAAAACTTTGATTGGAGACGAATCAGGTCGATGGGATTTAGTTATAGCTCAAGATGGATTTTCCTACAATAATTTAGTGAATAGATCCATTGGCATAAATTCATTTTATTATAGTGTATGGAAAGTCTCCAAAGGGTGTTCTAGACTTGGTTGAGTTACCAGATGTTGGGGTTAAAAGGAGTGCTAATGCAAATTATTTTCTAGAGAGCATGCAGGAGCTGATCCATGAACGAGTTAAGAAGTTACACCAAAGTTATGATAACTATAAGAATAAAGACAAATTTGCATATGAAATTGAAGGTTTTTTAAGAAGGTGATATAGTGATGACATATTTGAGGAAGGATAGATTTCTAAGAGGAACATATAGCAAGCTCAAGTACAAGAAAAATGGTCCATTTAAGATTCTAAGTAAGACTTATGATAATGCCTATAAGTTGAATTTGTAGGAGGCCTTTGTTATTTCTCCAATATTTAATGCTTTTGACTTATATGAGTTCAATGAAGAAGAAGAGGATGGTGCAATAGGCACCACATAAGATGGGGAAAAAATTACTAGTTAAACCAATTGAATAAATTGTAGAAATACTAGCAATGAGGGTTAACAAGAGGACTCGAGGTTGAGATGATTACGAAATATAGTCAAATGGAAGAATAAAAACTTGGAGGATGCATTGTGGATTATTAAAGAAGAGTTCACTCACATTTAGTGGTCTACATCACTTTAAAATTCCATAGTTCAATCCACATGAGTTGGATGCTCATGTTTCTTACCAAGTGTGTCTAATGTAGGAGCAACCTTGGGATCACATAATCAACATCAAAGTTTTTTTTCCAATATGCATTATTTGTTTAGTTTGCTTAGTCAAAGGAAATAAGGAGGCCAACATACACTATGAAGAGAGGAAACATGAAACTTCAATATCCTTTGGTTGCAGAAGGACTGCATGTTTTGTGAAAGGTAAAGCCCACAAAGTTTTATTGGCCAAGTTTCCACACATTATTAAGGGAGTAAAAGATAATTAATTGAGATACAAATAAAAATAAAAATATTAGAATCCATTTAAAAGCAACTTAGTTCACACCAAGGATGGGAAGTCGTAGAGACAATGTTGGGAATACAAATAAATGCAAAGATTGTTGGACTCCTATGTGAGTTGAATAACTACTAAGAAATTATAAACTAAATGTATACGGTTGATCAGGCATTCGACTTCAACATGCTAAACCAAAAGAGGAGCGCAAGTGTTGATTTATGGTTTGGAGTTTGAGACTTAGAATTGCAAGCCCATATTGTCATTATGAGATTGCATGATTCTTGGAGAGACACATACCTCTGGATTCTAGATTGTAAACCATAAGATGACATTACCATACTATTCAATGAAGAGTTCTGTAATGTCATGTTTCCTTCTATCTAATTGTTTACATTTAATTATATCCATAATTATTTCCGTAGCATCTACTTGCATGGATATTTAAATGCATGAGTTATGTAGCTATTGCACTCTAACATCATCCATCTAATTCTGTAGCTATGTTGGTAACTTACACACATTGATTGTGCATCAAACACTTACTTCCCAAACTAGACCTTTACTCTGTAATAAAGTCATTCATTGGAAAATAACTTGATAAAAACTCTTCGGTTTTGGTCTACTTCAATGCCATTTAGTATATTAACTTGAACAAACTAAAACAATACACAAGCTGAAAAAGCCAATTAAAAGAAAAAGAAAAAAGGGGATAAATGAGAAAAGAGAGAGTGGGCAACCAAAAAGGGTAAATGAGAAAAGAGAGAGTGAGAAACCAAAAAGGATAAATGAGAAAAAAGAGAGTGGGAAACCAAGGTGAACATATAACCAAGTTTTAAGAGTCATCCCAAATCTACAAGAAATGGTTGCCTTTTATCTAGTACAAAACCAAAATACTAAATTGTGAAGAAAACATCTTCTCTCCTTGTATCTATTTGTATATCACTTGAGAATCAGACATAACATCATGACATTAGAAAGAAGCTCAGTGGTTTTGGCTAGATTTAACAGGTTTAAAATCTCAATGGATTGGATAAATATGAGCGTGAGAGGCAGTATCCAATACCGGAACAGGTAAGCCCAATTCACCAATCACATTTCTATGGTTCTAAACATTCGATTCCAATTCCATGGGATAATGCAGTTAACTTTTGGGAATCGTTGTAATCATATGGGCACTGCACTTAGCGCAACAGCTAATATATACACATCGGAAATACTTAAGGGCTCTCAAAACCATCCTAACGCCCTTTATGGTATCGATATATTGTCTGAGGCACTACATAAGTCCGCAGACTTCAATCCTTATGCATGCTTTTTATTAGGTTTTATTAAATTGAAGACATTGGAAGAAGCCAAACCCCTTCACACCTATATCATTAAAACTGGGCTTGACCCTCATATCTCCTTCTAGAATACTTTGCAGATTGCTTTCAGTGGTCTGACCTAACTTTAGAACTTTGTTGGGAATGTACATTCCCAGAGTATTGAATCTATAAGTATTCTTTATGGTCAAGTGATTTTGATGGCATTCATAGTTTTTCACTTCTAAATGCTTTCTCTTGATCTCTCTGATGCTTTCTGATTATATTAATTTTGCCGCTCCAGTGTACTTGCATTCATGTCATAAATATTCCAGGGTTGATTTTGAGATAGATATATTAATAGGAAATTAGGTCTGATGAGAAATCTATTTATATTTCATTGAAAATGACAGTGAGAATGACATGAGAACCCATCGAAATGTGTTAGTATTATTGTGTTATGATTTTGACAAAAACTGATATCAACTTTAACCAATAGGTTAAGCGCTTAGTTATTTTTTTGCAAGAACACACTTGCTGGTGTCTTTGGTCAAACATTCAGTATTGTTTATATGAATTTATAGGATATATGTTGTTTGTGTAGGTTAGGGTTTTTAATTACATGTTGAAATCTTGTTAATGTAATAGGGTGTAATAAATTTGGTATATTCAAATATTCCAAGGTCCAAATTCAACGAGCCTTAATTTCTTTCATTGAGGCTATTACAAGTCCAATTTCAAGTGAGTCGATGTGAAATTCAAGGAGATACAACTAGGGTAATTTTAGTGTCCCGTTGATGCCTGGAAAATTGCAGGTAACAACAGTTAGGGATTCTCCCCAATAAACGTTCCCAACTAGACCGTTACTCTTTGGTATGGGGAATCCATCCGGTTTACGGTCCGACTACCGTAGGTCAAGTAACAAATGAAATGTTTTACCGGTTACGGCCCGATCCACCGTGTATATTTTTAGTTTTTATGTTTAAGGTATGATGTGCAAGTTCCTAACTAAAAAATGCAGACGATAGAGATAAAAAGGAGGGTCACAATGTGATGCACAGGTTCTTACCTCTCTCGCATCTAAATCACAAACAACAAGAAACTAACTAAGAATTATTAACCTATCCCTAGGGAGAAAAACTATCATTAATGGTGAGTAATGTATTTCAGTGCACGCATTAGGAAAGATCACAGATAGTTGTTAAAAGTTTCAGAACACATGCACATCAATAGAAATATAAACAACAAGATAGCTTATTGTTAATTACAATCTTCATTACTCAAAGTGGAAATTTCACAGAATAAACCAGAGTACCTTCATAACATGAAAATAAATTCAATGAGTTAGAACAATCTCATAGTTAATGGAAATAAGTTGAAAATGAAATTGTTCACATTTAACTGGTCCATAGCAAAACATTTGAAACATTCCACAAAACTTTCTCTAGTAGAAACATGTAACTCTTTATTGTAAAAGGAAATAGGTCTTCTTACAATACACTCTCAAAAATAGTCTGGAAAGAAGTCCTTTCTACATCTAAACTCTCTTATATTTATACAAAAACAAAACCCTTGGGCTACCCCTCAATGACTTTTGAGCTTCCCCAACCTTTCATTTCCAAAATTTTGTCTCGTAGCATGTGCACATAATTAATACAATATATTACATTTTAAATCAAATTTTTTTAGAACACTTTATGAAGAGGGGCCAACTTGGTCGTTGATGAACTTATTCCATGCATGGGCCTCTGCTGCTATGCCTTCAAATCCAAAAGGCTTAAGAAATCGGATATTAATCTCATATTTAGCTTCCTAGTTCTTTACCCCTTCTATCCTTGCAGGACTCAGGTGCAGCTGATCTTCTAGTAGATGTATACTTACAGCTACATGTGCCACTGTAGTCTTTAAAATCTGTTCATCTAGGTCCTTGACCTGTTGGATCTCTTGCTCGTCTTCCTGATATCCGTTCTGTAGATGTTCTATAAACAATTCATGTTCTGGTATTGTGTCCAATCTTTTCTCTATAGAAATATGGCATCTATTGTATGTAGCAAGCACTCTCCTGCAGTATTTGGCACATGCTCCCTTTGTTTTCTTCACAGTTTCCTTGAATTAATCTGCCACATTAATTGCAAATTCCAATAAATCATACTCCTATTTTAAACTCTGCTGATCCTTAACTGGTAACTCCACAGGAGATTCCTTATTTTTTTCTGTCTATACCATTCTTCCCATTAAAATATCCAAAATATCTTGAGATCTGTCCAAAAAATATGAAGTAGTGTCCAAAATTTCTTCTAATCTGGTGTCTATTTGTAAAATTTTACACCTTTCTTCCTCAATGCATATTTGCAATTGGTGGATCTTCCTTCTTTGAGTTAGAACATGTTCTTTCAAAGGCTGGAAGTCTGTCTTCTGTTCCATAGCATCTTTCAGTGATGCTGTCAATGAAGTATTTTGTTCTTCTAAGGTTGCCACCTGCATTCGATATTGCTTCTCTCTTTCCTCTGTGGTAGCCTTCTCTGTTTCTAACTCAGCAAATTTGCTGTGCAACCGGTCCTTCTCTGCACTTATATTTTCATAGGATACCTGAAGATCATCTTTCTCAGTTTTCAACATTTGATGCTCTAGATGTAGCTTTTGTAATTCAGCTAAGCTATCTTAAGCATTCTTTTCCGTTTTCTCTGCAGAAATATCTAAAGCCTAATTATTGGCTTGCAGAGTCTAGAATTCTATTCTTGAAGTCTTTACTTCATTCATCATGTCTTCATATTTCCTTTTCAGCTTTTGACCCTCATCCCTCTCCTTCTTCAACGTTTCTTTTAATTGTGGTGCATTCTTTCTTGACTACTCGAGGTTCGTCATAAGCCTGTCTACGTTATCTTCAGTTTCTTGGGTTAATGCCACCCCAGCTCTTGCTATCAATATTGGGTCTGTATTTGTTCCATGTGCTAAGGTTTTATCTGTTATCATCTTTCCCAACTGTCCTCTAGTTTCAACCTTTTTCTATGTTCTTTTGACAATCCTTTTCTTCTCCTTATCATAGAAAATAGTACTGAAGTCAGGAACCTCTTTCCCTTCTATAGGCATGAAAGGGATCAAATTTATTTCAGAAAATGAAGCTTGTTCCAGTGTACTGCCAGAAGATGCAGCAGGATCCGGGAGATCAGGATTAGATTGTACATGTCCTTGATCTGTGTGATCTTGTCCTCCCTGTGTATCTACCTGCTCAGTAGTCTATTGGTCCTTTTGAGATCCCGTTAATCTCAAACTTTCACTCTCTTCCTACTTTTTCTTGATTTTCACTTCTTCGTTTCTCTTTCTCTCCTCCTCTTCCTTCCTTGCTGCTTCCTCTGCAGCTCGCTTTCTTTCTTCTTCTTCATTCTTCAGCCAGCTCTCTGCTTCCTGTGCTAGCCTTCTAGCATCTTCTTCTCTCTTTTTGGCCTCTTCCTTTTCTAATGTCTTAGTCTTCTCTAACATTTTTCCCTTCCCACCCATAGTAGTTATTTTCTGTTTAAACCTCTTTTTAAGGGCAGTTATGTTCTTTGCACTTCTGAATGTTGCCTCGTCCTGATCCCAAAAATCAATATATTCAAAATTAATTCCTGCTTCCCTGCAATAATCTGCTACTTTATTTCAGGAGTCATTTCGGTGAAAATTCATTTCCCGAAAATGGAAATGATCCAGTTCCTGAACAAATTATGTAGCCTGTTTTACTCTCGAAAACGTGTAGCTGCCAAGCAGGAAAGGCACTGCAGCATATGTTTCCTTTTTATGTTCAAACAGGAAATTTCCCACACCATCAATATACACCTGCCTAACTGCCTCTTTGTGTAGTACATAGTCAGTGGCATACTTAGGGAGTAGGGAAGGGGCTCTGGAACCACCATACATTTTGATATACAACCCTTCCTCGATCAAATAATAATCTCCATACTCCTCGATGACTTTGAATGCTTCTTCATACATGTAGTTGAATTCAGTCAAGAAAATTAGGGTATACAAGGGCATGATGAAGTGTTCACAGATTTCCCTGTAATAGCTATAATATTTATGGGCCCATAACAATCTATATGCTGTGTACAATGGGGTCTTGTCCCTCTCCCAGTTACATGTCAAAGATGGAAAAGACTGAGTACACAGTATATAGTCAATTAGGATAGAGCTCATATAGAACTCTAATTTCTTTTGTGACACCCCTCCCAAGGCCGCGGATATGCATGTTGAGAGGCTATTTGACACTATGTTTGACCAATTAAAGATGGTTCCTTGAGTAGCCACATAGAAGATAATTGTTATCCATCCTATCTTGAAGCTCTTCTCGTGAGCTCTACCAAAAATCCTATTTAGCATCAGTGCAATGAATCTATAGGGAGTACGGAGAGTAGAGGTATCATACTATTCGGAAGGTCTAGTATGGAAGTTTTTTCCCGGTATCATCATTCTTTTAACTGTTTCTACAAGATCCATAGCTGTTTCTTTCAACCAACTTTCTGTCAAGTAAATCTGGGTGGAAGGCAAATGATATGCCATGGAGACATATGCAGGGCTATTTGCAGCGTAGCCCTGCTTAGTAGTATTTTCAAGAATCATTGTAGTTACATTTTCCCTAGGTATAATCCACCCTATCACCTCTGAACAAGGGAACAACTCAGGTCTTGTGGCTACTTTCATGAGAGTTGATTTCTTAATGTTTGCATAAATGGTTAACTCCTTGAAACCCGCATCAGGTATGTTCTGATTGGAAATCATCCTATATATCTCTCCCCATTTGTAGTCCAGTTCGACCCCAGTGGAAGCTTTGGTATCTTCATATATGTACTCAACCTTGGTGATGATCTCAACCTCAGGTTCTCCTTCAACCACATGAGCCTTTTTCTTTTGTCTCTTCGACATATTTTCTTTACAATAATCACCCTGTCACAAACACAGCATGTTCTTAGACCCATTTAGATTTTAGCAAGTGTTTTAACAATAAACAAAAACTATATCAATTTGTTTACCTCCTCCATATGCATTCTGAAAAATAAACTACACACAGTATTCAATGCATGAAAAATTGACGAGGCAAAAGAAAAATCTTGTAGGTTGTGTCTTAAAACCACCTAAGTCCACTGTCTATAAAAATTCCCAATCCCGAGAGAAAAAAAATTCTCTATCTTAACCCAGGCTGCATTCAAACTAATTCAAATTAATTCGATATCACATAAAAGTATGAATCACATATTCCTACTGCTAGTCTTCAACAACAAACTTCAAAGCATTAGACCCTATACAACGCTCTTCCTGTCGAAAAAACCCTAACCCGACCAAACATGGAAAACCTCCGCAGTCCCAAGGAAAAGGTAAGTGCAAGAAAGAGTTTAACACCCCCTAGACAGCTATGGACAACCAAAAGAACGGGTGGCAGATAGCAAAACGCTTATCTGCACCGTGCCCTAATATTTCACACTGGAGCAAAAGAATCCATAATGGCCCAACAATCACGCAGCCTCAAAAACCTCCCGCTAAAGAAAACTGTAAACAACTAACTCTTCATCCTCAAATAAAACATCATGCATACCGTAAAGACAAACATCTCTTACTTGAGGACAAACCTGACTCATAGAAAACCTAACTAGGGCAAGAAAACCAATGGTTCCGAATCGACCAATAAAAAACCAAAAAAACAAGGCCGTGGTTCATCTACCTAGAAAACAACATTGTAGTCAACAGGATGACCAAAATCTTCATGGTGGCAACTCTAGCGAATCGAGTTCGGACAGCTGGGCGCGTGAATCAGTGCAAACGACAAAGGATGGAGAAAACGACAAGTTACAATACGGATAAATAATAAAAAAAATGCTCCCCTCATATAGATATAACCTTCGGTGGAAAATGTCAGTGGGATAAACGGTATCGGAAGTTAAACTTCTAACCATCGGAAAGATAGTTTGGATGACAGCCGCAACGGCAGACGCAAAACCAACTACAGACCCGTGATAACTTTTAAGTCTGTTGGCATTGACCCCATTAAGCACTAAGTGCAGAACCTCAAGACTGAACATCTTCCACAGTGTCGACAGCGCCAAGCACTATCATCACGACTTTATTCATTCTAACACGTATCAGAGATCAAAACACCTAACCTCTAAGGCATCGATGAGGAAATAAGTAACTCTCGAAACTTAAAACCCAAACATTCTCCGTAGTGTCGGCGGCGTAAAATATATTATCGCAACTCCACTCTGTTAAAAAGGTATCAGAGCTCAGAACATATAAGTTCTAAGGCATCGGCGAGAAAAAAACTATCTTTCGGAACATTCATCATCTGCCTCCCGCAACGTCGACAACGTAGAGGACTAGTACTTCGGTTCATTGTCGTAGACCATTCTGATAGTGATAAAAATTCATCGACAGTCAAAACGTTAAGCTCAAACATAAATAAAAAAGAAATAAAAAAGAAATCACGGTTTTTGACGTATTGACTAGGGCGTATGAAGTATCACCGATAAGGTAGACCATTAAACTTCCACAACATCGAAAATACAATTGACTATGCTTCCGATATCGGAAGGATAGACAACTAATCTTCCCATGAAAATGTTCAAGTTTTGAGCAAAAAATCTGAATTTCTAGGACAAATTTAGGGAAACCGAACAATCCTAGGTTATATCTAATAGAATCAAATCAAAAGGAGGGTCCTAAAATTTAAAATTTTGGGGAAAAAGGTTGTAGTTGCAACAATTGGCAACTACCTGGTGAACACAGATCTGTAAACAATTTCTTCTTTGATCAACAGACTGTTTTAACAATACCAACATGTTGAATTCTTCAAGATATCTGGATTTCCTAAATGGCAGATGTATGCACTTTAATCATTGATGATAGTCCAATTTAGGGAACATGGGAACCAAGATTTCAAATCCTAGATAACTCTTTTGAGGCCAGGAATATGAATTTTATTTTTTTAACCTCTGTCTTTGAGTAGTTTCTAGCTTAGACACCATATGATTGTAACATATGGTAAACAAATATATTCGTTTGTTCCTCATTCCCATGCCATTTTGCACTTTTGTTGCTTTTGGACTTTTGTCCTCTTTTGAGTCCCCCTACATGCCTTCTTTCTGAAATTTTTAATTCAGGTTCCTCTATCCATATTGTCCTTTTGTGTGAGAGATATATTTATTTTTCAGCTCACGGACGGAGAAGAACTTTGGGAATCTTGTACTAATATGGTTCAGTACTTTTCTTTGATACATATTGCTTTTTCGAGGAGATTTTGGCTTTCAATTCTTGGCATGGAATCATTTAAATGTAATATACTGTTTACCTCACTTCCTTTCCATGGGTCTTTTGTTGTCACTCCTTAAGACATTTTAGTGTGAGATGAATGGAGCCTCGAAATAGTATTCTGGACCTTTTGATCCTGAGTTATTTCACAAGGATTAAGTAGGACTTCAATGTGTTCATAACCAATTAGGAAAACTGCTAAACTTGAAAAAGTTCTTTAAAAAATAAATTAATAGTACACAGTCTTGTAATCAAAGATTCTAGTTAATCCAAAATTCTGGTGAACTCCATGCAACCAAAAGTCGTGCTTCTTTATTAAACATTACAATCAATCAAACCTTAACTAAAACAAAAAAAACCAAAAATCCTCAAAAATAAAACAAACCAACAGTTTATTTATGTACAAGACAACCAAAATGAAAAATCAAGAAAAATAAGGTTTGAGAACTAAACTATTTACTGGTAAGTTCTCTTCCCACCCCTATAAGTCTTGCAACTTGTAAGTTGAGGGGCCAAGCTTTGCTGCAATTTGAAAAGGGCCTACCCATAACTGTTGAAACTTAATGTGCTTTCCCTTTTCATCGTCTAGATGATCCCACTTAAGAACCAGATCTCCTACTTCGAATTATTTGTTCCCAGCTTTATGCTTATCAAACCAACGCTTCACTATTTCCTATTGATGCTTAAATATTTCTTTAGCTTTGGACCTAGACTCTTTTGACTTCAAAAGATTATAGATTTTGATCTATAGGATTTCATTATCGGCACCTCTAGATTCCTGAGCTATTATAGAAGATGGTAACATAATGTTGGGAGGAAGAATAACTTCTTTTCCATAAACAAGAGTGTATGGTGACACACCTAAGGAATTATTGGGTGTGACTCTATCATCCCAAAGAGAATTAGGTAATGCTAAATGCCAACTTCTCTGATTTTATATTACGGTTTTCTTTAGAATCCTAATCAGATTTTTTTGTGTGGATTCTGCCAAGCCATTTCCTTGTGGGTAATAATTTGCAGAATAATGCAACTTGATTCCTCTTTCATTAGCAAATGCAGTTAATCTAATAGAAGAAAAGTAAGTATCATTATAAAAAACCAGGGAAATTGGAACCCCAAACCTGGTCATAATGTGATTCTGTAAGAAATCCATGACTGCATCTTCATTTACTTTTCGCAACGGAATAGCCTCGACCCATCTGGTGAAGTAATCAGTTGCTGTCAAAATATACTTGTGCTGCAAGGAAGAATTTGGGTTTATTTCTCCAATAATATTAATTCCCCATTGTTTGAATGGTTCTGATATCATTACTGGTTTTAAAGGCCCTACTGCTTTAGCTTGTCTTCCAACACCACTTTGAAAAGCATCACATTTTCTAACATGGGCATGAGCATCCTTAAACAGTGTAGGCCGGTAATATCCAGCTTTGAGAATCTTATGTGCTATTCTATCTCCAGAAAAATGACCTCCAGTAGGCCCATCATGCAATTCTGTTAAGACCTTATTTGCATCTTCCTGTTCTAAGCACCTGAGAAAAGCTCCATCATAGTTCTTTCTGAACAATACTCCATCAATTATCTGATATGAAGCTGATTTCAGACATAATGCTCTTCGTTGTTTGGGACTCCAATGCTCCAACAAATATCTGTCTTGAAGGTAATGGACTAGGTCCCGGTACCAAAAATCCGGAGTTGTAAACAAAGGACATACATCCACCATATGTAACTCAGCTTCATTATCCCAGCTGTTTTCTTCATTGTTTTGACCTTCAGTCATGAGTTTACACAATCCTTGTACTTTTACTATGGATGTTGGTTTTAACTCAAGATCATATTCTTGTAAGGAAGTCACCCAGTTGCCTCTTCTTTCTCCTAATTCCTTTTGTACAAAAAGAGATCACACAGTTGGTTGTGGAACTATTACTTTGGTGCGATTCTTAAGTATATATGGCCTGAATTGTTTTACTGCTTTAAAAACTGCATAAGCTTGTTTTTCAACTGCTGGAGAATTCAATTCAGCTCCCTATAGACCAGCGCTCATAAATGATATGGGGTACTCATCTCTCCCATCTTCCTTCTGTGTAAGCACAACTGCCAATGAATCATCGGACGCAAAAGTGTACAGAATAAAATCCTTTTCGAAATTTGGACTGTTGAGTGATGGTGCATGAGCAACAAATGTTTTTATCTTACTGAATGCATTCTTCTCCACATCAATCCATTTGAATTGTACACTCTATTTAACCATTTGCTGGAAAGGTTTGACAATTTGAGCAAAATATGGTACAAACCTTTGCACAAAATTGATTGTCCTCATAAATTATTGCATGCCCTTTTTACTACGGGGTAACGGGATCTATTCTATGGATTTAATCCTTTTTGGGTCTATGGAGATCCCTTTCTTAGAAACAACATGACCCAGTAGCTTCCCTTCTGTGATTGCAAACACGCATTTCTTAGGATTTAGTGAAATACCATATTTCCAACAATGCTTGAAAATTTGTTTCAAATGAAGTGCATGTTCCTCTCTCTTTTTCGAAAATATTGTGACATCATCTAGATAAACCACAACACTGCAGCCAATCAGACCATGGAAATCTATATCCATGGCCCTTTGAAAAGTAGCTCCAACATTAATAAGTCCAAAGGGCATTTTCCTATACACAAAATTTCTCCACTTGGTTCTAAATGTGGTTTTAATCCTCTCCTCTTCAGCTACTAATACTTGATTATAACCAGAGAATCCGTCTAATAATGAAAACAATTCAAAACCTGAAACCATCTACAGAATTTGCTCCATGGGTGGGACTGGATAGTTATCTTTATCTGACACACGATTAAGGTTTCTAAAATCTACACAGAGCCTGATTTCTCCTGACTTTTTCCTTACTGGAACCAAATTAGAAACCCATTCCGAATGTCTGACTTTGAAAATGATTTTAGCATCCAACAATTTTTTTACTTCACTTTGAATTAAAGGTTCCAGCTTAGGATGCATCTTGTTGTAATCTCACAGATCACATAGGGTTACCAATAATACATACTAAAACATACATACATAACAGAGACAAGAGATAAGAACAAGTAGATAAAATAACATATTATATTAACATGAGAGGGTCCATACAATGCAGAGAATTGAATCGAGTTCTCATCTAGCTCAACAACCTAATAGATACGATTTATAAATAATTACAAAATAACTACTTGTCAGTTAACTCAACTGACATGACCTTAGGTGGCCGACCTAATATCTAATTAGTCGCCTGACTGACTTAGTCAGCTAATCGACTAAGTCGGCTATCATTCAAGTCGACATAGTGACTTGCTCCTCCAACATCTCCCCCATGAACAAAACGTTTCTTCATCCCGAAGAAATAGGGAGGTACCAAAAATTTCCTTGTCTATATAAGTAGTCATTATTTTGTGCTCTTGATCTTCATGGGCTATGAATTCTGATGGTCGATATTTTCTTTACACAGACTTCAACAATTGCTAGGGCTGTCACTGTGAGGTGATGTTGGAAATCCATCCAACTCTGCAATATTTTCTGTATGTCGATGGTTAGTGTAGTCAGACTTGATAAGATCAACATTTTTTCTTGAATGGAAATTTCAGCTATTTTTCCCATGTCGAGACCCATAAACTGGTCCTTTTCCTCTGTTGTCTCTATGAGTCGTTTCGCTTGTGGGTAGATGATGTCTACTTTTTCTAAGTTTGGGATGGCTTGATGTACCCACTGATGTGCTTCCCTTTTGAGCTTCTACAGTTTATCTATTTCAAGCACTATCTGATCTTCAATTGTGCTTATGAGTGCTTCGTTAGTACTTTTCCTCTTCTCGAGTGCTTGGATCTCTTGTCAGGTCTGCCTAGTTTGCTGATAGATTTTCCCGTAGTAAGCAGGCCAGTATCGCAGTACTTCTTCCGTGATAACAAACTCCTCCATGTGATCTTGCAACATTTTGTAGGATTCTGAAAAGGCTGTGTGTTGCTCCATCAGTAGCCAAATGGTTTCTTCTTTCTGTTCCTCTTTTGTGTCCTGAATTTGTGCTTGGAGTGCCGACACCATGCTTTCAAACAACTGATAATCTCTTTCTAGATATTTGTCGGTGTCGACCTCTACCGGTCTTGGTATCACAGACTGGACCAGGTTCCTGCATTTGTTATGGAACTTAACTTGTTCTTTTTCCTTGATGTCTAGCTCCTTACGTCTGTGCTGGTTCCTTCTTTTTGCTTCGACTGCTAGTGCTTCCAGTAGTTGTCCTAGCTATGGATCTCTCAATTTGGTTGAATCAAACACAGTGGTCAACCCAAGTAGATTGATGTGGACCATTGCTAGCTGTCCATGATGGTCCTTCTTCTTTTTCTCCTTCTTTTTTTTGTGCTCCTCTGGTTCTGCTTGTTTCGGCACATGTGTACCTGCAAGAGTCAAGTTTGGATTGCCTGTTTGATGTGTAGCACTGGTTGATGGTATTTATATTTGAGTCGGTTGGATGTTTGCTGCATCTGGTTGTGATTTTGGTTGGTTGGGTGTAGACAGTTCATAAGTGGATGCGATTGTTATTAATGGTGGCGGTGGTTCTGGTGCAGTTGGTTGAATTAAGGGTTCTGAGTTAGGGGATGGTGGTGATGGTGTTGGTGAATGGTTGGGTGTAATTGGGTTGGTGGAAGTGTGGTCGAGTGGTGGATTTTCGATCTAAGGAGGTGAGTCCAGGTCGGAGAACAGTTGGTCAATTTCTCGATTTATGTCCTCCATATTTTCTTCTTCCTCACCTCCGGTCAGTTCAGCAGCTAGTGGTTGGGGTTCAGGGTCGGTCGAAGTGATGGATGTGACCCGATGTGCAATAACTTCAGCTTCTTTGTCGGGGTTCCTTTCGAATGTTGAGCTGATTATTTCCACCATCTTTGGCCTTGAGAGTACTTGGCCAGGTTGGGAAACTGGTAGTCGGGATCCTCCGACTTCGAAAAGAGGTGCTTTGGTAGAGAGATTCTGCACCTTGGTGAATATCTCAGGTAATTTTTCGATGTAAGCATGGAGGTCTCTGTCCTGGTCGAAATTTTCCTTCACAGCCTCCGACATAGCACTTTTGCATAAGTCGAGTGGGATTATTGAAAGCTGTTTCGCTACTAGCTCTTCTGTTATTTTTGTCGGAGATAGAGGTGGGGGTGTAGACACAAGATCTACTACATTTTCAGGTGTCAAAGTGTGTGTGATATTCGCCTTCTTTGGTTGACCTTGCTGTGCCCCTGCCTCAACAAATTTCTGAAATCGGGTTTCAACTGGCACTTTGTTTGCAGCGGCATCTTCTATTATGTCAAGGACCGTAGCTGCCAGTTCCTTGTCATCATCTAAGGACTCTGGAATGATAAGCTTGTGCTTACCTTTCCTTTTTCTTGAAACTGCTATCTCCTTCAACAATTTGGTGATAATCTCTTTGGTGACAGCATACTTTGGATTTTCGGTTTCTATCCCTTTCCTTGGTGTATGAGTCGGGATGATATTTTCTTCAACTAGATTGGTTACCTGCTATTTTGCATGTATTTCTTCCCTTTGTGCAGTTGGAGGCTTGATTATGATCTGTATTTGACTAGTGCCTTCGATCGATGCCTCCTCCAACACAAAGGTACTAATGTATAGATTAAGTTCGTAATCCTCCTCCTTCTCTTGGTCTGTCAACGGTTCCTCTATCGAGAAGTTTGTTACCTTTGATTTTGCTGGTATTGGTATCTTTGTTCCCGCCTGTTGAGATAGTTCCTGAAAGATTGCTTTGACTGACGGATAATAGTCGAGGGTCTTTGCATTTGATTTGGTGCCCTGCATGTACCACACTACGGTATGGTCAAGCTCTAGCTGAATGTGGGCCTTTTTAGGCAGACTTCATCGGATGTTCTGAGGCACCCTCAATGTGGTTGTATGGATTTTTAGCTGCTGGAGCCAGTTTTCCAACAACACTTTCCCATTCGCAATATCCTTCATTGTTCCTTTCTAGGAGAATGCTTTGAATCTCCACATATGGAATTTTGTCGGTTCTTGAAACTTTTTGTCTCCTTTAGGGCAAATAACGAACATTACTATCCATAAGATAAGGGACGACAACCTGATAATTCCTCCCGTCTCTTGGCAATTCTCACAGATGTTTTTGATCATGTCTGTGACATACTCAGCCCATCTGTATATATTTTCGTTGGTTGCAATGGTGTCTACTACTTCCAACATATCTAGTTTGAGGTCACTTCCACGACCTACCATTGTGAGTGTAATAGCTATGATTTTGACCACAATATGTGGCATTCGATGTGTTATGTGATGAATCATTAGTCCTTTCGAGTTTTTGCTTGATGCTGACCTTGTTAATTCTTCGACCAGTCCTTCTTTTATACCAACTGGTACTGGGTCTCCTTTGTTTGATAGCCCTGTTAATTGGGAAATGACTTCCTCGGAGATGTCAGCTAGTTGGTTGAAGTAAAATCAGCCGTTGTGGTACCGACTTATGACAAAATTGACTGCTGTTTCTTTTGTGCCACTGAAGTTGGCCATGAGCGGTGCGTTGGCATAATTTACAATGGAACTATGTTGTATTTTCTCTGCAGCTTGGGTAGGCTTGTTGTCGACGTACTCCCATTCTTTTATCTCAGCCCAAAGTTTGGCCCATGAACCTTCCTACACCTTAGCATTCTTAATGTTCTTTAATCTTCTCACTAATGGTGTCTCTGTAGTCTATAATTCCTTGGTCTTGGCTGAGGCTCTAGTTTGTTCTGGTGCCCTCTTGTTGGTCTGGAGGTTGGTTTTACTACGTTGCTCTTGGTTTTTAGTCGTCTGGTTGCTATGATGCTCTCTTTGTTTGAATTGCGGTGAATGATCCTTTGGCGGTTCAGTATTTATAGGGGATGCGTTGGATGTTCTTTTCGATGGGTGTATTAATGGTGGACGTGATGTTCCTGCTAGAACACTTGAGTGTGCATTAATGGTGATTTGCTTTTGGCGCTTGAAGTCATGAATGCGCGATGGGACTATCGAGGTCATCGGTCGATGTCAGTTATGAAAATGGTCGATGGTGTTATGTCGATGGGCATGATGTCGGTTGTCGAAGTGGTGATTTCCTGTCATAGTTTTGTGCGTATAACAGTACTATTTACTTTTTGGAATTTTAGGTTTTTATAGTTTTTGTTTAACCATTATGGTCGTTATATGCTTTTTTATTTTATTTTAAATGTGTTTGTTTTAGTTTCTGTAGCGTTTTAGTCGGGCTCCATTAATGAGTTTCTGAAATACTATGCCTTGCAACGTCTTTAGTTGGACTGATCCATTGGCATGTATTCCTTCGACAATGTAGGGTCCCATCCATTATGTATGGAGCTTTTTAGGTTTCCCTTTTACCCGACTATTGTATAGTAGAGCAAGGTCTCCTACCAACAAGTTTTTGTTTTTGATGTTTTTGTCGTGCCATGCTTTTTGTTGTTGTTTTTGGATTTCTTGATGTTGTATCGCCACTAGTCGGTGTTCTTCGAGTTTGCTTAGTTGTAATAGTCGGTCCTTTCTTCCTTGTTCGACATCGACATGTAAAATCTCTACGATAATATGTGTATGTTGTCGGAAATGTAATGGAACTACTACTTCTTGTACATACACTAGTCGAAAGGGGGTTTGGTCAGTTGAACACTTGTATGCTGTTATGTATGCCCATAGTACTGCAGGTATCTTCTCATCCCAGTCATCTTTGTCTGCATTACATATTTTGGTTAGTCCTTTTGTTAACATTTTGTTAAATTCTTCAATTGCTCCATTCGATTGGTGATGGTATGGTGTACTTCGACTATGGTCGATTTGGAACTGGTCTGTTAGGGTTTTGATAGTTCTATTGATAAAGTGTGTTCCATGGTCACTAATTAGAGTTAATGGACATCCAAATATGGTAATGATATCATCATAGATAAACTTAGCATCTATCTCACTGGAACATGTGTCGACTGGTTCTGCCTCTACCCATTTGGTTACATATTCGACTGCAGTTATTATGTACCTTGCACCTGTTCTTTTTGCTGGTATAGGAAATGGTCCTATGAAGTCGATGGCCCAAATTTCAAATGTCAAACTTGGGTTTACCGAGATCAGGGGTATTTTTGCGCTAGGCAGGGGTCAACCTAGTCGTTGGCATCTGTCACATTGGCTTACAAAGTTTTTGCAATATTTGTGAAGTGTCGGCCACCATAACCCTGATTGTTGGATTTTCTTTGCAGTTGTGTCTGCTTGGAAATGTCCTCCTGTAGGTCCATAATGTGTTTCATGCATAATGTTGTTCCTTTCATGTTCTAGTACACACATTCTAAGGATGTCGTCTAAACCCATTTTGTACAAGAATCCATTTATGAGGCTATAAGGTGCAGCTTTCATGGCTAAGATATGTTTCTTTTTTGTACTCATACCTTCTAGTGCTTGTCTATCTTCTAAAAACTGAGCTATTTCCTCTAGCTCTACTGGGACTGCTTCTATTCGAAATAGATGTGCATCTGGTAAGTCGTCTTTGACTCCTGTCGGTTCCTCTCCTGTGTTGATTCAAGATAAATGGTCAGGGCCGACATTTAACTTACCTGGTCTAACAACGAATTCGAACTCAAATTATTGGAATAGAAGTAGCCATCAACAAATTCTTCCATGGTGTAGAGGCTTATTCACAAGGTATTTTAATGCCTGATGATTAGTGTAAAAGATAAATGGATTAGCTAGGAGATAATGTCAATATTTTTGTAGTGCAAAGACCATTCTTAATGCTTCTCTTTCTGTCGTTGAATAGTTTCGTTCAACTTTATTTAGTTTCCTACTACTGTAAACTATAGGATAATCCATTCCATCATCTCCTGGCTGAGTTAGGATTGCTCCTATTGCTAGACCCGATGCGTCGATGTGGACATGGAATTTAGTCGACCAGTTTGGAAACCTTAGGATTGGTGCTTTGACTAGTTTTCTTTTTAGTTTTTCAAATGATATGTGACATTCCTCTGTCTAGTTGAATTCTTTATCTTCCCTTAATAGTTATTCTAGTGCATAGGTCATATTTGAATAATATCTTATGAATTTTCGGTAATAGCCTGTGTGGCCAAGTAACACCCTGACTTGTTTTGAGTTTACTGGTGGTTTGAGGTCGAGGATAATTTTTATTTTTGCCATTTCGACCTTAATTCCTTCCTTACAGACAATGTGTCCTAACAATATCCCTATAGGGGTCACAAATATGCACTTCCTAATGTTTAAAGCTAACTGGATTTGTCGACATCTTTCCAACATAAGCCTTAGCCACTTGCAATGATCTTTTAACATGGAGTATATTGTCCAATCATCAAAGTATACGACCATGGTTTTGTGAATATATTCTTGAAATGTTTTGACCACAATTCTAGAGAATACTGCAAGTGCATTCTTTAATCCAAAAGGCATAACCTTGTAAGCAAATGAGCCAAATTCACATACAAATGTTGTCTTTTTCTGATCTTATCTAGCTATTGGCACCTGGTTATAACCTGAGAATCCATCTGTAAATGAGTAGCATTCATGTCTTGGAACTTCATTTAAGATTTCATCTGCATAAGGAGTTGGAAATGGGTCTGTTAGTGTCACTTTATTTAGCTCCCTGAAGTCAACACAAATTCTTAATTTGGTCAGATCATGTTTCTTAGGTTGAACAACCATTGGAATTTTCCCATTCTGATTGGTCAATAGGGTAGATGATGCCTGCTGCAAGCATGTTATCAATATCCTTTTTGACTATCTCTTTGTATTTATGAGCTAGCTTATATGGCCTTTTCTTCACAGGTCGAACATCAGGTTTAGTGTCAATTTTCATTTCACCCATTTCACGGACTAAACCTTTGAGATCTGTATAATCTCGGGCAAATACATCTTGGAACTCTTTTAAGAGGTTCACTATTTCTATTGTCTGCTCTTCACTCCAGTAGTCTCCAATATTTGCCATTTTTGGTCGGTCATCATTTGAGATGTCGAATTCTCTAGTTTTGACCTTAGCATCTAGCCATTCTGGTGCTTTGGATTCATTGATTGGTCGAATTCCTTCTTTAAACTGTGAGAATGTGGTAGGGAAGTCGGCTGCAGTCATTTGGTCGGTATCATCCTTGTCAGTTGTTCCAACTTTGAGTACTGTGCGAATAGGTTTGGTCGTTTAGACATGGTATGATTTCCATCTAAAGCTTTTCCCTTCTGTATTTTCATTTTCCAACTGTAGTCTTGTCGAATGTGGCATTGTACCGGTTTGTATATTGTTACAGTCCATTGTCTGTCGGTTATCTTTTAAGGATTTGTTTTCTGTCGGCTGTATAAATTCGTGAATCTGCTTTGCTGTTTCGACCAAATTCTTATTTTGTGGTATAAAGTTGAAATCATTGATAAAATTTTCTCTGAGTTCATGCCATAGGAATGTTTCACCTTGGGCTTCTTCCATCTTATACCTTTTGTTTGGTAAGTCGGCGAGGGTTGCTGGGAATAGATGTGGCCATGCATGTTCATCTTTGTACCCAAGTCTTCTCCATTATTTTTCACATGTCTTAACATGGTCTCCTGGATTTTGTCCTTGAATGAAAATAGGTATCTGAGCTTGGTTGGTTAACTTCTTTCCTCCAAACCCTTCTACAAAGTAAGTCGAAGCTGTTGTCCAGGTCTGCAGTCTTGTCTGATGGGTATCCCACCATCTAGCAGCTTGTCCTGTAAAAGTCTCTACTTAACTTTGTAGTCGACCATGTTCACCAATATTTTTGGACACTTGTTCTATGTGCACGACTGGTGATTCTCTTTCCTTATATCTTGGTATTTGTGTATTATTTACATTTGCAGGTTTTAAAGTAGGGTATTCCCTAATTTTTTTCTCAAATATTTTTGGTACAATGGACACTATGAAGCACTGTTGGGTGGGATTTTTCTGTACTTTTTGGATAGTCCAGCACCCTCTTTCTTGTGTTTCATAGTTTTTGACTTCCCAATCATATAGTTTTGCATTTGAATTATATCCTACTGAGTCTTGGTTGCCTAAATGAAGTTCTCCATAGATATTAGGTTTTGTATAATCTGCATTATTTTGTATTTGATAAAGTTATCGGATATCGACTTCTTCATCGATAGGTTCTGTCCAAGGTTCTCCTTGGGATGGATGACTAGGTACAATGACCTTTTGTCCATTTCCTTTTAATTTTATTCTCTCTTTATCTAGGGATATCGATGCTTTCATCTTTCTTACCCAAGGTCGACCTACTAACGCTGGGAAGGAGCTGGATCCTTCCTTAGCGTCAATAATTTCAAAGTCGACTTTGGTTGATATTCCCTTAATTGTGGTGTCAACATTTTTCCAGACTCCAATAGGTTCAATTAGGCCTTGGTCGGCTAGTTTCAGGTATATACCTGACTCATATAGTTGAGGTCTACCTCACTGTTCCCATGTGTGTCGACTCATAATATTTACCTGTGATCCGAAATCGAGTACAACTTGTCGGACATGGTATCCTTCATTTTCCAAGTCGACAAGTGGGTCGGCATCACTTTTATCTTTTTGGTTTAAGCTGCAGATATTCTTTGTTTGTTTTTCGGTGTCTTTGTTGTGTTTTATTTTATACAGTAATTCACTGAATTGTGATATTGTTTTATCTTTTTGTACCAACTTTATTAGCTCTTTTACCGCATCTTGTTGATTATCATCTTCTTCTTCATGTCGAGCAAATTCTCTAAATATATTTGTTGCATCTTTATATATTTTTTTTTCTTTAACTGGGTCAGGATAAACATTTTTTTCATTTATCTTGCTTATTTGGGGGTTATCACTCCTAGTTTTCGTCCCTTGTCGGGTTACAATATGTAAATTCTTTGTATTGATAGTATCATGTTTTTGCACACATGACAAGACATTAACATTCTTATTTTTATTTATCTTTTCAAGCATAATAGGGCAATCCTCTAATGAGTGATCCCCTACACCGCAATTAGTACATAATTTTAGGTCAGTCCTGTCCTTCTATGGATAGTTTGCATGTCGGTGTCCCTCCTTATAACATGTGAAACATTAGATGGGTCGACATGGTCGGTTGTCTTGATTCCCAGAGAATCGACCTCATCCTCCATAGGCTCCACGTCAGTTGTCATACCGGCGCTCGTATCTTCGAACTTCGTATCTTTGATTGTTCTAATCGTTTGGCACGTGGTTTTGCTCATTACTTTGTGCAACTGCATTGGTCTGATAGACTGCATGATAATTTTGTTGGTTCTTGAGATTCAGATGGTAGTCGGCGATTCAGATGGTAGTCGACCGTGTTATGATTTTTAGTTTCATAGATTGCACACCAAGATGCCTTGCCGTTCTTCATGTTGAACGGGAAATCTTTTGTCGAGTGGTCTCCATGCTCTTGGAAAATGTCATAAAAAAATTTAGTCTTCATGCATCTAACTTCCTGTCGGCTAGTTTCCTGTCGATAGGTGTCTTTTGAATGTCCGGCCGTCGAGCACTTCATGCACCAGATATCCTAACTTTTGAGGTTTAATTCTTTTAATGACTTTTGTATACTCTCAAGCTATTCTTCTAGTCCGTGATCAGTGGAGTATGCTGGTATGTCCTCATCCATTTCTACTTGGAGAGATTTTGATCTTTGTAAGTCTTGAATGTCTCCAGACTTATGTGTTAGTGAATTTTCTGTGATAAACCTACAAGAAACCACTGGATTAATAATTGTTCGTCAATAACATAGTCCAATTGGCTAAGAAGGTCTTTCCATCGTTTATCGTAATCACGGATAGTTTCTCCTGGCTTCTGCGATGTCGTTTTTAGTTTCTTTGCTTCTAGATGTTTTGCATCTGGAGTTTTGAAAAATGATAGAAATTGTGCTTTGATCTCGGCTTTGGTTTCTCGGGGTGTTCTTTCAGAAAAGGTCATGTACCAAGTTAATGCCCTTTTCCTCAAGGCACTAGCGAACTGCGCCATCTGCTTGTCTTCATCCGTAACTTGGTTAGCCTCCCAAGTCGACTCATAGACGAACCGGTGTCATATGGGGTCCTCATCACCCTCATATAGGGGAATGTGTGCTGACCCATGACCCATGTTGGAGTCACTGTCACTTCTTTCTTTAGGAGGTGGCAGTGGTGGAGTTGGTGGTGTGGGCAGTGGGGTTATTTGCTTAGTCCTCTCTGCGGAACTATCGTCGACGGAACTCTTGTTCTTGTCGGTTGTTTTTTTCATTTCCTCTTCGACCAACAGTCGGTTAGTATTGACTTCTTCTGTCGATGTCCAATTGCAATTATTTGTCCACAGTTTTGAATGTTCTGTGTCTTCCAAAGCTGTATTTGGCAGGGGGTGCTCCTTCATGTGTTGGTAAAAGTAAGTGGATACTTCGGTTGGAGGGTACCGCTTGAAGAGTAACCCAATTTCCTTCTTCTGGTTGACATATAATTAGATATCTACCCATGTATGTTTCATCATCTAGTCGACTCCATATACCAAAGTCACCAGCTCCTAGTCTGAGGTCCTCTTTGACAATAGCTTGTATCTGGGTACACGGATATGTCGGAGGTTTCATTTCCTAGGGAACTTATAATTGGAGAGCTTCTCGCTGCTCTATCCACAATTCTTCTTCCATAGGGGACACCTATTCTTCCATGCCTTCTTTTTGTCGGTCATGATCCAACTCCAGCGGATCTCTTTCTTGGTCGGTCACCCTAGTACTCATTCCTCTCTGTAGTGCTAAGGCTCTTTCTCTTCTTTCTTCCCTACTTTGTAGCCTCTTCTCCCTCTCTATTTTTTGGAAGTCCGTCGTACCTTTGTGTGACACTGTCTGCTCGATTTCCTTTTTAGGTTGAATTCTCATTACTGGTGATTGGTATCTCCTTTAGTCGACTAGAATCCACTCCACTTTATTTCGACATATGACCAGCTACCCCCCCATATCCTACCCGACGCTTTAGAAAGCCCGGATAGTTTGGTCTACTTGCTTAGGAAGTATTCCCACTCCCTTTCGACAATGAATTTTTCCCACCTCTTTTGATTTTCTGCCTAGTTAGGGTTTAATGGCAGTCCACGAAGTGATGGATGGGGTTTGAAAATATGACCCACTCCTTTCTCGATCAGGAATTTAAACAACAAGGTCGGTAAGGAACACAAAAATTGCTCGGTGAGGTCTGTGTATAATTTCTTCTTGACGGTTTCCATCGAAGTTCTGTCTTCTACTGCTTGCTCCTTGCAAAATTCATCGGTGATTTTTTCGAACCACTCCAACAAGTTTGTTCTTCCCTCACGAATCAGTTTTTCTAGTAACTGTTGATCTTTAGTCCCTTCCAGATTTTTCATCCAGGAGTTTCTTCAGAAGTTGGGGCACTGATTCTACAAACTTCTCATATGTCTTTGTAAAGAATCTTTCTTTTGCTTGTGCGGTCATCAATCTGTTTCTTCATGTGTAATTCTACAAATAATTTGCTACTTTACGCTCCCAGTAGTCCTTAATTTCCTGTTCTGATATCATGTGCTTGCATATATCTCAGACATGTCCTACCGGCAACGGAACCAATGTTGTAATCTCACAGATCACATAGGGTTACCAATAATACATACTAAAACATACATACATAACAGAGACAAGAGATAAGAACAAGTAGATAAAAATAACAGATTATATTAACATGAGAGGGTCCATACAATGCAGAGAACTGAACTGAGTTTTCATCTGGCTCAACATCCTAATATATACGATTTACAAACAGTTACAAAATAACTACCTGTCGGTTCACTCAACTGACACGAGCTTAGGTGGCTGACCTAATCTCTAATTAGTCGGCTGACCAACTTAGTCGGCTGATCGACTAACTCGGCTATCATTCAAGTCGACATACCAACTTGCTCCTCCAACACATCTTCCTCAAAGGCTGTTGGTAAGGCTTGATTCCATCTTTAATTGGGATAGCATGTTGTATGATATTTGTGTCATAAGTTTTAAGCTCTTCATATGTCCAAGCAAACACATATTTGTACTGTTTGAAAAGACTGATGAACTTACTTCTTTCACCCAGAGAACAACACTTCCCCAAATTTACATATTTGGGTTCAACTTCAGTCCCCAAATTTATCAGCTCAAATTGTAAGGACGAGCTATGAGTCTTGACATTCACTGGCTTTCTGAATTTGTTATCTAAATCAAACATTCTCCTTTAGGAATAAAGTTCCTGAATTTCAATTCAGCTTGATGTTCTTCATCATCTATTATTTCTCCTTTGAAAGTCTCATCATTCATCAAACACTCCAAAATTTGCTGATCATCGTCAAAAACTCATAGATTTGTGATCATATCCGAAACAGAAGGCCTGAAAAGTAATTCAATAGAGCATCTATTATTTGAAGGTACTAGCCTTGAAGCTGAGGTAGCTAGTAAATCAACTACTGCATTCTTTAATCTAGGAATGGACACAATATTGAATGTATGAAAATTTATAAGCAAATCCCAAACTTCATTTTGGTAAGCTTTCAAATGTGGTGAAATACAGTGTATCTTATTTCGAATTTTCTTAACAAATATTTCAGAATCTCCATATACTTTCAAATTTTTTACTTTCAGTTCTATTTCTTTTTTAAGTCCCCGAACTAGTGCTTCGTACTTGGCTGTGTTATTTGTGCATTCAAATTCTAATCTACAAGAAAGAAAATGTTTATTTTTTCTTGGATCAATTAGGACACAGCCAGCCCCCAATCTTTCCAATGTTTTAGAACCATCAAAATAAAGAGTCCAAAAACCATCTACCTCTACCAAATTTGAATTAAAGACTACATATGAAACTAGATATACTATATTATAGTCAATCTCATCAGTCCGTGAAAATCGAAGGAGATCGGGCTGGGTATCAGGTATACTGCTGGCTTCTTCAGCTTGGTAATTTCCTGGTTCCAATTCAATGAAATAATTTCCCAACACAGAGTTTACTGGTTCATTTTTTCCCTCTAATTGAGTAACATTGTATTTCATTTGAGGCTCTCTTAATGCTTTTATCTAATTGGGACTTCCCTTATGAGGCAACCATAAATGTGACCAATCTGATGCAAAGTATTCATCTAGCCTTGTCGACTAGTCTCGATTCAAAACTAGTCCATAAGAATCTGGTATGTCTGCTACTACAATGTAAATGTACTGACATACCCTTTCATCCGTGGATAAGAGAATCAGAACATCCTCCATTTCTGCTATCACTTTTACAGATGTCCTGTCTAATTGAATAACTTGCCAAGTAGATGGTTTAGGTTGTCCATTGATTTTCTTACAGATTGAAAGTGGCATAACATTGACTGATGCTCCTGAGTCCACTAAATAGTTGTGAAAATTATAGTTGAAAATCTCAAAAGTTAGGAGAAATGCTGGGGTTTTATACTTAGACTTCCCTCCCACACTTGCCTCACCAATTTCTTCTTCAGGTTGGTTTTCAGTGGGAGGCTCTTCTTCTGGTACCTCAAGTACTTTTAAAAGTTTCTCTTTTTGCTAAGGTAAATTACACATTTCAAACAATGAGATATTTTCTTTAGCTTTTTTAATGTCTTCCACAATATCATACCCCATCTCAGGTTCTTTGAGATTCTTCTTGACATTATCAATTTTATCTTCAACAGGCTTACGAGGTGTGTTGATTTTTTTTCAGATCTTGACTTGAAATGGTAAAATCAGGTACTTTAACACTTGCAGTGTTATTATGTATCTTCTTCATGTTTTCTTGAAGTTTCTTAATATTAGGAAGTATTGACTTATCTTCTTTTAGAAAACTCTGACTTCTTGTTGTCACATTGGTTTTTGGTGTTTCCTCCTGTTTGAGAAAATCTTCTTCTTCTGTATCAAACATAGAGACACAGCCCCATAAAACTAGAGTATCTTCCTCTTGTTTTTCTGTAGATTGATTATCCTTTTCTTCCTCCTTACCAGTTTCTGTCAGTTTGGAATCCAATAATTGATTCATTACTAATGTCATAGAATTAATCCATTGTGGGCATTTCTTCTCAGAATGAGGCTGTTGATGAAAGGTACAAAAATTATCCATGCCTATATCAGTTAAATTCATTGCTGCAGTACTGTAGGAGGTTTAGGTTGGCTGTTGTCTTCCCTTTTTTTATAATAAGGATTATATGATTTGTGAGCCTTTTTTTCCTTCTCTAAATCTATCACTCTGTTGGATAAATTTTGCATCATCTTCACCATCCCCTCGAAATCCTGTGACCGCTCATCCTTAGGCTTAGTTAGTAATAAAGGTTTCTTGCTTCCAAAAGTCTTTTCTTTCGATTGCATAGGGTAATTTTCTATACTCTCCATCTCAGTCTCCACCTTCTCAGATTCTTCGTAGGTTTCTGCTAATGTAGGTCTCACTGATCTCTTGGAAAACATGGCTAGATCAGGCCCAAGGGCTGAGGTATAGTATTCTATTAGAGCATTTTCAGATGGCTTATCAGCTACAGTGAAATTGTTTAGGTAAGTAGCAAATCTTTGAGTGAAATTATGCACTCTTTCTTTCCTTTCTTTCTTTAGAGCACATAACCCTTTCATTAAAGTTGCATGAGTTTTCTGGACTGCATATTTACTTCTAAACATTATCTCAAATGTGTTCCGATCCGTGATTGAATTTGTAGGAAGTGAAAAATACCATGAAGCTTCTTTTCCTTTCACGATGTGGGGAAATAATCTACACACCACATCTTCATGCTCTCTAGCTCATAGTCCTTCTACAACCAAGTAAAAACTATGTAAATGATCATCTACCAAAATTCCTTCACTTTGTTCAAACTTAGGTAACATCTTGTTGAAAGCTTGAGGAAAATCATGCAAGGGAGGTGTCAAATTTAAAGGCGACCTAGCCCTCCAAGCAGGCTACGGAGGTGGTCGGTTTGCATTTACATTAGCCATGTTTTTGAGTGGATAATGAGGTTGTGACTGAACATGAGGTCTAGAAAGGTGAACCTGGATCCAATTGATTCAAAGGTTGGTCAACTTCTTGTAAGGCTGCTTCTACCAGTTCTTCAAGATCTTCTACCAACACTGAGTCTTCTAATTGAGGGCGATCTTTCTTCTGATACTCTCTTCAAGGTAGGACAAAAATGATAGGTAATCCTCCAATATTTTTCACATATGCCGTGGTGATTCTTTTTAAATCATCAACCACTTCATTATCGATAGGATATAGATACCCTTTCTCTTTATCTTTAGGAGTGGGTTTGTGAAACAAACTACTTTCAGAACTGTCACCGGTGGAGTGATTTCGAGGAAGCGAGCTTCCTCAGCCAGCCATGCATTGGTGGCCCTCCTTCTAGCACCAAAAACTGTTGATGCCAAGAAAATCGTAGGTAACAATAGTTAGGGATTCTCCCCAATAAATGTTCCCAACTAGCCCATTACTATTTGGTATGGGAAATCTGTCCGGTTTACGGTCCGGCTACTGTAGGTCAAGTAACAAATTAAAATGTTTTACCGATTACAGTGTGGTCCATTGTGTATATTTTTAGTTTTAATGTTTAAGGTATGATGTGCAAGTGCCTAACTAAAAAATGCAGATGATAGAAATAACGAGGATGGTCACAATGTGATGCGTAGGTTCTTACCTCTCTCGCATCTAATTCACAAACAACAAGAAACTAACTAAGACTTATTAACCTATCCCTAGGGAGAAAAACTATCATTAATAGCGAGTAATGTATTTCAGTGCACGCATTAGGAAAGATCATAGATAGCTGTTAAATATTTCAGAACACATGAACATCAATAGAAATATAAACAACAAGATAGCTTATTGTTAATTACAATCTTCATTACTCAAAGTGGAAATTTCACAGAATAAACCAGAGTACATTCATAACATGAAAAAAAATTCAATGAGTTAGGATGATCTCACAGTTAATGGAAATAAGTTTGAAAACAAAATTGTTCACATTCAATTGGTCCATAGCAAAACATTTGAAACATTCCACAAAACTTTCTCCAGCAGAAACATGTAACTCTTTATTGTAAAAGGAAATGGTTCTTCTTACAATGCACTCTCAAAAATAGTCTGGAAAGAAGTCCTTTCTACATCTAAACTCTCATATATTTATACAAAAACAAAACCCTTGGGCTGCCCCTCAATGACTTTTGAGCTTCCCCAAGCTTTCATTTCCAAAATTTTGTGTCGTAGCATGTGCACATAATTAATACAATATATTACATTTTAAATCAATTTTTTTAGAACACTTTATGAAGAGGGGCCAGCTTGGTCATTGATGAACTTCTCCCATGCATGGGCCTCTGCTGCTATGCCTTCAAATCTAGAAGGCTCAAGAAATCGGATATTAATCTCATATTTAGTAGCCTGGTTCTTTACCCCTTCTATCCTTGCAAGACTCAGGCGCAACTGATCTTCTAGTAGATGTATACTTATAGCTGCATGTGCCACTGTATTCTTTAAAATCCGTTCATCTAGGTCCTTGAACGGTTGGATCTCTTGCTCGTCTTCCTGATATCTGTTATGTAGGTGTTCTATAAACAATTCATGTTCTGGTATCGTATCCAATCTTTTCTCTGCAAAAATTTGGCATCTATTGTATGTATCAAGCACTCTCCTGCAGTATTCAGCACATGCTCCCTTTGTTTTCTTCATAGTTTTATTGAATTCTCCCACCACATTAATTGCAAATTCCAATCAATCATACTCCTATTTTAAACTCTGTTGATCCTTAATTGGTAACTCCGCAGGAGATTCCTTATTTGTTTCTGTCCATACCATTCTTCCCATTAAAATATCCAAAATATATTGAGATCTGTCCAAAAAATATGAAGTAGTGTCCAAAATTTCTTCTAATATGGTGTCTATTTGTAAAATTTTACACCTTTCTTCCTCAATGCATATTTGTAATTGGTGGATCTTCCTTGTTTGAGTTAGAACATGTTCTTTCAAAGACTAGAAGTCTGTCTTCTGTTCCGTATCATCTTTCAGTGATACTGTGAATGAAGTATTTTGTTCTTCTAAGGTTGCCACCTACATCCGATATTGCTTCTCTCTTTCCTTTGTGGTAGCCTTCTCTGTTTCTAACTCAGAAAATTTGCTTTGCAACCGGTCCTTCTCTACACTTAGATTTTCATAGGATACCTTAAGATCATCTTCCTCAGTTTTCAAAATTTTATGCTCTAGCTGTAGCTTTGTAATTCATCTAAGCTATCCCGAGAATTCTTTTCCATTTTCTCTGTAGAAATCTCTAAAGCCTCCTTATTTGCTTGTAGAGTCCGGAATTCCGTTCTTGAAGTCTTTACTTCATTCATCATGTCTTCATATTTCCTTTTCAGCTTCTGACCCCCATCCCTCTCCTTCCTCAACATTTCTTTCAATTGTGCTGCATTCTTTCTTGACTGCTCGAGGTCCGTCAAAATCCTGTCTATGTTATCTTTAGTTGCTTGGGTTAATGCCACCCCAGCTCTTGATAACAATCTTGGGTCTGTATTTGTTCCATGCACCAAGGTTTTATCTGTTATCATCTTTCCTGACTGTCCTTCAGTTTCAACCTTTTTCTTATTTCTTTTTACAATCCTTTTCTTCTCCTTATCATAGAAAATAGTACTGAAGTCAGGAACCTCCTCCCCTTCTATAGGCATGAAATGGATCAAATTTATTTCAGAAAATGAAGCTTGTCCTAGTGTACTGCCAGAAGATGCAGCAGGTTCTGACAGATCAGGATTAGATTGTTCATGTCCTTGATCTGTGTGATCTTGTCCTCCCTGTGTATCTACCTGCTCGGTAGTCTATTGGTCCTTTTGAGATCCTGTTAATCTCAAACTTTCACTTTATTCCTACTTTTTCTTGATTTCCGCTTCTTCATTTCTCTTTCTATCCTCCTCTTCCTTCCTTGCTGCTTCCTCTGTAGCTTGCTTTCTTTATTCTTCTTCATTCTTCAGCCAACTTTCTGCTTCCTGTGCTAGCCTTCTAGCAACTTCTTCTCTCTTTTTGGCCTCTTCCTCTTCTAATGTCTTAGCCTTCTTTGAGGTTTTTCCCTTCCCACCCATAGTAGTTATTTTCTATTTAAACCTCTTTTTAAGGGAAGTTATGTTCTTTGTACTTCTAAATGTTGCCTCGTCCTTATCCCAAAAATCAGTATATTCAACATTAATTCTCGCTTCCCTACAGTAATCTGCTACTTTATTTCAGGAGTCATTCCTGTGAAAATTCATTTCTCCAAAATGGAAATGCTCCAGCTCTTGAACAAATTCTGCAGCCTGTTTTACTCTCGAAAACTTTGTAGCTGCCAAGCCGAAAAGGCACTGCAGGATATGGTGCCCTTTTATGTTCAAACATAAAATTTCCCACACCATCAATATACACCTGCCTAACTGCCTCTTTGTGTAGTACATAGTCAGTGGCATACTTAGGGAGTAGGGAAGGGGCTCTGGAACCACCATACATTCTTATACACAACCCTTCCTCGGTCAAATAATAATTTCCGTACTCCTCGATGAATTTGAATGCTTCTTTAGACATGCAGTTGCATTCAGTCAAGAAAATTAGGGTATACGAGGGCATGATGAAGTGTTCATAGATTTCCCTGTAATAGCTATAATATTTATGGGCCCATAACAATCTATATGCTGTGTACATTGGGGTCCTGTCCCTATCCCAGTTACATCTGAAAGCTGGAAAAGACTGAGTACATAGTATACAGTCAATCAGGATAGAGCTCATATAGAACTCTGATTTATTTTGTGATACCCCTCCCAAGGCGGCAGATATGCATGCTGAGAGGCTATTTGACACTATGTTTGACCAATTAAAAATGGTTCCTTGAGTAGCCACATAGAAGATAATTGGTGTCCATCCTATCTTGAATCTCTTCCTATGAGCTCTACCAAAAATCCTATTTAGCATCAGTGCAATGAATCTATAGGGAGTACGGAGAGTAGAGGTATCATACTCTTTGGAAGGTCTAGTCCAGAAGTTTTTTCCTCGTATCATCATTCTTTTAACTGTTTCTACCAGATCCATAGCTGTTTCTTTCAACCAGCTTTCTGTCAAGTAAATCTAGGTGGAAGGCAGATGATATGCCATAGAGACATATATAGGGCTATATGCAGTGTAGCCCTGCTTAGCAGTATTTTCAAGCATCATTGTAGTTACATCTTCCCTAGGCAGAATCCAACCTATCACCTCTGAACAAGGGAACAACTCAGGTCTTGTGGCTACTTTCATGAGAGCTGATTTCTCAATGTTTGCATAAATGGTTAACTCCTTGAAACCCACATCAGGTATGTTCTGATTGGCAATCATCCTGTATATCTCTCCCCATTTGTATTCCGGTTTGACCCTGGTGGAAGCTTTGGTATATTCATATATATACTCAACCTTGGTGATGATCTCAACCTCAGGTTCTCCTTCAACCACAGGAGCCTTTTTCTTTTGTCTCTTCGACATATTTTCTTTACAATAGTCACCCTGCCACAAACGTAGCATGTTCTTAGATCCATTGAGCTTTTAGCAAGTGTTTTAACTATAAACAAAAACTATATCAATTTGTTTACCTCCTTCATATGCATTCTGAAAAATAAACTACACACAGTATTCAATGCATGAAAAATTGACAAGGCAAAAGAAAAATCCTACAGGTTGTGTCTTAAAACCGCCTAAGTCCACTGTCTGTAAAAATTCCCAACCCCGAGAGAAAGACAATTCTCTATCTTAACCCGGGCTGCATTCGAACAAATTCAAACTAATCCGATATCGCATAAAAGTATGAATCACACTATTCCTACTGCTAGTCTTCAACAACAAACTTCAAAGCATGAGACACTATACAACGCTCTTCCTGTCGGAAAAAACCTAACCCGACCAAACATGGAAAACCTCCGTAGTCCCAAGGAAAAGGTAAGTGCAAGCAAGAGTTTAACACCCCCTAGATGGCTATGGACAACCAAAAGAATGGGTGGTGTAGATAGCTAATCGCTTATCTGCACCGTGCCCTAATATTTCGCACTGGAGAAAAAGCATCCATAACAGGCCAACAAACACGCAGCCTCAAAAACCTCCCACTGAAGAAAACTGTAAATAACTAACTCTTCATCCTCAAACAAAACATCATGCATACCGTAAAGACAAACATCTCTTACTTGAGGACAAACCTAACTCACGGAAAACCAAACTAGGGCAAGAAAACCAATGGTTCCAAATTGACCACTAAAAAACTAAAACAACAAGGCCGTGGTTCACCTACCTGGCAAACAATAGTGTAGTCGATGGGATGACCAAAATATTCACGGTGGCAACTCTAGAGAATCGAGTTTGGAGAACTAGGCGCGTGAATCAGTGCAAACGACAAAGACTAGAGAAAACAACAAGTTACAATACGGATTAAAAAAAAAAACACTCCCCTCATATATATAGAACCTTCGGTGAAAAATGTCGGTGGGATAAACCCTATCGACAGTTAAACTTCTAACCATTGGAAAGATAGTTCGGATGATAGCCGCAACGTTAGATGCAAAACCAACTACGGACCCGCGATAACTTTTAAGTCTATCGACATCGAAACCATTAAGCACTAAGTGCGGAACCTCAAGACTAAATATCTTCTGCAGTATCGGCAGTGCCAAGAACTATCATCACGACTTTATTCATTCTAACACGTATCAGAGGTCAAAACACCTAACCTCTAAGGCATCGGTGAGGAAACAACTAACTCTCAGAACTTCAAACCCAAACCGTTCTCCGTAGTGTTGGTGGCGTAAAATGTATTATCGCGACTACACTCTTTTAAAAAGGTATCGAAACTCGGAACATCTAAGTTTTAAGGCATCGACGAGAAAAAAAATATCTTTCAGAACGTTCATCATCTGCCTCCCACAACGTCGGTAGCGTAGAGGACTAGTACTCCAGTTCATTGTCATAGACCATTTCGATAGCGATAAAAATTCACCGACACTCAAAACGTTAAGCTTGAAAATAAAAATAAAAAGAAACCGCGGTTTTTGACGTATCGGCTAAGGCGTATGAAGTATCACCGACAAGGTAGACCATTCAACTTTCGCAACGTCGAAAATACAGTTGACTATGCTTCCAATATCAGAAGGATAGATAACTAATCTTCCAATGAAAAGGATCAAGTTTTGAGCAAAAAATCTGGACTTCCAGGACAGATTTAGGGAAACCGAACAATCCTAGGCTAGATCTAATAGAATCAAATCAAAAGGAGGGTCCTAAAATTTAAAATTTTGGGGAAAAAGGTTGCAGCTGCAACATGTCCCAAGAGAGGCTAAAAACAATAGGGTTTGGAAAATGGGCATAACTCAACATTGGTAGATCCAAATCAAGGGAAATTGGTTGCAAAGATATAGTAGGTACAAAGTCAATTTGTAAAGAAATGCCCATAGAAGGGCCTAGAACATTATGTATTTTGAAGAAACCCCAAGTGATTGAGGTAGGCACAAGATGGCAATGTTAGATTTTTATGGAGATGAAAAGGGGATTTATCCTAGAGAATGGTGAAATATTAAAAAATAAAATGGGGGAAATTCTCTTTCAAAATATAATAATTTTAGTGATGATGATTTGACTAGTGAAGTATCTCTATAGACATTAGATTGCACTACATGTAGGGAGAATTAAAAAAGTCTTCTCAAATATATGGATAATGAAAAAAAAGTAGACATAAATATACAAAACATCAAGATGGCTGGAGGCAAGTGAAAGAAGGGTTTACAAGAGAGATGCTGAAGTATCCAAATTGGAAAATGATAAATATGAAACAAAACAAGAGCATAGGAAGAAGGATGATATGTTCTCCAAGTCACACGTCCTTAATAAAAACACTTATAAGTAGGTTAAGAACTTAAAAGAAGGAAAGGTGAGTAATTGAAGGGAAAGGATGCCAAGAGAAACACACTATGTAGACATAATCAAATTGTTCTTAATGATGCTGGGAATGAAAAATAAAAACCATCTATTTGACATAGAAGCAAAGGTCAAAGATGAAGAGATAAATAATGGACTTGAAAAGGAAATCTATAAGAAGGTGGAGGAAACCTTAAACATTTTTGAAATGAAAAACCATTATTAACTACTTGATGAGAATTATTGCATTAAATTGAGAACTCTAAATCCAAAACCACTCAATTTTGATTAACAAATCTTGAAATATGGGCATGGATTGAAAATGATACAACTAGTATCATTATTTTATTTTTTAAGGGTTGTTATTTTATTTATTTTCTAATATTGATGAAGTAATTGTTTTTAGGAGATTTTTCATGGGTGGTTTTTGGCATTTACAAGTAAATGGTGGCACTAGAGTCAATTGTTTTTCAATGATTATATTATAAATTTTTTAATTGTCGATGTAGTGACATTTTTTTTTTGAGGTGATATAACTATTTCAATTTTTTGAATTGATTATTTTTTTGGTAATGTTGTTATGATCATTTTCTTTTCTAGTGGTTGTGTTATTATTATTATTATTATTATTTAATTAGAATAAAGAGAAAATTTGTATCAAAACCCTGGATAAACAACCAAGAGATTTTTATTTCAATGGAATACACATCATGGGAAACCCTTATGCACTTCCCCTCATTTTGAGGATGGTACCCAAGGTAAACTGTTTGGTTGCAATTATTAGGAAACCTAACCCGACGGGGACATTGAGTGAGGCCTACACATAGACAACAAGCCCATAGAATTGACCTCGAGATGTCCTGCTTGCAATTCACAACACTCAACCCCTTGAGCTAACCCACCGAGGTAACCAAGAGAAAATTACAAAGGAAAGTTACAAAAATTCCCACTACAAAAGAAAGCTTCTTCACAAGAATTTTTATGACTTGAAGCCTTACTCAAACTACAATTTCTAAGGAAATAAACTAACTGCTATAAAGCTTAACATATTTTTCTATCCAAAAAACATAAAAAACTTGCATAGAACATGTTTACATAGAGATGGGACTGTTGCGAGTTTCTGACATGTCCTTTTGTTCTTCTTTTGGTCCTTATGAACTTAAGAGCCCTACAACTGTAATGGTTTCTTGATGCACAAAGTCCTCTTTCATTTCCCATGAACATGGATTGGCTGTGAAACTTGATTGTTCTTCGACAAGCATTGCGTAATGAGCCTCAATGAAGAGAGTTAGCTTCTCCAATTGGGAACCCTAAACACAAACCTGAGCCTCTCAGTCATCAAAACTAACATCCAACTACATAACATGCAAAGTTACCTGCTCAACTTCCATTATTACTCCCTCAATCCTTGAGTTCGAGGTCACAATATAACTTTTATCTTCCTTACTTCATTCTTTACCTCCCATATGTCCATTTCCCAAGCTTCCTTTCTTCCCATGAGACTTGGCCCCAACACAATATCATCCATTTGGAAAATAAATCCTTAGGATTTCCTGACAATAAAGAAGAGGAAAGCCAAATAACAAACACTCATCCAACGATTCCACCTAGACAACCAGAACAAGTAACTAGATGAACAATTGTTACCCCACAAAACTGTTGAAACCTAGACAACCAAACCAAATAATCAGAAGAGTCCTTTCTTACTAGCATCACCTTGATGTGAAATTGAAGCCACGACTGCATAAGGAATTCAACCTGAATTATCCGCAAACAAGGTCTCCATATATATGTAAAGCCAAACTTACAAAATCAGAAGCAAACTACTTTGAGAGTGTTCTCCCATGTGGGGAGTTAAGCATACCCCCCATACATGGAACACTTATGCCACCCTTGATGTCACACATGCAGAGGAGATCTTTCATGATTAAAAAATAAACCTTAAATTAAATTCCAAGGGGATCCACTTACCTTGTGGGTGGCCCCCATTTTTAACGATGAATCCACATTCTAGATTGATGAAAATATCAACGAGTATGCCATCCCTAGAGTTGTTGTGATGTCAAACATGCAAAATATTTGGCTCTTTAATTTTATTTAATAGATCGACAATTCTTTGTTGAATCCTACCTACTTGAGTTCCCTTTGCATTGTGGCATCTTCTTGCTTGAGATATGATGAGAAGGGACTCTTGAGCATGATGACCTTCTGGATTCCTAGTGAGACATTAATTTCAAGACCCATAAACAAGTATACCTCTCTACCTGATTATTTGTCATTGATCCCATGCCCCATTCATAAGTTGATAATGTTTTTCCGTTGAGATCAAAGAGGACCCCCCTCATTTTTGTTGTCTCTATATTATTATTATAGTGATGGACAAGAACTCAATTTCCTCTTTAATTTTCCTAATATATAAAATATAAGAGAAAATGTACCTTAATTTTATAAATTTAATGGATTTTTTTCTTAAATTTAAATTTAAAAAAAAAATTAAAATGATAATTTCTTTTAATTTAACAAAATATAAAAAATATTTCCCTTAATTTTTGGCATTGTGAGAATGATGGTCCCATTATTTATGTGGTATAGTTTTAAATTGCTCAAACTTTTGAAAACAAAAGATGAAGTTTTCAAAATTTTAGGAGAAGTTAGTGGCATTGCCTCACTTCCCTCCATGCCTACTATTTGTCAAAATTTAACAAAATTCCTCATTAAAAAACATCTTGGTTTCAAAAATTCAATGTTTATAAGTTTATTTATTGTTATTATTGTTTATTTATTTTATTTTATAAAAGAGAATTTTTTTTTGGGGCTGAATTGTATGATTTTAATATTGTAGCACATCCCAAAAAGGGTGACAAGGATTTCCTTACCAAAAATTCAATGTTTATAAGTTTATTTATTGTTATTATTGTTTATTTTTTATTTATTTATAAAAGAGCATTTTTTTGGGGGGTGAATTGTATGATTTTAATATTGTAGCACATCCCAAAAAGGGTGACAAGGAGGCAAGGACATGTGCTTAAGGGTTGACACACCATGGTCAGGTTGAGATGACACCTATATGCATTGTACCCAAGGTCACAAGTGGTGGTGACATATGCACAACACATGTTGGTACATGCCACTCATTTGGGCGTCAATTTTTGGTCATGGGTTGGAATGGTTATGGAGATTGGTCTGTATGAGCGAAAGGGTGTTTCCATGATGAAGTCTCTCAATGGAGTGATGGTTTTGATCACCCCTTAACCAATGCCAACAACAAACATGATGCAAATGATTGTTCTTGGTTGGTTTGCAATAAATTATTACAAGGGAAAAAGCAGGACAATGCTGTTACAGTACCATGCCCCATCTCTGGTCTTTAAAAGATGGAAGCTCGAGTCTGATTATGGAAAGTATGTGTCAAGAATTTATTATTGGTTATTATTCCTTATCAGTTTCTTTTTTTGGGTTGAAATTGGAAGCATCCATGATAAACTACCGCGACTACCTATTTGTGGGGATTTCAACTATTTATACCAGGTGGAGGTTAGGATTTTTTGCTAGCTTTCCATAACAACAAATGGACCCTCATTTATAGGGAGGCCATCTCCAGTCAATTACCAATGGCATGGAAGGTATAGGGCATGGGTGAATAGGACACACATGCCAATGGTAGATCCACTAGCCTCGAATTCTACAAGAAGTTGATACATATGTTGCGATGTGTAGAAAAAGAGTCCCCTCACATTTTCAACAAGAGTTCTCTAAGGAAAAGGACTAGGTGAAGATCAAACAATCTATGGTTGATGATGTGGAAATATAATAGGAGATGCAACCTTATATCCTTGACACAAGAACTTATTACAATCGCGACACTAAATATTTCAAAACAATATTCTCTTTTGGCAAAATATATCACTGTTGGGGAAGGCCCTCATGGATAACAAGGAGGAACTTAAGGAGATTCTACTATAGTTGGATGAGCTCCAGGTTCAAAAAATATAGATAGATGCAAATATCAACATAATTGCAAAGGATACCACTAGTTTCAAGTTGTTAGCAAAGGAATGTGCAACAAAGGAGCGTTCATTTGCTCAAGTTCAAGAAGTTTTTATGATATATATTTTTTATAAAAATAATAATAATAATAATCTATTTTTAAGGTCACCGCCAAGCGAGACACCAATTTGGTGTATGAGACCCCCTTGTTTGTGGGACAAGGGACCCCCCTCTGCGCAGTGATTTAACTGCTAAAGTCTACAGAGGTGTACATACACTACCCCCTCTGGATTTGAACCTGTGACCTCCTAAGAGGAAACACATGCTCTTAACCATTAGGACCACTCATGTTGTACATACTCCATATGAAGAACATACTCCATATTTTTTCTTCTATTGTTGTTCCTATTTTGATCTCAAGTTATCCTAGGTTTTATTTCATATCATCTAGATACCATTGGCATACTCTTAGATTAAGGAACATTAGAGACAAGGAAAGTAGGACAAAGCTGGTTCATAATGACAATCTTATGTTTTGTAGTTGGTCTAGTTTTTCTTGTGGTAGACCAACATACTAATGGTCTATATATACTAAGTTTTGTTTAATATGATTTTATCCTAGCTTACCAAAAGAGGATTGGAGCACAAAAATTAAGTGGAAACCACTCTGTCCACTCTAAAAATTCAGGACAATTTCTCTTTATAGTTTGCTAAAATAAAGGAGTTTATCCTTTTATTTTTCAAAAGTTTTATAAAATTTAAGAAAAAAATCATCAAACTTTATAAATCAAGGTAAAGTTTCTCTTAAATTTTGTAGAATTAAGGAAACCAAATGAGGACTTGAGTGAATTCTCATCCCTTTCAAAATCAAATTCAAAATTCAAAATATACAATTAGCAAAAATAATGATATCAACTTTACCAAGAAATACAAGAACATAAAATAAAAACAAAAAATCCTTTGAAAAAAGAACAAAATGATGTTACCACATTGACATTGACATTGACATTGCCATTGAAAGAAAATATAGCCCTTGGAGAAAAATGGTGACGCTAGTATCACCATTTTTTAAAAATAACAAAGACACCTTCTAAAAAGAACCCTAAAAGACCTTACTAAATGATATTGATTTTTTTAAAATATCCTTAACAAAAGGTAGTAATACTAATAACACCATTTTTAAAAAACAAATTAAAACACATTTTCCTTAAAATACGACCTAAAATTGATAAAGTCATAAAGTTCTCATTTAGTAGGGAATTTTGCTAACTAAAAAATGCAAAAACAATTGAAGGACACTAAATTGATGGTTATAACCAGAGTTCATCTTCAAAAGGAGATAAGGTATCATCACCATAAAATACTTAAAGACACTAAGCTCTAACATAAGGACATAAATGGAAAATATGATAATATTATCTCAAAATCAAATTAATTATAAAAATACAACATATATGTTATATCATTCCACTATATCATAAAAGAAGATTGATAATGTTGTTGACAATGAAAACAAACTATTAAAAGTGCATATTGACACCCTCATTACTAGGCGAGTCTATGAGAATGACATGAATTTGTAAATCAATATCCTCACTTTCACTTCCAAAAGAATAGATGGAAGAACTAATCACATCCATGAAATCTGAAGGGAAATAAACCATGGAAAACCAAGCCATCAAGGATTAACACTCACAAGAGTTCACTATGAATGGATGGATAATCAAGAATGAAAACAAGTGTACAAAATTTGAAGAAGTCTTGTTATTTAATATCATCTAATTGCCTCAAGAGAAAATATTTAAAGAAGGTAATGCATATTGTGTCCCCAACACAACATATTACATTTATAATCTAGGATATAAGCTCATCTCCATTGGTTTAATAAATCCGCAAGGGATAATAAAGCCATACAACTCAATGTAATGAATCAGTATGATCATTTTTTTATACTCAACTATGTTATGAGATACCTCTGACACTATTTTATTATGTTTGGGTGCCATTATCTTAGTGTTAACTTATGTTTACTGTAAATAAGAGATAATCATAGGTCATCGATTCATCATCATAAATCAATATAGTTTCATGTACTTCATTGGTGTTTAGGTCTATGACACAAAATACCTATTTTAAGTGGCAAGAAGCTCCATTCATATACTTTGTAAAAGTAGTGTGCAACCCAACTCTTTGGAAGTGGTTCCTTTCCTTATTGTATGTATGTATTATTATTATCTATAATAATTCATGTTATTATTTTGAATAGTATAATTATATATTTGAGTATTGCAAGATATACATTTTATCTTAGGTTTAGTAAGTTGCAATTTTAATTTTTGTTTTATTTTAGGTGATATTTTCCACAAATCAATTTTTATGATATGGGACATAACATTAAACATTACAACATTCATGATTTACGTATTAAAAACTTAACTTTCATATTTAATGATTATTGATGATTTTATTATTATTAAATATAACATTGAGTATTAAATCATGATTTATGTATTAAAAACTTAACTTTCATATTTAATAATTATTGATGATTTTATTATTATTAAATATAATATTGAATATTAAATAATGTATATATTTTGATGTATGAATATTGAATCTCATATAATTTATTAATATATACATATTTTTATTAAATTATTTTATTTTCAAATTAGATATAAATATTAATTTTTGTATTTTCTACTTTTAACCATCCCTTAAAACTTGTTTTTATCCCTCGGGTAATAGTATCATATGCAACACTTTGTATAGTATGCCTTTTAATGTTTTCCTAATAGTTATTTAATTTGCATTTTAATTTGTTTAAAACTTTTACCTCACATGTTTTCTTTTCATATATATATTTATTATTATACCTGCCTCGGTATATTGTAATCGATTGCAAGTCAAACTCTTTTGACTTTGTATTAGTTACTCTCTATCAAAAAAATCAATATCTGTTTTGTAAAGTATAACTTAGGGATTTGTAAATTTTTTTTTAATTTTGTTAAAAAACTATTTTGTAAACAACTTATTGGTGGATAGAAGATGATGTAAACTTTGGAATTTGGTATCTAGATTTGAGTTGACATGTGGCAACATGACATCATAATAATAAAATTAAAAAAATACAAATTATATCCCATTGCCATCTGTTATAGCAAGTGGTACCATCGGAGCCAGCTGTTTTGGTTTTTTTCAGACCTCGGGCCATGAGACGAGGGTGCATTAGCTTGGCAATGTCATCCACAACAACTAAATCGGAGTCGAGGTAAATGATTCTACCGAGTCAAAGTGATATAATATGAAGCGCAAGTATGGAAAAGTCGCCTGAAGCGTAGCCTTGAGATCACGTTGGCGCTCGGACACCATGAAATGGAAGACTACATTCTCGGGACAAGCAGCATGTTGGAGAATCGATAGAATTTCGGTGACCAATCCTCTCAGATAAGCAGCGTCCAGCGTCATGGCTATATGCACGACCATGCTATCACATAGCTCTGTATCATCTTCTTCTTCTTGAAGTTGAGAATAGCCTGATCTCCACGATGAAGGTGCCGAGACGATGCATTCTTTACCATTTCGAAACGCTGGAGCTTCTTGGAAAACCGGCAGGGTTGACGATCGACGTGGTATATGCAGCCGGTCTAGCAGAACGCTGAGAAGCTTGGCGAAACCAGGATCGTCTCTCGCATAATTATTCAATTTAAAGTTAAATTTCATGTCCCGGATGATTCTAGCGGCCACCACGCCAGTCATGCTTAGCTAGATCGAAACCAGAATGCTTGCAAATAGAAAGAAAGAAAACGTTCTAGTCCTTCGAATTAGCATCTTTTCCATTAAAACGTGGTTCAGAGGCTTCGATCGGCAAGCCCTAGATATGTGTCTAGACTCTATATAACCTGGAGGCACCAATGCTCCATGCGGCTAGACATAGCCAGTCTTGAGGGCAAAGAAACGGTCAGCATTTGGGATTCAAGATATTCAGGACTACATTAATAAATATCAATTTGATAGAACACCAAAGAAGACAAAGATCCAACTCGTAAACTGCGGCTGAATCCACTTGCCTGGCCTCGATATGAATGGCAGAGGACAATTGTGCACAAGAACAAGACGTAGGAACGCCAGGACAAACGCAGATTGCACATCAAGTTACTGTAACCACAAAGTCCACAATGCTTGGGAAGTAGTGGTTGTTAGGTCTGCATTGCGACGAAACTAAATCTTATCACAGTTTTGCGTACAATGCAAAGGAAAGGAACGGAAAGCCAAGCATCACCGTCGACCGGTGAGTAGAGCAGAATTAGCGCGACATAAATTCCTCTGCAAGCCAAGCAAATTAAGTGTACTTATCAATCTTTCGTTCGATCTTTCCTACTACATGAAATCAAAACAACCTAATAACTTAGAGCCTAACTTAAAGCCATGATTCCTAAGGAACCGGTAAAGCTGTGAGAAGGATGTATCAACAATCACATAGAACTTTATGCAGCATTTCTAACAATATACACATAATTCCTACAATATACAACAACATTATCCATCTTTCTACATGAAATTAAAACCACCAGGTGAAACTTCTGCACACTGAGGTGTATCATACATGGTTAGCACGTGATTATCATCTTCCTCGACGAAACCATTGTTAAGGGTCTTGGCTGCTTCTCTATAGACCTGTGTGTTTTCATGAATTTGTAATGCCTCAATATTATCAAAGCCACCAGCGTCCTCAATTATGCTCACATATACATTAATTTCAGAGATGCATTCATTCTTTTTAGTCTCGTCAGCTCTCAGTATTTTTTCTAGACCGTGAAGGCAGACTGTTATAGTCCTTGAATCCTGGCAGGTTAGAAGATCACAAAGTGGCTTGATGCAACCCTAAATCGCAAGGTATCTGTAATAGAAAAGGGCTCATGTTATCGACCTTAAGACGATGGATGCAGAAAATTACACACGTGAAGAAATTAGAAAATTTTTGTACTTTATCTGTTCCTCGCTTGCAGAAGCAATTGCATTTGAAACCGCCCACGCTACGTCTCTCTTTATATTGAATTCAGCATTTGCTAGCAGAGATAAA
>LPNX010701032.1:497597-588158 GCA_001517045.1 Pseudotsuga menziesii
TATTATTATTATTTTTATATAAATTGAATTCCAATCAATTTATATCTTTCTTTCCATGAAATAGAATTTCATATTCATTTAGTACGATTTGTAATTTTTTTATTAATTTGTGAATGATTTTCCATAATAATATATGGGAAAATTTCCCTTTCCAATTAACTAGTATTTTATTCTTATAATTGACTTCTTTTGTAGAAGTTATTCTTTCAAATAGGAAGCTGAACAAAACCCTAGAAATTTCGGTAAATTAAAAATCAGCCGTGCTTAAATGTTAATAATAGTACTAATACTAATAATCACTTTCTTATGTTAATCCTATATAATTCTACATTGTTTGTAATGTTTATATGGCACTAATAGACTCATCATAATAACAACTATTTCCCTCATACTAGAGAGCTCATAATAACTGCTCCCATACTCTAAGATAAGTTTATGTTATTAGTAATTCACTTAAGATAATAAACAAATAATGATAAATCGCTTCCACTTGAGCACTTACATTCATTAGCTAATAATTGAACTTAAATTTCTCTTCATATTTCCTTGATACCAAGGAGACACCAATCATCATTAATTAGATTCCCAAGGTTTCACTAGCTCCTAGTCTCTTCCCCTAGTGGATATCGTTGCCCCTCTTTTCAATTTTTCTTGCACATTCATACCATAGGTTTATTTTCATTATTTAATCACTGCAATTTACATCATACACATGGCATCACCATGCTTTAGCTAACACATGGCTAAATATGAGAAAAAATGCTACAAGTTCAATGGTGGGGCCTTAGCTTTGAGCTCCACTCCATGAACCAGTGCATAGACAAATTTACATCGCTTATATTCAATTAAATAATTAGGGGTCAGGGACGAGAGATATTACAGTAGCCATCCTTTCTCTATGATATTTTTAAATGCTTCGTCAACATGACTAGATGGTGGCTCACATTCTTAATACTGAAGCGGTGATAAATTGGTCAATTCATTTATAGTCAGTGCCAAAGTTGGATACTTCCTTTCTTTATTTTTGAATACTTGTAAAATTATGATTCACAACAAGATTTACAATATAAGAGAATCCTCACAATGCAAGAATTTGACAATGCATGAGAAAAACATTGAAAATGAGGCAAAATGACACAAACAAATGATGCAAATAACTGGAGTTTATATTACATTCTAACATGTAAATGTGCTCAGATCATCATTATAATACAATAGCAAAAAATTGTTAACCTTTGGATTCAGTCAAATGACATACATGTGGCAGGATTACATTGGACCTCAAACCCCCCTAGGTTGACCAATAGGCTCCCAAACCATCTCAAATGGACACAAATGTATAATGTGAAAATTGGGATGAAATGGATGGTCATAAATGAAGTAGAAAATGCATGGTGGAGTGAATGGTGGTGTGGGAGTGGCTCTAGGCAGTTCAAAAGGACCAAAAGAAGCAAAAACGCCCAAATCCAATGCATGAACACCCTTGGTCAAGCCCATCTACCCAAATTAAGGGATGGGAGTGCCCCTAGGTACCACGTGGTCATAAATTAGTCTCCTTATCTACTGGTTGACCAAAATGGGTGTGTTGGTGGTCATTAATGGTCCAAAACCCCCAACAACGTTATGCAAACATTATAGACCATTGTTTGGACCATCTAGCATAGGTAAAAAAACAAATGAGACTATGTTCCTAGGTGGTATAATGTTCTACCACCCCCCCTTAATCCTGACTTTGTGTAACCAAATCAAAATGAGGCATTGAAAACTAAGGCTCAAGTCACCTCTTGCACATTTTATTAGTCCATATAACCTAGGTAAGGAGGAAAACCTCATGGGAATAAAAACTCCCCTCTAAAATGGACATGAAGCAAAATATTAAGGGAATATCAGTCATCACCATGTGTCTCCCACCCCAAGGAGTGATCTAAGGTAGTTGAAAGTATTCTTAGTGAATCTCTTGGTGTGTTTGGGTACACAGGGTACTCCCAAAAGATTGAACACGTAGAGAAGCCACTCACACACATAGATCACATATCAACACACATATGTTTTCATGTGGTTTAAACCCTCAAAAGGGAAAAAACCCATGACCCCAACCAAATAGCTACTTGAGGCAGTTTATTATGCAAAAGAAAGAAAGTTACAAATGATCTTCTCATAATCGATCAACTAGCTAATTACCCTCCATGCTCTTTAAATAGATATCATGGACCAATCAGGTGTTAAGCCACAGATCAAAGGTAGTTATGATCTAAGAGAAGATGAACAGTCAGATCACTCTATGTCCTGAACATATCGTGATTGTAGGATTAGATATTTACAAATGCATACTGATGCATACTAAAGAAACACATTTTTCCTAACAGATATATTATAACAAGTTGATATTAACTAACTCCTAAGTGTCTAAATATCCTAACCCCCCCTTAAGAAAAACTTGGGATATGATTGAAGGATTTACAAAATTGACACTATTAGGAGAAGGAATGAGGCATCAAATCCTATACCCCCTTAATGATGAATTGCTGAACTCCTAACATAGATCGAATTTTAGAAAACTTCACTTTTGTAAGAGATTTGGTGAAGATGTTTGCAACTTGATCATTTGTAGGGAAAAAGAGCACTTCAAGAATGCGATCATGAACAAGATTTATGATGAAGTCCATATGTAGCTCAATGTGTTTTCTACGTTGATGTTGAACTAGATCTTTGGCGAGCTTGATGGCACTTTGATTGTTGCACCAAAGTGGAGTAGGCTACTGCTGTTCAAACCCAAACTCGGAAAGGATTTGTTGAAGCCATAAAGCTTCCTCACTGGCATTAACTATGGCTTGCCATTATGGTTCTACTGAAGAAAGAACAAGATATTTTTGTTTCTTACAAGCCCAAGTGATAGGTCCAGATCCCAGACTAAAACATAACCTACAGTAGAAATTCGATCATCAGGATTGCTGACCCAATCTGAATCAGTGAAACCAACCAACAAAGGAGTCCCATTGTATTGTAATGAATCCCAAACTAAATTGTACCCCAAATATATCGAAGTATCATTTCGTTTCTTTCCAGTGACTTTCATGAGGTGTTTTCATATAGAGGGAAACACGACCAATGGAAAAAGAGAGGCTAGGACATGAATGAGTCAAGTATAAGAGACTACCAACAAGATGACGATATAAGGTAGCATCTACTTCAGGTGAAGTACAAGTGGCAGAAAGTTTGACTATAGACTAGAAGGGAGAAGGGGATGCTTTACAATCTTCCATGTGAAAATGACGAAGAAGGTCACAAGCATACTTAGGTTGAGAAAGAAATATTCCTTCTTTGGTTTGCAAGACTTGGATACCAAGAAAGTAATGCAAATGTCCTAAGTATGACATTTCAAAATTTTGCTTAAGACTAGATTTCACATGGGTTAAAAGCTTAGGGTCACTACCAGTAAGAATAAGACCATCAACATATAGAACAAGTATGATGAGATGGTTTCCTACTTTCTTGGTATAGACATTGGGGTCAGAATGGCATCTAGAAAAATAAGTGTCAAGTAGAAATCTATCCATTTTGGCATACCAAGCTCTAGGAGCTTGCTTAAGGCCATATACGGATTTCTTAAGGTGACAACTAAGGCTAGAGTTACTCTGAACATATCCAGGAGGTTGTTCCATGTACATTTAATCCTATAAATCACCATGTAAGAATGCATACTTGAAATCCATTTGATGGACTTCCCATTTATGTAAGGCTGCAAGGGAAAGAACAGGGCAGATGGAGTTCATTTTTGCGATAGGAGAAAATGTTTCATTGCAGTCAATCCCTTCAATTTGGGAAAAACCTTTGGAAACTAACCTTTCCTTAAGTATTTCTATACTTTAATTTGATGCATATTTAGTTCTATGGACCCATTTAGATCTGACAAGTTTTCTTCCTTTTGGAAGAGTACAAGATCCCAAGTATCACTTTCCATTAAAAAACGATATACTTCATCCATAGCTGCATTCCAATCTAGATTTCTTGAAGCTTCTGCAAAAGTATCTGGATCATGATTTTATGAAACTTGAGCCAAAAGTGAAGAGGCTAGCTGGAACTGAGAATGTGTTCGACGTTTATCTCTAGGATCACTTAAAAGATCACCAACTGCTTCACATGTTGAACAGACCCATCGAGGAAGCAATTGTGCTGGTGCAATTGGAGAAAAATGAGTAGGCAGAGGTGGATTTTCATCCTCACTGTCATCATGATAGACTAAAGTTAGAAGTATGTCAAGGAAGTTGGAAGTAGAAGAAGGCACAATAGCCTAATTAGGATCGCATGCCAAAGATGGCACAAACAATGAGTGAGGCTCGCAGGACAAGAGATTTTCATCAAATTTAACATCTCTTCTAATGATTATACCATGAGAATGTGATTGAAGAATTCTATAACCTTTTACATCTTCAGAATATCCAAAAATATGCACTTTTCACTTTTAGGATGCAATGCTTTCCGTTTTTCATCCGGAATGTGAGCCCATGCTTCACTACCAAACACAGAGATGTGACTTACATCTGGTTTAATTTTACTCCATGCTTCTTCTGGTGTGATACCTTGTAAATATTTAGTGGGGGTACGATTAACTATGTAATTTGCATAATTTATGGCTTCATCCCAAAATTGAAGACTTAGTCCCTTAGATTAGATCATACAATTAGCCATTTCTTTTAAAGTGCAGTTCTTTCATTTAGATCCACCATTTTGTTGTGGTGTATATGGAACAGTTTGCTCTTGTTGTATTCCTTGCTTAGTGCAGAAAATAGTGAACTTGTTGTTAACATATTCTCCTCCATTATCATATCTCAACTTAAGAATTTGATGACTAGATTGTTTTTCAACAAGGGCCTTGTAGGCCAAGAACATGTTAAATACTTTGCTCTTAAGTTTTAGGAAATAAACCCAAGTGCATTTGGAGTAATCATCAATGAAAGTTAAGAAATATTTGAAACTAGAAAAGGAAGCATATGGAAGAGGACCACACAAGTCACTATGCACAAGCTCTAAAGGAACCGAGGTGTGCCAAGCGGCACGCTTGTCAAAACTGTCCCAATGATGTTTTTCGAGTACACAACCGAAACAAACACCATCCCTTCAAGATACCATATTGTCTTTACATAGTTGTTGCAATGAGCGATAAGTTAAATGACCAAATCGTTCATGCCAAATTTTGCTCAAGTTATCACTATGAGCAACAAAAACTGAAGGAAAAGGTGATGACCCAAAGTTGTTAAATTTGTACAACNGTAGCCAGGACGTGTTGAGGATATTTAAAATGCAACTTGGTGAGGTGTAAATGTTATAGTTTTACCTTCCAAAATGAGTGATTTGATAGGTTGACAACAAATTGCAGGAAATTCTTGGAACACATAGTACATCACTAAAATGACCATTATCTACTGAAACTGTTCCAAATGCTACAACACTTAGAGATCTATCATCACCAATAAATATTTGTTTGGTGTTATAATAATGCATAATAGAAAAGATGGCTTGATCCTTATCCATATGATAAGATGCTCCAGAATCAACGAGCCATTCATTTTAAGTAGAAGAAGACGATGCAGTATAATGATAACCAGAAGCACAAAGTGCATGTCCATGAGAGGTCAATTCTGAAGACGAATCTAGGCTGATGTGATGATTCTTCATTGCTGCTTCCAAGGATTCCATCTTCTTGAAACACTTAGATTCATCATGATTATCTTTCGCACAATAGTTGCAATTATGCTCAGTCTTCTTTCCCTTTGGCTTGGCTCCTTTGTCATTTTTGAAAGAATGAGTTGATTGAGAGATTTTGGGAGCCTTGTTTGGCTTATTATTGTGGAAATTTTGTTTCTTGGGAGGCTTGGACTTTTCTTTCTGCTGGGCCAATAAGGATTTCACATATGTGTTTGCATTGCTAATGATTCCAATATGTATGAGCTTATCTTCCTCTCTAATCAACGAATCACAAACTGATTCAAGACTAGGTTTTATATAGCTAGTTGGATTCAATGTTTCTTTCGTGGAGTAAATTGTAGATAAAAAAACAGAATATGCAGGTCCAAGTTTGGAAATAATATGATAAATGCATTGCTTGTCTTCCCTCTTAATCTTGCATTCTGCACATAAGATTCTAATACTTTTGTACTTAGATAAATAATCTTGAATGCAGGAAAAATCACTTGGATTTAAAGAAATCAACTCATTTTCAAGTTGATGACCTTGAATTTCATTGTGTTTACCAAACACAACTTCCAACTTTTCTCAAGCTTTATCAGGTTCATCAATTCTAGATATGTGAAATCACAAATTAGTAGAGATTAAAATCCCAATCAATCCATGAGATTCATCACATTTAATTCCCGATTTTGTTTTATTACCATCATAAATGGGTTTTGTTTCTTTCCTTGAGGTAATTCTGAAAAGTCCCCTGCTTCGTAGAACATCCTCCATACGAGATTTCCATGAGAAATAGTTGGAACTACTTAGTAGAATATCACAAGGAGAATCCATATTGTAAAATAATGGCTATAAAAACAAACACCAATGGTTTGGTTGTAAAGAGCTCGAAAAAATAGGTTGTTTCAAAAAAACGACACTGGAAACTGACTCTAGATGAGGAAGTTATACTTGGTCAAAGAAAATGTTGAAGATGACCCCAATAGTGACATGGAAAATAGAGAATTGACCAACTAAAAAAACAACCACCCTCTTCCCAATATTAACCTTTTAGACTCATTTTACAAGAAAGTTGCTTTAAGTGAATCACTTTTGTAAAATAAGTGAATTTCACTTTTACAAGGGTGTTACTTCAAATATTGTAGCAAAAACTAAAAAACTTAAGTGACTCGCTTTTATAATTTAAGTGAGATGCAATTTTAAAATAAAGTGACTTAAAATTAGAAAATGCATGCACTTTTATAAAAGTAACTAATAAGACTTGAACTCAATACGTATTGAGGAATAAAACAATTTTGAACCAACCGAGACAATATTTATAAAAGATACGTAAAAGATGGGAATGAGGAAGGGTTTTTTTGTACTCTTCTATCTCGATCTCTGTTATTGCTTCTTTTTTTGCAAATCACTCCACAAAATGAAACAACAACAATCCAAAAAAACTTTTCCACACTTTATGGGGATAGATTTCGTTAGCTTGCCCATAATGTCTGTGTTTTCTCTCTGTTTCTGATTCACCGTTATCGCACAAGGTGCACGAAAAATACCATACGTAGTAGAGAAAAACCCTAATCCAAAACTAAAACAAAACTACATATGATAATAAATCTGATAAAATATGAGAAATTAAAAAAAAATATAAAAAAACGTCACTGTAACATTATACCTTCAGATCTGATGAAATTGGTGTATCTGGAGCAAAAAAAAACCATTTTCGATCAAACGGAAACTATTTCCCAATGAAAAAAAAACTCTGGATGCAATGGAATACCTCCCATAGGCTAGAAATGCACAAAAAATTCAAAACCATGAACCCTTTCAAAGCTCCGGCAACACTAGTCCAAGATCTAGATCATAACCGGAAGTGACTCTTCACAAATGCTCTGATACCATGTTTGGGTACACAAGGTACTCCCAAAAGAACGAAACCTAGAGAAAACACTCACACAAACATATCACATATTGGCACACTGATTTTTTCACGTGGTTTAAACCATCGAAAAGGAAACACTCCACGACCCCAACCAAATAGCTACTTGAGGTAATTTATTATGCAAACGAAAGAAAGTTACAAATGAGCTTCTTAGAATTGATCAAATAGAAAATGACCCTCCATGCTCTTTAAATAGATATCATGGACCAATCTGGTGTTAAGCCAAATATCAAAGGTAGTTATGATCCAAGAGAATATGAACAGTAGAATCACTCTATGTCTAGAACATATCGTGACTGTCGAATTAGATATTTATAAATACATACTAATGCGTAATAAAGAAACACACTTTTCCTAATGAATATATTATAAAAATTTGATCTTAACTAACCCATAAGTGTATATATATCATAACATGGTGAAGATGTCAGCAGTTTTCTCACAAATGGGAAATACTGCAATAATATCACTTAGTCATACACCAAGCTCTTGATGTAGTGCATGTGTATCTCAATGTGCTTGGTATTTTGTCTTTGTACTGGATCTGTAGATATATTGATTGCACTTTTAATTTTATACCAAATTATAGTGAGTGAATCAAATGAAAAGCCAAGTCCTCCAAGAATTCCTTGCAAGCACATACATTGTGTAGTTGCATTCACTACTCCTCTGTACTCAACCTTAGTTGAAGATAAGGAAATAGTGTACTATTTATTACTTGACCAGGAAATAAGCCATATTTAAGCAGTAATACATAACCTGGAATGGAATTCCCATCAGATCTATCTCCATCCCAATAAGAATCAGTAAACCCCTTTAGTTTTAGTGTAGAACTAGCTACATAGTGTATCCCAAAATGTTTGGTTCCTTGCACATAATGAAAGATCCTTTTGGAATATTTCTAATGGATCTCATGAGGCTCTTGCATATATCTAGAAACATCACCTACTACATAATCCAAATCAGGTCAAGAGTGTGTGAGATACAAAAAGCTCCCAACCAGTTGCCTATACAATGAGTTGTCCACCAATGGAGCTAAACCAAAATCACCTAGTTTTACTCCTGAAAGGAAAGAAAAATTAGAAACTTTACATTCAACCATTTTGAACTTCTATAAAACGTATGAAACATACTTTGGTTGGCTGACCTTGATACCTACATCATATTGCACAATCTCCAAGCCAAGAAATTGTTACAACAATCCTAGGTCAGTTATAAAAGATGTATTGTGCAATGAAGACTTACCTAAAACTGTATCAACAATGCAACTTCCAGTGATGAAAATATCATAAATATAAAGTATAATGATCAGAATAGAGTCATGTAAATGATAAATACACATTAGGATCATATTTTCATCTTTCAAAACCTTGTGAGAGAAGAAAGTTGCCCATATTGGCATACCAAGCTCTGGGAGATTGCTTGAGGCCATAGAGAGACTTATTCAACCTGCAAACAAGTGAAGGATCATGTATGAAACCTTCAAAATGCTGCATATAAATATCCTCATGAATGCCATGATGAAGAAAATTACTCTTCACATCAACATGTGTTGTTAAAGATAAGCTACCTTATGTATGAGGGTTTAGAGGCCACCAACTTACTGATTGTTCTACTTGCATACAACGAGGGTTTTACAAGCATAGATCAGAGAACGAGAGAAAGAGGATGTGTACCTTGTTTTTGATGGTTGATCCTAGCTTTCTTATTCTTCTCCAATGATTCGTTGCTTCCAATATTCAATACCTGCAACAAATATTTGGCCTTCATCAAAGTATCTTCTATTGTTATATAAGATGAGATATGAATATAATGATTGCATTCAAAATAAATTACAACCAAGATCAATGCTCAAAACATTAGAAGCATACATATAGACATTTATGGAAGGAAAAAAATTCTTTATTAATAGAGGTATGGAAACATTACATAGCCTCCTTTCTGACCAAGCTCCTCTGCAAACTAAGACCTAATTCCTCTTGCTCCTCTACTCAATGCAATCATCTAGTATAAAGTTTCCTCCAAAGTTGGTCCCCTTTCCTCATACCATTCCCCTCTCTTTATATTTTCTTGTGAGGAAGGAATCCAAGGCTGAGGATGGTTGGGGAAGTTGGGGAAGTTTCCAAATCAAGCCCAACTGCCCCTAGTTAATCATATTTTTATTTTTTAACAATTCTTAATGGAATCCATGGGTTTATATGCAATATATCATGAATGAATCACGGCTTTCCTTAAGGAAACTCACATATTTTAATAATACATGGGTTGTACATGGAAGACCCGTGAATGGCACATGAGTTTCTCAAAGAAAGGTCACACATACATGATGAGTTCAAAATAAAAAAGGGTTAATGCTGGAGTTAACAAGGTGTATTAAGGATCCAAATCATTAATAAGGTCATGACTACTTCAATCCCTGATGTCCTTTTGTGTAACGACATATTTGATGTCATTACTCAGACGAAGAAGTGCCATTTCATAGTATAATAGATTCCCCCTAATCTATGACTTTAGAGGGTAAAGATGGAAAAAATACATTACAATATTTGTTCAAAGGTATCATAATCGAAGTTACAGAGGAGTACCTGAAACAAAAAAACAAGGTCATTTATACAAAATCATCATTGAGGATGCCATGTCCAATAATGAGGGACACTAACTCCTGTACAAGATACATCATATGATACAGGATATAGGACCACACATTATTTACAAAGGTGGATCATAGCCACATGAGTACAATGATAGATCTTCAATTGATGGGAAAAGTGTCACCAAGCATGGCACAATCTTGCGCAAATTAGGTTATATAGGATGTAATCACAAGGTCTTCATCCAAATCCATAGAAACTAGTACATATATGACCATGTGAGCATATTGATTGAAGTCAAACATGGAAGGATACCATCAGAATATCAGTTAAAAGGTTATACTAACAACCAATGCATAGGAGTCCACCAAAAATGTGAAGTGGATCCTGAGGTACTAACTTGAAAATCTAGGTACTCTTCTTGTAGCTTGTGTAAATTAGAAGCCATGTGTGAAGAGGAAGGCAATGAATCCTTCAACAGGTCATTGGAGTAACTGGTAGAATGGATAAGGAAAGATGTACATAGAATAATATTAGAGATGAAATGATAGGGATCAAGGTGAATAGGCAGAGGCTAGGGATCCTTGAACAGTGAGAACGACACAAAGATGACCCAAGGTAGCTTTAAACTTCAAGGGAAACAACCAGACTATTATACCAAAATCTTGTCACCATCATGTGATAAGACCTTTTGACATACCTACTTGCCCTGAATCCTAGCTTATGGAGTGAAGACTAAATGGTTTCTTATCAGTCTGTCATACAAATTCCCAGCACTGCTCATGCTCCCTTATCTAGGAGCAGTACCCCTGTTCGCACTGCTTTTCATCGATTGTCCACAAGCGGTGCCACCGCCTGTCACCCTTGGTCCATAGGCAGTTATTAAGAGAACTGCTCTGTCATAGAAGGAGAAGCGCAGTACCTTGGGTAAAAAGGGAAAAAGAGAATCTTCTCGAGACTTCTAGATGATAAGCCTCGAGATATCTCTTATCCCTACTGTTGTGGGTTAGTTGAGCTCGAGATCCATCATCCTAGGATATTAAAGGCCACCTCACCCACTCATTTCTCAACCATCTCTATCCATCTAGCCCTATATATATGAGCTCATAGCCATGGTTGAGGAGAGAACATTGAAGGTATTGTTATGCTGTTGGACTAATTCTTGGCCCAAGATCATTTGGAGAGAGCATAGAGAGCTAGAGTCGAGGCTTTTATGGACGAAGAGCTGGTTTCATGGAGATGCATGTCAACACTAAGGCTTGGTTGTAAAATTCTTCATATTTCTAATGCAAGCTAATTTTCTGTCCCATATATATTGTTGATGTTTGATTTTAGATATATATTGCTAGATTCCTTAGTCACTAGCATAGATTAGTAGATCATATTCTGGTTGCTTTGATCTATTTCGTGTTGAACTCTTTTGCAGGTACACAGGTGAAATATCAAAGCCTTGCATTGCAGATATCTATAGTGTCTAGGGAGAGTTATCAACCTCTGTGATCTATTTTTTCTAGATCTGAACCATTCAGACCAGTGGAACACCTTGCTGTCCGCAGGAGGTGAAATATTTTAAGCAACAAATTTGGTGACCATACTGGGGAGTAGTTGTATTCAGTTGTTCCGATCATCCTCAGTCTGCAACTCTTGTCCGAATCCAGGCTCCGTTTTCTTCAACTCTTTACAGTCAGATCTACTTTCTGATTTGTAGTATTTGGGTTTGAAATTTCTAGATCTGTTCAGATCTGAGTTATTTCAGTTTTTTATGCTCTGTTACCATATTCAATTCGATAGTATTCACCTTGATCTAGTATTTTTGATCTGATCCATTGTTCTCTTTCTTGTTTTGGCCATCTACAGGGAACCACAGCAATGCTTTGTACGAGGTGTGGTGCCATCGCCTGAACATAGTGGGCAGTAAGCGGTGCCATCGCCTGTATCTGGTTAGCAAGGAGCAGTGCTGCTTTGGAAACGCTCTTACAACACCTACAAAGCGCGGTACCAGGTAGGCATTAGTCTAAGACTCTTTTTCCTCATTTTTCTTTGAAAAATTTGGGATTTTCATTGCTTTCAGTTTTGTTATCAGGCTTGTGTTATTGAATCTGATGTGTGTGGCTTGCTATTTTGATGGTTTAAGATTGATTTTGAGTGGAATTTCAAAAATTTGTTTAGTATTTTTTATTGTTCATCTGCTTCTTGCTTGTTGGTTGTGCTTAAAGAAGGATTTCTTGTTTTTTGAAAGTTAGGGTGTTCATTGAAATCTCTTTTTGTTGCATATACTAAAAGAAGAACATTAGATTAGCTTCTAGATTTCATTTCTTGCTTGCATAGTAAACTTCTTTTTCTTCCCTTCAAAAAAGAAAAGTTTTGCTTGAGATTAGGACATCATATTTGAGTGTTGGATTTGGGTTTTCTGATTGGCTTCATAAGCTTTCAGGACCTTTATGATCTTTCGTCTCTCATGCATATAGGACTATCTTAATAAAAAAAAATGGTAGTTTTAAGTTAGATTTGCTTATGTTTTTAAGAAATTTGTATAATTAGAGTGCATTGGCATATAGGTGTGCTTGGTGTTGTTCTTTTAGGAAAAGAGATTCTCACCCTTCCCATTTGCTTTCGAAAAGAAGAATTTGGTTTGTAGAAATCTTTGCTTGTATTTGATTTGATGTTCATGATTGTTGATTGGAATGATTTTTGGTTTTGAAACAGACAGAAAAAACACTCTCTTCCCTCCCATAAGTAGGCATATTGAACGGTAAAGTGAACATTTGCACATGCATACTGCATGGTTTTACTTTTCTGTCAGAACATCATGCATTCACCTAACCATACAAGTTAAAATTAATGATAGTTGTAGGTTAAAATTTACGTAGTAACTTGAGTGATAGGTTAGAGACGTGTTCGGGCGTCGTTAAGCATAGGAGCTGTCATTATTTGTCAGCATTACATTCCGGGACTCACGCGATTCTTCCACATACCATTGGTATATCGAACGGCCTTTCACATACCCTTGAGGTATATAGAAAGGTACTTCACGTACTCGATTGTATATCAAAAGGCCCCTTGTGTACGATTATGCATTAGACAACACTACTATCGATTCGAGATCCCACGTACCTTGAGTATATCGGGAGACCCCACTAGGGTACCTTATCTATCTGAGAAAATCCCTTTGGCCATCTTGTTTGGATCCATACACTGAAAATAGCATTTAGGGAGATTACTACGCATGTACCCTCGAGGTATATTGTGAGTGGCACCGGCTTGACAATCCTAGTGAGAGACCTGACTTTTGAACTCCTCCTGTCATTTTAAGTCTGCTTGTTTTGACCTATAGTTTGAGTAGGGAAGTCTTTTGGTGTGTTTTTTCTAGATTTTCAGACCCTAGGTTAGATAGGAACTATACACACTAGCTGAGTTAAGACAGTCCAGGAGAGTACGGGTCTTGCCAACCGATTTTACTTCTGTTTCAGAAGGAAATCCAATGGAAGCTATCGACCAAGGAGATGCTACCACCTCCCAAGTGGGAGATCATGTGGTGGTGGAATGTGGAGTACCATATTCTTCACACTCACCTCCCTTGGTCCAACAACCTTCCCATGAGGATTCATCACTCCATCCTCCTGCGGAAGATCATGTTGATGATACACGTCCAGATTTTGGTCCTAATGCTCCTTTTTGGGAGACACCCATCGGACAGGCCATTTCCTCATTTGGAACTCATGTAAGTGTAGGAATATATTAAACCCACTCACAACTTAGGATAAAATAATTAATCATTATTTGATTAATTATTCACCCACTAGCTTAATTAGTTGGCATCCACTTGCACCTTAAAGTCAATACATGCCATCTATATCCTAGGAATGATTTAGTTCTGATTCTGGGTTGATCCAGAATTAGTATACAGGACTTTACAGCAGATTCTTCTTTTTCTGCTTTTTCTGCTTTTCTATGGATAAGATAAAAGCTAGTGAACTAGGAAACTGGGAGCTTTTTTTAAAACCCATCCTCCATTAGTTTTTATCCATTTTCTAGGATTGGCATGTTATTTCCATATCCTTTACAAATCACTCATGATTTTTCCAACTCATGAGGTCCTTGATAGATTTAGCAAGTGCTTTATCCACCTATGGGGGTTTGCTATATTTTGGTAAGTCAGCTTGTTTGAGCTTTATGAGTTGTTTCCATACAATTTGACTTTACTATGAGGGATGTACTATTTATGTACACTATTATTCATAATTATTCAATGGAAGGATACACACCAATATTCATCTCTTCATTCATGTGATTCAGTCTCTTTTCTTCTCTCTATTTTTCCTGTGTATGCTTGTGAGAATTCTTAGTAGCAAGATCTATTTCCTGTGCTTCTTCTTATCATCATTTCACATAGCATTGATCTATTATTTCTACATGGTATCAGAGCTACAAGGCTGATCAAGTTCTATAGAGTTGAGGAGTGCTTCCAGTCTCCTATCCCTCTCTGAAGAAGAGCTTCAATATTTTCTCCTAGTTTGTTTTGCAGGTTGCAGAGATTTTATTCTTGAGCAGATCAATTCAGCAATATGGATTCTTCATCAGCTATAATTCTTACTTCCTTCAACTACCACGAATGGAAATCCAAAATCTCCATTCTATTGCGCAGTAGAGGATTATATAGAGTTACACTAGCTTTGGAGAATGAGCCCAATGCTATGATTGAGAAAGCTAAGTGGCATAATAGGTTGGATGAAGCCTATGGATTGCTTTGCCTATCTATTTCTCCTGATATACTCTTTCATCTAGATGGTTTGACCACTCCAGACCAAGTATGGACTCAATTGGAGTCTCTCTTTGGAGTTCAAGATGAGCTAAGAGTGCATCAATTGGAGATTGAGTTATTCTCACTGAGTCCAAGAAATTTTGAATCTCTTGAGGGTTTCTTCACCAAGTTCAAGTCACTTGTTCTAATGCTCAAGAAATGTGGGATTGGGAAAGCATATGATCAATTAATCCTTTCCATTCTTTCAAAATTGGGTCCTGATTACTCAGTTTTTGTGTCTACTTTTCATGCTACTAGGCTTGTTGTTCCTAAGTGGAAAATGCCTTCTTTAAATTCTTTTCTTGATTCACTAACAAAGGAGCAAGATAAATTGATCCATATGGGTGTCCTTAATTCCTCAAAAGGCAAGGATCATGCTCTCTTGGTTCAAGGAAGCAAGAAATTCAAATCAAAAGAGAAGCAAATTGTGAAGAAGCCAAAGTCAGAAAGTGAAGATGAAGATTCATATGAAGATTTAATGAAAAAAGTTAAGAAGAAAGGGAGCACATCCAAGTGTTATTATTGAAGCAAGGGTTTTCATTCAGAGAAGATGTGTTTCAAGAAGAATATGGACATCATGTCTCAGCTTCTTGAGAAGCACAAGATCGAAGTTCCAGATGAACTAGAGAAGCCCGCTGATTCCTCAAAACAATGTCATACTGCGCAGTTCCAAGGTGATATAAATTATGCTTTGAGTGCCAGAGTTCTCTCCTTTTCTCATGTCTCTGATATAGATTTAATATCTGATATATCAGAATCATAAATATCATAACCTTTCTTTGACAATCCTCCTCTCATTCTACTAGATTTATCTCCCAAAAATTGTGATTTTTCACTAGATATTGACTTACCTTTGAGCAGCTCTTACTCACAAGCTTGTATATCTGATTTAGAATATTGTTTGCAGGATGATATGCATGTCATGACACATATAATACCACCATCCATACCATCTACCATACCTCTGAATAATCCAAAGACTATACAAATCCCAAGATCACCAGTTGATTCCTCATTGGTCTCTTATGCAGTGATATTTATCTTACATGGTTTGAAGTCTTTCCTATCTTTCATTGGCTGGTTATCCATGTCCTTAGTAATATTTGGACTGATATTAAACATGTTTGGATCTTTTCTAAACACTTATTGTTCAGATCCTAAGCCCATCCATCATTCAGATTTTTACACCTATCAGTTTTCCCCAGTTGTTCATAATTTTCCTAGTCTAGCCCTATATCCTCATGGAGCCACTGAAGACTTTGTCTTTGCTGTTCCATATGCTAATGTTTCTGATATATCAGTGTTTTATCAGCCTCATATCAGATATATACAGGTGCTACATCAGATTGGAAGATTGACATGTGATTCACATCACAATTTTGCAGCTATTCAGGGAATTGGGTGTGAAATAAATTGCCTTATTTTTTGTACTCTTTGGGAAGGAGTATGCACAAATATCTTTTCCATTTCAGATTATGTTTGCAGATCAGAGTTTGAAAGCAGAAATAATCATTTAGATCATGCCCCTACTTCATCAGATGATGAGATACAAGGAGTCTCTCCTCTTCCTTCTTGCAGGTTCTACACTCCAGTACATGATCATGGAGTTCATGATTTCTTCAACAAGTATTCCATCCAGAAGCAATTCACTCAGCTGATTCAAGTGAAGATAAGGATATGTTGAAGACATACATATTTCAAATTTTGTGCCTTGTCCTATCTTGAGGGAGGATTTTCCCCATGTGGTTTTGCCTCTTTCCTCACTTTTCTGGACGTAATAATTGTAAAAGGGTGACCATAGCCTTGTTGCTGGGCCCTATATGCATCTATATGCATCTACATTTTTTTTCATACCATCATAAAGTCAGAATTATAGGGGGGTGTAGGAATGTATTGAATCCACTCACAACTTAGGATAAAATAATTAATCATTCACCCACTAGCTTAATTAGTTGGCATCCACTTGCACCTTAAAGTCAATACATGCCATATATATCCTAGGAATGATTTATTTCTGATTCTGGGTTGATCCAGAATTAGTATACAGGACTTTACAACAGATTCTACTTTTTTTTCTTTTTCCTGCTTTTCTATGGATAAGATAAAAGCTAGTCAACTAGGAAACTGGGAGCTTTTGTTTCCAACCCATCCTCCATTAGTTTTTCTCCATTTTCTAGGATTAGCATGTTATTTCCATCTCCTTGACAACTCACTCATGCTTTTTCCAACTCGTGAGGTCCTTGATAGATTTAGCAAGTGCTTTATCCACCTATGGGGGTTTGCTATATTTTGGTAAGTCAGTCTTTTTGAGCTTTATGAGTTGTTTCCATACAATTTGACTTTCCTATGAGGGATGTACTATTTATGTACACTATTATTCATAATTATTCAATGGAAGGATACACACCAATATTCATCTCTTCATTCATGTGATTCAGTCTCTTTTCTTCTCTCTATTTTTCCTGCGTATGCTTGTGAGAATTCTTAGTAGCAAGATCTATTTCCTGTGCTTCTTCTTAGCATCATTTCACATAGCATTGATCTATTATTTCTACAGTAAGTTCTCCTAAAAGTGAAGAAGAACGCAGGCAATATCGTGCTGCTATCCTTCGTGCATAGGAGGTAGAAAAACAGATTGACAACCTATCAGGCCTGTCACCAGTTTGTTCCAAATTCCTTCCTGTGGGATATTGTTCACTAGCCGATTCTATGAGACCCATCGAACCGATTATAGATCGTCCATTAACAACCAACAGCCTAGGTCAAATTTCCACCCCTTTCACCTCCTATGTTATGTCTGATCCAAATCCGCCCAGATCTTTTGCATCTAGGGCCCAACCTTCAATTCCTGTGTCTTCAGTACCTTTGAATGTCGGGGGGAAACCCCCAGTACGACCTACGTTATCTGATCCCGGAGTTGTACCTAGTCAAGAGCAGACCTCTAACATAGAAACATCTATAGTTTTTGTCCCTCCCACCCACACTAATGTGGTAAATCCTCCATCTAGTTCAGGTCAGCCCTTGGGGGCACAACCTATTGCCATTCAATATTCTAGTGGTTATGGTTATCAAATACCTATAGGTAATCATCCATCTAATCCTACTGGAATCCCATTCCCTAGCAATACTTTTACGCCATGGGGGCAACCCAACTGGTCTTACATGCCAGCCATGGGAGGGATACCTATACATACTGTGAGAGGTGCGGGAGGACCGCCTTATGGGGGTCCTCCCCATGGGGGACCTAATGGTCCTGGAGGGCCTAACGGTCCTGGAGGGCCTAACGGTCCTCCTTATGGTCCTAGTGGTCCTAGTGGTCCTGGGGGACTTGGTGGATTTCCTCCTTATGGCTCGGGAGGGTCTGGTGGCCCTCCACCTAGTGGTTCCGGTGGCTCCAGAGGTTTTCCACCTCTTGGAGGCCCTAGAGGGTTTGGTGGTCCACCTCCTGGTGGTCCTGGTGGTCTCAATGGTCCTGGTGGTCCCGATGGTTCTAGTAGTCCTCCTCCTGGAGGCCCTGGTGGTCCTAGCGGTCCTAATTCTGGAAATCAACCCCCCATGGGTGGATTTCCCTGTAGTTCTTCCTCACAGCAACCTATTTACTCGTCAACCTATGGCCCTACTGGTAATTTCATTCCATATCAATATTACCAGTATGTGTAGCTCAATAGACAACTACCTTTCCTTGCAAATTTGGACTTGCCTGATTTGTCCAAGTTGATTAATGATCCCATTCAACACAATCCCTTGTGGCCTCCCATTCTGGTAAAGTTACCATCGAAAATTCCGAAATTCGATGGGAAGCAGGGTGAAGATCCATGGAACCATGTTATGGCTTTTCATTTGTGGTGTTCCACGAACTCCCTCATGGATGATTCCATCTGGTTACGACTCTTTCAGCGAACTTTGACCGGTACGACCGTGAAATGGTATATTGAACTCCCACAACACTCGTTTGTGGATTTTGGCTCGTTGGAAACTGTATTTCTTACACACTTTCAGCTCCCTATTCGTTATGAAATGGGCACTGATCTTTTAACTTCTCTATGATAGAACACCTCCACCCACATTTCTGACCATATTCATGAGTGGAGAAGGCAGAGAAGACTTATTAAGGCCCCTATTCCGGATCAATTGTTAGCTGATTGGTTCACTAAGTCCTTGTTGCCTCCTATTGCCCAAGATGTGGTCATGGGCGGTGCCGTTATCGAAGAGCAGGATATTAGTCAGGCTCAGTACCTAGACTTGGTCTATTCCCAGTCTGGGACTCTTTATGAACTGATTCCTCAAGCTCCTCGCCCCAACACCGACCCTGCCAAGCCACCAGTAGAAGTACCTGTTGATGGGATTGTTGGTTCAATCCAGTACCCATCCACAGCGAAACCTGGCAAGCAAACCCAACCTGCTACTCCTTCGACTCCCAAGGTTTCTACTGAGGTCAATTCTATTCAAAGTACTCAAACCTCGGGTAATAAAAAGAAAGGTAAACATCGAAATAAAAAACCTGGAAACCAATAGGAGACCCCACAATCCGCCCATAATGACACCAACATAGGGAAAAGGAAGGATAAATACCCTTGTCTGTTATTTGGTGGTGACCAATTCTCCAAGGAGTGTCCCCGTTGGGACGAAATCTCCCAGTTTTTTAAGTCTAACCCCGCACCTGCAGTACTTACGGATCCCTTACCCTCTCAACAATAGCTAGTAGACCACATGTCGAACCAAGGTAACTCTAATTCATCAAAGGAAATTTGTATGATGTCCTCAGATACCATCCATCTGCAAACTCAAAGCTAGAATTATGATAAACCTACAGATAAGCAAGAAGATCAATCTTCTTCAGGGAAAGCTCCCTCCACTAGTTCTCTGGAATCCTCGTCTACTGTTCCCTTGTCTATCGAGAATCCTACTCTCGACATGATCTTGTGCCCAAAAAATAGTACTCTTCAGAAGGCCATCTTTAATCCCAATGCCCAAGCTGCTAAATTCTATAATGTGGTTGAAGACCTCGCTCAGGCACCTTGCACGATGTCTACCTTAGAGGTACTCCAAAGCTGCCCTACACAGAGCAAGAACTTGTTGACCGCATTAGGAGCTGTAGACCTAGATAACACTAACTTGATTCACTTCAATGTTGAGAACTATAAACCTAGATTACTGCATAAACTTGCTTTTCAGATCATTACGAAAGTAGTGGGAAAGAAAGTCTTCCGAACAGTACTAGATGAAGGAGCCTCGACCTCGGTGTTATCTCTGACTTGTTGGAAAGCTCTTGGCTCTCTCGAGCTTGTTACATCACCTACGACCCTTAAAGCCTTTGATGGACGGGGATTCCAACCCCATGGTCTCATATCAGCCCTTGCTGTTGAGCTGGGGGGGAAAACCGTTTCCATCCAAGTAGAAGTGGTAGATGCCCCTCTAGATTATAACCTCCTTTTAGGAAGGAATTGGTTCTATGCCATGAATGTTGTTGCTTCAATAGTATTTCGAACGATCCAATTCTCGCATCTCGAGAGAATTGTTACCATTGACTAGCTCAATTTATGTATTCCAGATGTTACTACCTCCACGGCTAATAACATCCCCATGTTAGGTCAGTCCCCTCCTCCTTACCAATTAATTGGGGTAGGTATGCTGAAGGATTCATCCCTTATGGGGATTTCCCCCCTACTCCTCCTATCATGGACATCGTGACAGTCCATATGATCGCCTCATTTGTTATTGAGCCCCCGAGCACAAATGTTGTTGAGTCCATCTCATTGAGTCTGCATGAAGCTATGTATGACACCATTCAAACTTGCTCCAATGATCACACTAATGACATTCATTTAGTGGCTTCAGATCCTTACCATTTACTGTACTAGTTAGAACCTTCTCTTCCGGTTATAGACTATCTCTCCATGACTTTTCCTTCCGATGAGTCCATTATAGAGATCATGAACATAGATGAGCCCATTTGGGAGGATCACCATCATAGATCCATGTTCCTCCCCAATACTAGTTCGGGAAGCCATGATTTTGCATCCTTGTTTCCTACTGATATTGTTAACGTTCCGCAAAGTCCTATATTGTTGCAAGATATAGATTCTGAAGGAAACCTTTGCAACATTACTCAGACGAACCCAATTGACATATCATCCAAGCCTGATGTTATTGAGCATGTTTATGTTGGGCAGAACTGCTTCACAGATGAATCTGAAGCATATAAGGCACTTTTTAAGGAATTTCGTGATGTTTTTGACTGGTCCTATGAAGAGATGCCTGGGATCAACCCGTCCATTGTGGTCCATGAGATTAAAACTTATCCCATGGCTAAAACTGTCAGGTAGAAACTTAGGCAAGTCCATCCTAGGAAGGCCGCAGCTATTAAAGCTGAGATTGAGAAGCTTCTAAAAGATGGTTTTATTTATCTTGTACCTCTGACAGAATGGGTATCGAACATTGCCCCTGTCAATAAAAAGCAGGGCACCATTAGAGTCTGCATCGACTTTAGGGATTTAAATAAAGCTTGTTCCAAAGACAACTTTCCTACCCCGCACATCGATTAGATTATCGACAACTGTGCTAGAAGTGTCATCTTTTTATTCATGGATGGCTTTTCCGGCTATAATCAGATTGAGATATTGCCCGTCGATCAGCATAAGACAACATTCATTTGCCCATGGGAAACCTTTGCATATAAGAAGTTACCTTTCGGCTTGAAAAACATTGGTGCCACGTTCCAGCATGCGATTTCCTATGTGTTTCATGACATTAAACATATTGTTGAACTGTACCTTGACGACCTCCTTGCTCATTCACAGCGATAGGAGGACCATCCCGGTCATCTTAGAGACATATTCCTGAGATGTCATCATTATAATATATGGCTCAATTTGCATAAATGTGTTTTTTTTGTTGAGACAGGACATCTACTTGGCTTTGTGGTATCCAAATATGGCATCCAGATCGATCCTTTGAATATTTCTGCCATCATTAATCTACCAACCCCAACCACCATCCTTGAACTCCAATGTTTGCAGGGGAAGGCAAACTTTCTCCGTCGTTTCGTGTGCAATTTCGCTGAGAAAATGCACGGTTATATGCGTCTCCTCAAGAAGAAAACTCCATTCTTCTGGGATGACTAGGCCCAATGTGCCTTTGATAGTATTAAGCATGCTCTGACTCATTCACCCGTGATACACCCCCCAGACTATTCAAAGGATTTTCTCTTGTATATTGCTGCCTCTGATACTACCATCGCCATGGTTTTAGTACAGGACAATCTCCATGGTCAGGAGCATGTGATTTACTACGCCAGTAAGAATCTCATTAATTCTGAAACCCGTTATTCACATGTGGAGAAGCTAGCTTTGGCCACGGTCATTATTGTGCCAAAATTTTGTCACTACATTCTGCTTCACACTACCACCATATTGGCAGAACAGAACCCGATGTACTACATTCTGACTCGTCAGGTACTCGGGGGAAAGTACTCCCGTTGGATCGTCATCCTCCAAGAGTTGGATCTCGAGTTTGCCAAGGCTACATCAAAGAAATCCTTGGTTTTTTTCGAGCTTTTATGTGACCTTCCCTATGCTACTACGGAATCTGAGCCCAACGATTCATTTCTAGATGAATTCCTGTTCCTTATTAGCACTACTGATCCTTGGTATGGATATTTGTTGATTTATCTCCAGACCCAGCGTTTTCAGCCGCATCTATCTTGCGATGATCGTCGCCGCATTTGGCACCACGCGAAGTACTATGTTATCTTGCATGATACCTTGTATAGATGTGGGATTGATTCCATTCTCCGGTGATGCCTCACTCATGAGGAGGCTGAACATGTGCTGAATGATTGCCACTCTGGAGCATATGGAGGTCATTTATTTGGGATGGCTATAGCCCAAAAAATCCTTCGCGCTGGCTATTTCTAGCCTTATGTCTGCAAAGAATGTCATGAGGTTGTTAAGAAATGCCCACCATGTCAACATTTTTATCCCAAAAAAGAACCCATCCTGCTCCGCTTCACCTTGTCATTGCCGTTGGTCCTTTTGCCAAATGGGGGATTGATTTCATGCATTATAAGCCTACCTCAGCCGGGGGGCATGGTTACATCATTGTAGCTATGGATTATTTTACAAAATGGGTTGAGGCCATGCCTACATATGTAGAAGATGGTAAGGCTACCGGTTTCTTCTTATTCAATCATATCATAGCTATATTCGGAGTTCCGCAGTCCATCATCACTGATCACGGATCTCATTTCTGTAATCACATGATGGAGGAATTGAGTGCCAAGATAGGTTTTCACCATGAAAACTCTATGCTATATTATCCGCAAGCTAATGGTTAGGTAGAGGCCATTAACAAGGTTTTGAAAACTATGCTTCGTCGGATGGTTGGAGATCATAAATCCAATTGACATCTCGTTCTTTTTTCCACTCTTTGGGCTTATCGGACTTCCGTGAAAACAACTACTAGTTTCACGCCATTCTAGCTTGTCTATGGACTTGAAGCCGTCTTGCCTATCCAATGTCAAATTCCATCTTTACAACTCGTCGTCAAACTTCTCCCGGACACTTCCGCAGAGGAAGCGAGATTTGTGTACTTGAATAACCTTGATGAGACTCGTAGAGATGCTTCCTTGGCTAATGAGGCACATAAGAAATGCGTCAAGGTGCAGTACGATAAATCCGTCCAGCCTCGTGTTTTCAACGAGGGTGACCTAGTTTTGACTTATGACCAGAGATATGACAAGCTAGGAAAGGGTAAGTTCGAGTCTATGTGGTATGAACCTTTCATTATTTCCAAGGTGTTAGAGAAAGGAGCCTATGAGTTGGTAGATTATGATGGGATCCCTTTGGGGAAACCTCACAGTGGGTTGTACCTGAAAAGGTACCATGCCTAGGTCTTCTTGGATGGTATCTTGTATATATGTATATTGATTGACTTTCAGTGTGTTTTTAGTATTTTCAAGATGGTTTTGAGTTTTAGTGTCCACATCTGTTTATACCATGTTTTGGTCATGCAGATGGCTTTCTACAGCTTCGCTGATGGTCCTTGCTGCCATGCCTTGAATCTAGCCTTGGCTTCTTGGGTTCTCTATTCCCCAACTGAATATTTGGTTAGTTCAGGAGCGGTTTGATTAGGTCCTGCTACTAATAACATCGCCGAGTATGAAGTAGTCATCGATCTTTTGACTGAAGCTGCCTCCCAGGATGTCCATGATCTAGTAGTTTTGATGGACTCTCCACTTGTGGTTTGTCATTTAAACCAGGTTTACACCATTAGGAACCTGGTGCTCCTCCGCCTCTTTCGGAAGGTACATTTGTTAGAAATATCATTTGAAACCATTACATATAGGCATATCCCTAGGGAACATAATGTAGTTGCCGATTCATTGGCTAATTACATCCTAGATTGGCATATTGCCCATTCATGACGTTAATCAAACATGGTACATTGTAAATAAACATTTAAAGACACATAGAACTCATAGAAAATGCATTCATCCATTTGAAGCGTATAAACATCATGTAAAAGTTTGTATATATATATATGAAAATTTTACAAAAAATAGGTCCCGAGACGTCATCTAAATCACGTAGGCTTTTAGGTAAAATCATCATACAAAATCCTGAAGCTATCAGCTTTCAGTATACATGTCTCATCCACTAGTGGTGCTCGTGATAGCACATCACTGCTCGAGCCACCATGCGTAGTAGCCTGCAGAATCTGCTTGGTACTCCTGCTATAGATCTCTGATATCTAGTCGGGAGGTCATCTATGTTAGCATCTGGGATGTCCAGAGTCAACCTCTCAAGGTTCTCCTCCAGCTCCCCGATGATATCATCACCCTATGGCACAAAGCGAGCTCTAGCCCGCCTGTCTAATGGAGATGCTCCTCCAGGCCTCACTGCTCCAACATCTGTATGAAGACAAACAGGTCTCGTCACTTATCATAAAAAATATAAAACATAAAAAACATAAAAATATTTTCCATCCTTGGGGTTTCTTGTTTCTTACCAATGTCTCCCCACTGCCCTCCAGGTGGGAGCGGTAGGTCAGGATCACCTGTAAAATATGTGCCCGCATAGACATAGTCCTCGACCATGAGCATCTAATCCTGTAGCCATCTGAAGAACACGTCACTGAACTTCACTCTGCCCCTACCTGCTCCTGTGCGAGCCATGATCTGGACCCACCTCAGCATGTGGGGGTCCCATGCTCTTAGACTCTAAAAAGTCACCTGGGTCCTCATCTGGGGGACCCGCTCAAAGATGAAACAAGCTAAGATGGAACCAAAGCCGAACTACTTCAGCTCTTCCTACCGACATTTAGTCAGCTGATCCTTGAAAATTGGAAGCAATGCTTCCTCCCAGTTGAACATCGTAGGTGCCATTGCCTCTAGGGAATACAACATATGTGCCCTGGAATCCTGATGTACACCCTGGCTCCATGCCACCCTCTACATGGTGAACAGAACAATCCGTAGAGCCCTGTCTGTCACTGTCCTGATGGGGATATTCTTCCTCGATGTACCTGTGCCTGGTACACAGTGTCGATCTATGAGCTCTCTAGTGGTAATGTCCCCACCACGGGAACCTGTCAGTGAGATAGGGGCACCCCGTCTCAATAGGCCAGTCAAGAAGTAGATATCCTCTACCTCCACTGTAAGTATATGTGCCCCCACCTCGAAATACTGTTGTTCTGGATTTCACATTCTCAGTATGTGTTCCAGTAGTCCCTCATGGGACACCATGCTTGGTGTCTAAAAGAAATTTAGGAGCCCACCGTTCCGGAGTGCGGCAATACAAACTGGATCCCTTTCAACAGCGACATCCTCGTTATCATGTGTTCTTTCCTTCCATATCACCATATTTTGGAAGCTTAGACCTGCTAAAAACAATAATGGTATACATCAATATCATCCTTAAATCATTACAAATCAAAAGAATGAGTAAATTTTGCATGTATCATTGGTTTAAATTCTCCACAACTGGCACTGCCTGTGCCCCATTGGAGACAGGCAGTGGTATCGCCTGTCCACCTTGATCTTGGTGCGGTTCTTGGGAGGTACCGCTTATCCCATAAGGGGTAGCCGTGGTGCCCACAAGTAGGATTTTAGGCCTTGCCAAATAGAACTAAAACCCCATCAAATCCAAAAATAAAAGCTATGAAATGAAAGAAGAATATCTTAGCTGTTACCTGCAACTGACGAGGCTGAAAATGGATGGTGGGAACTCCCGGTATCAGCTGTGGAAGATCTAGCTAAAAAATGCTCCAAGTGTTCTATGTTAGAGGTAAATAGTGAAATGTTTGATTTTTTACTATTTACTCACCTTATATAGACATTTTTTGGGTTTGACTTAGTATAGTTTTGATATTACATCATGTTCTGGTCAAAATCTATTTGTCGTAATCTCGTAATGTTGATTTTGGGTGCATTTAACATTTGTTTATGAGTCGTCTGCAGGTTGACTTTAGTGAAAGCTTTGGAAAGTTTGTTTATGGCTTTTTCGTACTTTCACAAAATGGAAAAGGTTGTTGAGCATTTATTACGACACTTTTTCACGCTCGTTAAAATCTAGTATCAAAGTTTCGAGTCCAGTTCATGTTTCTTTCTAGGCTCGTAAAATACAACATTGTGTAAAGAAACGCCATGGAGTCTTCTTTTCACATCTTCTTTCAGACTCCTTAAACATGAAAATATAGTCGAGTTTGTTTCTAAATCTTTCCAGGCTCGTAAAAAGTGACATTGTGTAAAGAAACCTCATGGAGTTCTCTTTAAACCCTTTTCAAGCTCCCTAAATACGAAAAGATTGTCAAGCAATATTGTCTTCTTCACGCTCATTAAAGTATTTGAAGAGTCATCTATCTGATAGTAGGTTATCTCTTTCTCGGTTCGAACAGTACTATTTACGAGAAAGGAACACTCCAGCCAATCATGACTGGAAGAGTTCTCTAAGGTATGATTTTATACTTTTTCGAGCCTTAGAGACTAAATCATATGAAAAAGGACCCCCATGGAGTCTCCTTCCATATTCGTTCATACTCTTTAAACATGAACGATACTGAGTTTTCTTTCAGTGGACTCGTTAAATTGAACATCGAGAGACCCGTTTTTGGGAGTGAACCCATCCTCTCTCAAGTTCATAAAACATATGGGATTGGACTTGTCTTCCGACAAGTTATATCAAGTGTTTGTTGCCCTCTTTGAACTCATAAAAACGAAAAGAGGCACTCATCAATCATGATGGGGAAAATAGGAAAGGGAATAGTTTTGCAAATAATGGCAGTTGTTTGTCATTACCCTTGAACATGGCACTTGTCTACACAAACATGTCAGTCAATTGGGTATTCAGCTAATCTCCATGACAATCCACATTCATGAGTCATGTCAATCCTTTGAGTCTTTCAAAAGAATGCATTGTCCACTATCGCATTGTGTATTTGTCCTGTTTAGCCATGCTGCCAAGTCATTTTGTCGTGCCGCCCGATGTTCAAAGGGGATCTGAAGAAGTCTTACCTCTGCAGTATACACAGTCTTTGTGTCAGTATCTTTGAGTCAGTCATATGGTTACTACATTCATATCATTCCAAAACTATGTTCCGAGTTTCATGTCATCGATGTGGGACTCATCATGGACCTCCTTCGACGAGACTATTCCTATCGACATCAGCTCATCATCCAAGAAATAGTCTTAGAAACAATATTTAGTACCTTGAGATCTGTATGCCTTAATGATAGATTCTCTCACTCTCAACATAGGTTCACATCATTGACCTTTGATCGATAGAATCGACTGGGTGTTCGACATCAGGACATCTATTCGCACTTAGTAGATTGTACTAGAGTACCTTGGGAATCATTGACATTAATGGTGATATCCCTTGCACTTGTTAATGGTTCACATCATTGGCTGGTAATCAAGTGATTTCTACCATGTTTGAATTCAGATCATTGTAATCAAATGGATAGAATTGTACTTTGTGGAAGACGAGACGAAGACCCTGGGCATTTGTTTAAAAGTGCTCATTGCTTTTTCCTAGGTTGTGATGGAGTTTTGTATATCTCGCATGGATCCACATTTGTATGGTCGTGGCTATGCTCAAATTTGTGTCTATATGACATAGATCTACATTGTATGTCTGGTAGCTATGTCCAAGTTTGAGTCCTCTATCACATGGATCTACGCTGTATTCTAGTAGCCATGCTTGTTTATTCCACTCATGGATCTACCATGTATTGGTCTACAGCTATGAGTTTGGTTACTTGTGTCTATGAGTCAACATACTGATGTGCTACAGATGCCTACTTGACTGCATACTCCGATCGAGCCAAAATTTTTGTCTCCTGGAAACAACTTGTTCTCAAAGCTCTCTTTTATCGTATCACTCTAAGACTCATGCTTTGGGGGGCATCCTGTTATACCAAAATCTTGTCACCATCATGTGATAAGACCTTTTGACATACCTACTTGCCCTGAATCCCAGCTTCTGGAGTGAATACTAAATGGTTTCTTATCAGTCTGTCATACAAATTCCCAGCACTGCTCATGTTCCCTTATCTAGGAGCGGTACCCCTGTTCGCACTGCTTTTCATCGGTTGTTCACAAGTGGTGCCACCACCTATCACCCTTGGTCCATAGGTGGTTATTACCAGAACCGCTCTGTCATTGAAGGAGAAGCATGGTACCCTGGGTAAAAAGGGAAAAGGAGAAGCTTCTCGAGACTTCTAGATGATAAGCCTTGAGATATCTCTTATCCCTATTGTTGTGGGTTAGTTGAGCTCGAGATCCCTCATCCTAGGATCTTAGAGGCCACCTCACCCACTCATTTCTCAACCATCTCTATCCATCTAGCCCTATATATATGAGCTCATAGCCATGGTTGAGGAGAGAACATTGAAGGTATTGTTATGTTGTTGGACTGATTCTTGGCCCAAGATCATTTGGAGAGAGCATCGAGAGCTAGAATCAAGGCTTTTGGGGACGAAGAGCTGGTTTCTTGGAGATGCATGTCAACACTAAGGCTTGGTTGCAAACTTCTTCATATTTCTAATGCAAGCTGATTTTCTATCCCATATATATTGTTGATATTTGATTTCAGATATATATTGCTAGATTCCTTAGTCACTAGCATAGATTAGTAGATCATATTCTGGTTGCTTTGATCTATTTCGTGTTGAACTCTTTTGTAGGTACACAGGTGAACTATCAAAGCCTTGCATTCCAGATATCTATAGCATCTAGGGAGAGTTATATTCAACCTCTATGATCTATTTGTTCTGGATTTGAACCATTCAGACCAACAGAACACCTTGCTGTCTGTAGGAGGTGAAATATTTCGAGCAACACAGACCAACATGCAATGTAAGATACATTAACAGATTCCCAATGTACTTAGGAGAAGTGAATAGTGGAGGAGTAGTAACTCAAATTATTGAACTGGGAAGTGAAAAAATGAAACATGAGTAACTGGAGAATCATACTAGTGCTTTGTTCAAGGGACTTGTTGCCAGACCACATACAAAAGAGTGTGTTTTCTTCCTTCCTTTCTTGTTAAGTTTTAACGAGTCCAAGAAAGTAAACTTGAGTGTTTCTTCATTTTTGAGCAAGCTTGAAGAAAAGAGAGAATATTGCTTGATATAACAATTATTCTTGGGATTTTATGAGCTCAAATTAGTGAATGCTCATCGGTGTTTTCATGGTTTTGAGAGTCTAAAAACTCCAAAGAAGACTCTAGGGGGGTGTTTTTTCATAAATTTAGTCTCTTGAGTATGAAAAAGCATAAAAAAATCCAGAGGAGAACTCTCTTAGCTTCCAAAGAACTAAGGTATACCTTTTTGTACATAGTTGGAAAGGTTCGAAAAATGGGTAAACTATCACCAAACCGACGCACCTTCAAAAGAAAGCATATAGCCTTAGTTTTACTAGTGTGAAGGAAGGAAATATCACTCAAAATTTTCCATTTATTTACGATAATGGGACAGACAATAGTAAACTCAATGCTTTGTACTGAAGTTTAAAGAGCATGCCAATGACATAAAGAAGACTTGCAATATTTTTCATATTTTAATCTAGAGTACTAAAAAGAAAAAGTGAGCTCAAACAAGTTAACTTTTCGTAAATTTAGTCCTCCAATCCTGGAAAAGAGATAACCTATACCTGAAGATGCTCTTCTCGTCACAGTGAACTAGAGTATTCCTTTTTTGTAAGTAATCCATATGGTACAGAAAATGGTTAAACTTATACTAATACAGATGATCCTTCATTTGGTTTAATGAGTATGAAAGAACAAGTAACTCGGATATCTATCCAATTATAAGGATTTATAATAGGGATTGAAGATAAATCCATATGATGGGATCCTTATGACATAAGGTAGTTAGCAAGAGAGAGAATATGGGGCTATTTTTTGCATAAAAAAAACTATGAAGGATACCATCACCTAGAAACATGCAGCATGGGCACCATTACTGATAATAATTGTTCTAGGTAGGTTTCCCATGTTTGGAAGGCTCTAATGCATTGAAGAACAATGATGTTTGAAGAAAAAAGAAGATTGCATATCGTAGTCTATGGATAAAAAACGAGATCATAGGGTTCACAAGGGGACAAGGAATCGATGAAAAATTCAAGGGGAAACAAATATTATGTTATATGCTGGGATAACATACTCCAAATTTATTTTTCACTGTGAAAGTAGGTAAAAAAACACAACCAATATTAGTCAAAATGATGAAAAATTAACCAAACTAAATCAAAGTGGGTAAATTTTTTAATTTTTACTATAAATAGTTCATTGGATTTGTTACAAAACAATTCATTTGGTTTTTTACCTTTTATGGTGTAAAATATTCCTCAACTTTAAATGCCTCATACGAGCCAACCGGTGGATGGATTCATGAACCACAAGTTGCAGGTATACCATCCCTTCCTTAGCTTTCATTTCATGCCATCCATTTCAATTTTATATGCAAATTTGGGTATTTTGGTGAGGTTGTAATGACACCACGTGGGAACTGTAGGTATCCCACTCCAAACTCATGAATTCGAGAAGTATTCCCAGGTGTGCAACAAGCAACCCGTGAATGGTACATGCTGTTATAACTATATAGTTGCGTTTTCTACATATAGCATGGTTTACCTCTCTAATGGCCAAAAATTGATGTTTGCAAACACAATGGTGTTAGAATGGAGGGAAAGAGAGAACAAGGATATGGATAGGGCAACATTAGGAGATCCATTTACCTTAAATTCCACTAGAATATGCGGTTTGGTGAAGTTCTTTCACACCACAAACATGCATGCTCAAGTTCGATTGTTGGAGTATTTTGTACAACTATGGGATCCTGAGTAAGATATGTTTGATCTCTAGGGTGAAACACTTGAAATAACTACCAAAGATATATATTTTACTACTAGTTTATCTCATAAGGGGGCACCATTGAGCTTGATTAGAACTAGACGTGGGGGTGACCCACTCAGTGTGCAAGACTACATGAACACCTATTGCCTTCCAGGTTCATGAAAGTCAGATACATAAATACCAATTTCCCAGATATCGAGTTTTTCACTGAAATTTATTGTGAGTACCATCACCCAAGTGGAGGGTACATATGAATTACACTTAGCCACGCCGAACCACATGCATCTAGCAATGGAATATCTACAGAGTGTGGTTTTTGACTAGTGCACTAGACTAGTCATAAACATGAAGAAAAAAATATCAGATTGCAAGTTGAGGAAGGTATTCTATAGAACCCATCTTGGTGATGAAGAAACTGAATTTTCTTCTCAATCTTTGCAACCCCTTTGACAGTGGAGCTTCCATAGAACCTTCATCAAACTTGATCATTTTGAAGATGGAGTTGCCAGGTGAAAGAGGCATGACCTTATTGATATTTGACCATTGTTCACCATTAATAGTCAAATCTAAAAATCTGCCGTTCATACTCAGGGAAGATTTGAACCCTCCTCCCCGTATCGGTCCTTGTGGCTGCTAGTCTCCCTAATGGAGTAACCTTTCCAAAAATTTGAGTGGAGTCGCCTGAGGATATACAACCAACGTGTGTCTAGGAGCGACTGCTCAACTAGGTTGTAGAACTAAACAATGTCTTTTTCCCAAGGAGATAATAGTGATTACTCCCCAGCAACGGCGCCAAGATGTTATCAGCCTACAACTTTTATATGGTTGCAGTAGGAGAATCACAGCGGTAACAATTTCAAACCAATATTTATACTGTAGTATAGCCTTATAGTCAGATAGGGATCTCTCTTGTCACAGGGTTATTCACATATACATTTTGTTTCAAACAAGCAATCAAAAGGATAGATTCTGATGGGAAACATGTTTTTAGGGTTTAAAAGAGTGTAAGACAGAAATACAACACCATTGGGAAATGGAGTCAAAGCCTAAAACAATCAAGGACATACAACAAGTAATGAATAGAGATAATCTTCATAGTATGAGGCAAAATATGTATTAATATCTATCAAAATGTCTTTTGAAAGATGATAAGGGGAAAGGAGAAGAAGCCCAGTGAAGCAAGATGGACCTATCTGTGGATGAATCTCTTGCAACACCTTTAGCAGAAGAAACATTGGAGGTTGATAAATGAGATGGAGCATAGAAGATGAATTCCAAATAATTTACCAAAAACATAGACAAATGCATTATCTGATGCAAGGAGCGCTAAACAGAGAACGAATTCCTCACATTCAACTAGAAACACATTAGCAGAAAATACACATACATGGAAATGAAATATACGAAGAAAAATAGTCTGAATAGTGAACACCATGATGAATCTCAGACATTCGGGGTATGCTTTACATTAATTACTCCCAAGAAAAGTTACAGAGCTTCAAAAACCAAGCACAGAGCCTCCACAATGAATGTTAAACCCTTTCTTCCTCTTCCGAGGGTATATTTATAGTGTAAATAGGCTTCTGAGACAAACCTTGAAACCGAGCCAAATTCAATTACAAAAATGGGAATCAAATCCGAGTGATCATAAAATCCTAAAAACCTCTGACTTGGAGGATTCACCATGATCACAAAACAAAACAATAAAGCATGATGGGACGTGCATGATGGATCAATTAAGAAACTTTTACAGCAGGATCTTAGGCCTGTTGGATGAAAATGATTGATTAGAATATCCTTTTGGCGTGCTGCGATGGCTTAAATCTATGTATGCATCTTCACCTATGAAATTGATTTTAGACCGTTGATATTTTAATCAAAACAAGGAATGGAGACACGTGTCTGAACCTGTATTCTCTGTATAATTTCGTCGAGTTCTGGAGAGTTAAATCAACGACACTTTGAACTAGCAAAAATTTCCTCGACTATGGATCTAGATCAATCTTGATCCGAGTCGTCGAAAATTGCAGACCCTTTAAATGATTTCACAGATTTCAAAAGTTCATTTCCCCATGCTTATTGCATTAGCAGAATTATTCTCTAGCATTGATCTTACCTCACCATCAATCGCGGTCATTTGAAACCTGCAGACCTTTACACCATTTCACCAAATCTGAAAGCTACTTTCTACATGCAAGTTAGATCAATGAAATGAATATTCACTGTTTATTTGATTCAACCTTTGATCACCACCGTTAAAAATGTCTATGGGGTTTACCCAATCTCGCATATCAGGAGGTCTGCATAACTCATGCACATGTTTCCCTTTTCCACACCATCGATCTTCACCATAAAATTTCCCATCCATTGATCTGAGATCAAGCTACGGGCTCATGGAAAGCAGAAATTAGGATCTCTCCATTTTACAACCAAATTCTTATGTTTTTGACTTCCTCCTTTCTCCTCCTTCTGGGATCGTCGATCCTTGGTGGAAGCGATTTGAGTCATCAGATCTTGGACTGTTGAAAGTGGAATTCAGGTTTTCCAATTTTGCAACCCAAAAATTTATCTTTTCCACTTCCTCCTCTCTGCTCTCGCTTTTTTCTTTCCGCACCATTGATCTGTGCAAGAGTTTTCTTGACCGTTGGATCTGGTGGATCACGGAAACCGGGACTTCAAATTTTCATGACCGTTTTTTTTGTATTTTCATTTTTTGATTTCTACCCTTTTCATTCTTTTCTGAGTTGTTAATCCTTGGCAGGAGCGCTCTAGATCCTCGATTGGGCAGATTGCAAAAGGTGGAAGCTCAACCTTTTATACCCAGAAACTTTGGGTTTCCATTTTCTAACCTTTGCACCTTTCCACGCCTTTGATATTAGGAGGAAATGTTCTGAGCCGTCGGGTCCCGAATCAAGGAATGCGGAAGTCAGGGTTACACTTTTAATAACCAAATTTTTACCTCTTCCGCACTTTAGCTCCTGATTTTCCTTTGGTGGAAATGATTTCTGGCCCTTTGATCTCTTTTGCGGGATGGATCTCCACCATCCGTTCTTGCCAAGACCTATCCTTGATTGGATTTTTCATATCAGGGTCATTTCCAAGGTCGTGCCTAAATATTTTTTACTGTTTCGACATTCAGGCTTAGGAATAAGCCTCCCAAGCAAGTTCAAACCCCTTTCCTGCATACCTCTAGGTCATAAGATATGAAAAGTTTTTGACCCTACCCCTGATTTTTTCATTGGTCTAGACCTTTTAAGGGAATTAGGGTAGATGCATTATGTAGAAATATTCGAAATTTAGCAAGTGCTAACACTACCCCTCTTCTGTACATGGTGTTTATGATAATGAGGCATTTTTAGCATTTAGTCGTAATTTTCACCGCTCTTCTTATGAGAAGGTAACTTGACATTTCAATGTCTATAGATATATCAAAATATCTCTGTACCAGGGATCATCGGTTGAAATTAGGAAGATATGTTCGTCAGGAAACAATTCATCTTCCGTCGTTATAGTTTCATCACTAGAGAACTCAGAGATCAGTTCTACAAACAATAAATATTTTTTTGATTTAGAGGGATGGAAATCTAAATCAAACTCCTGGAGTATGACAATCCATTTGTTAAACTTTCCTCCAACAATTCATCGGGATAGAGCATATTGAAACAGATTTACATTTGCTACCACAGTTGTTGTCTTGATTAATATTTAGTGACGCAACCTATGAATGACATGCACTGCTTCCAAGGCCAACTTCTTGACATGTGAATATATTAGATCAGGTCCATCCAAAGACCAACTGGAATAATAGATGACGTACTCTTGGAGCCTATCATCTTCCTGAACTAGCACTACATCAACCGTAGAGTTTGATGTGACCATATACAATATAAAATCCTTTGTGTAATCCAGTGGAGGAAACAATAGGGTTGATAGAAATGATTTCTTTAATGCCTTGAAATATTGTTGAGTGTCTTCATCCCATATAAACAGGGTTTCCTTCTTCATCAAGAGCATGAAACCCATTTGTTATCTTTGTATAATTCACTATGAACAATCTAAGAAATTTAGATTTACTTTGTAGAATTTGAAGCTGTTAGATATTTCGAGGAGGCGGATTGATAATCGCCTCAACGTTTAATGGATGGAACCTAATACCTTTATTGGAGACTATGAAACCTAACAATCTCCCCGAATCGACACAAAATACACACTTATGGGGGTTTAAGTGGATCTTGTAATGTTGACATATTTCAAACACCAAACACAAATGTTTTGTATGATCTTTTCATTTTCTAGTATGGGTCGGAAGGTTATCCAAGCAAGGTTCGGAAATATTCTTTATATCGTGAAAATAAAAATTCATAGCTGTTTGGAAAGTGGCCCCAACATTCATCAAGCCAAACGACATCTTCTTATATGCGAATTTAACCTAAGGGAAGATGAAGGCAGTCTTATGTTGGTCTTTAGGTTTAATTTGTATTTGATTATATCCCAAGAAACCGTTCATAAAAGAAAAGACTTTTCTACCAGCACACACGTCAATTATCTGATCTATGAAAGGTATGGGGTAGTTATCTTTAGGACATTCCTTGTTTAGGTCCCTAAAATCCATGCAGACACGTATTGTTCCTTGCTTCTTGTTTACCAGGACTGAGTTGGATACACATTCTGTTAAAGATTTGGGATATATCAAACCAGCTTTTAATAATGTTTCCACTTCAGCCTTGACGGCTTCCGCTTTTCATGGATTCACTGGGTGTAACTTTTGTCAAACATGTCTAAAATTAGGGTATGTTTTTATTTCATGATCTACTATAGATGGATCAATTCCCAGAACCCCCTCATAATACCAGGAAAATACATTGTGTAACTCAAACAAGGCTATATAAATGGCAATTTCTTTAGGTGAAGAACTTGCTCCTATGTAAACATTGTCCATGACATCAGGTTAGTGGAGATGTTGATGGGTATAGATGCAGATATGTTGGCCATGTTTCCTTCAATGAACACTCCTTCCTTGGGAAAAGTATTTATGGATTGATCAACACCTTCACTCAATCTCACATGGAACTCAAAACTTTTTATTTTGCTAAGCTCTAGTAGGAAATAGGACTTGTGATGTAAGTCTTTACATAATTTTTCAGGTCCTATCATTGCCTCGAGAATGGATTCATCAGATGGTAAAACTATGTCTAGTTAATCACATTAATAGGTTGATTCCAATTCCCATGCAGGTACATAGGATTCCTTTGGCTCCTTTGAGATGGAAGGAGTCAGAAGGGAATCAATAGTAGCATCAATTGAATCTTGGTAAGATATTTCTACTGTTGACAAGGGAACATCATGCTCAGCTTATGAAGGGAGAACCCATGGGTTAGTCCTATCTACAACTGACAATTTTTTTCCCTACATTAGTCGTTCCCAAAAATTTGATAGGAGTGGGAAAATCAAAAGTGTCCATCAATGATGTATACATCCCAACTCCTAAGCTTTTGTTTTCCAGATGCGATTGATTGATCAAAGGAAAATTAGAATTCGACGTGTCTGTATGGATTTTCTGTGTATAAGACAATTGATCGATAGTCACTATCTTCCCTTCATGGAGGAAACCAAGAACACATCAATTAGATGGTGGAATAACGCACATGGCATATTCCTAACTCCTACCTAAGAGTAAATTGTAGTCCAGAGGGGTGTCAACAACCTCTACTTCTACTGAAACTATTTTTCCTACCAATTCTATATCAAAAGAAGGTAGTATACCATGGGGACGGAAAGACCTTCCGTTTAAAGCAGTCAGTAGGGTATTTGATGGGAGCCCAAAGATTTCCAACACAAAACAAACTTCACGCATGTAGATGCACCTTCATCTATAATAGTTTGTCTAATGGTTTTACCACCATGGAATACTTTGATTTGGAAGGCTACTTGATAGGGTAAGTGAGGCTTGACATAAGATAAGTCAAAATTAGTTGTTAAGTTTGCAAAATCAGTATTATCGATGGGTTCTAGAAGTGCATTACACTAAGATGGACATCTTTGCAACAATTTCAAGGCAGACATAGTACAAGGATTTTGGGATAGATATTCCACAACCAAGTAGTTGGGAGAAACCATCTTTTATTAGGGTTGTGGTTTGTCTTCTTGAAGACACCTTTCAGTATCTTTGGATTAGGTTCAACCGTTTTTTCAATCAAAAGTGGGGCTGAGTCTTCAATAGGTTGTTTGTCTTTCTATCAAGACTCTGATTCGTAATTCTTGGCTCGATTTTGTAACAAAGTTTTGGAGCGAACCATGTTAATGTAAGAATGATCGGCAGGGGAGGTATTCTGGGTGCCCCCGACATTCTTCGAATCACTCGAAGTTGCATTTTTTCCTTGTGGAAAAGGATCCTTAAGGACAATAGATTGCTGCTTCAACAACTTCTAAGATTGTTAAATTAAACGGAATTGATAGGTCAAGTGGTCCTCCTGGAAAAATTTTCAGGGGAGCTTTACCTTTTTTCTTCTCTTTCTTTCCCCCCCTTAGCATTGTTTGAGGGCTTTTGTTTGTTTTGGTTTCCACCCCCCTTTTTCCCTTTCTTTTTCCCATCATACTACTGAGTGGCCTTTGAGGTGGATTGTGCATTAAAAAGTTCTACATTCTGAGGGGATGGGGGTTGCAGCCTTGGCTGCTTCCATTGTAGACTGCTTCATTGATAGTTAATGTATTTTTTTTCCAATGATTCCATAGTGGGTGACTAGACTGAACCAACTATGCCATTGACATGCAATTTAGGATTTGGTTCTACAAAATATAAGTTAGACCTTGGTGCATCGAGTATGATCTCATAGCGAATCCTAGACTGAGCATAGATAAATTCAAGGTGCTGGGGTCTAAGAATGGATTCCTCCTCAGTTGTCACTCCATAAGTTGAAACATCTTTTGAAACATATGGTAAAAGTGATTTCAAAAACCATTCCAACAAAAAATATGGAGGGTTATTAACCTTGATCAACCTCTTTCTTATTTGCACTCCTAAATGTGATTAGAAATATGCATGGATTTATTCTGCCTAAAAGTCAACAAAATATCAGTTGTAACGTCCCCGACCCTTCGATCGGAGAAGAGGACGCTATGATACATCTATCATCTGGGCATCTAGTCGCATGAATAAGAACATACATACATATAATACTGAAGCATGATAGTTAAAAACATAAAACACATGACAATGCATTAATCATTCATATACATAGCGGAAGCAAACACCATGCATTCATATATGATTCAACATTCAACATGTACATCATCATTCATCAATGGAAAATATAGTTGTAGACACAAGTTAGGTAAGAATACTTATCTTATAGAGAAATTGTCCCGCAACCAGCTACGTCGCTGCAACGTTCCACCCAACCATAGGCTTGCGTGCTCTTTAATCTCTCAGCAATGCTTCCACCCCTGAGCTATGGCATGATTCCCCAAGGAATAAGGAACTAATAGGATTACACATAGCCAAGGATAACAACACCACATGGGTACATAGTTCAGCAAAGCCAACATAGTTGGGTTTCTCAGGTGAACAACGGATCAGTCAAGACAACAAAGTTGGATTTATCAGGCCATCCAGGAGCTAGGAAAGGATAAATGCTAAGCTGGTGAGCTCATTGAAGAGCTAAGGACACCTACACTAGAACCAACCTGGCTTCTAGGACACCCACACACACCCAACACAAGGAAATCAGTCCTTTCTCTGCAACGCAATCCCTTAGACCCTGATCTCCCTTCAAGTGCTATTCAGGGGTTGTGGAGAATAAAGCTAGCCAACTAGCTCTATTTGTGTGGTTCCCAAACCACCAGGTTTATCAAGCACATCAGGCCCTCATTCACCACTAAAATAAAGTCCGAGGACAAAACCACTGCGTTCATGCAGCAAAATAGCTATTCAAGCTTTAAAAAGGGAAAAAAACTCCCTGGATCATTCTTGGCCCTATTCTGGCAAGAACGATTCCACACCAATCTACAGCAGCCAAATCACACAGGAAATACACAGTCTAGCAATCATGGCAAACAACAGCCCACGAAAAACCATGAGCCCACAGCACACAATCCCCACTGCAATCGCTGGAGAGTTACCCAGACCGAAAATGGGAAAGGAAAAGACTCCCAATCTCTACATGAGGGAGAAAGATGCAACCAACACAACTGTGGATGATATCATGGTAATGATTTAACGATGGAGTAACATAGCGTTACATAGTTTGACAATGGTGAACGAGAAAATGATCTCCTGCATGAATTGAAAAAGAACACAACCACAGACTGGCAAGTGGTGTGAGGGAGGAAAAGGTGAACCCCCACACAAGGATTGTAATCCCTTTTAACTCCGCTTTGCATGAGGAAAAATGAACAGTTTCCGGTGGGGAGAGTGGACAAAATGACCGGCAATCCAGATCGCGTCGTGGAGAGAGTGCAGGCGTGTGGGCGTAGTGGTTTTCCTACCAGCAAAATAATGGCCCCAACTAACAATAGAATAATTAAGGTGGCGGTGACACATGGATTTTCCCCCATGGCTCAAGGTTCAGCATTCCCCCTCCTTATCCTTAGGAATCATTTCCCTTCTCAATTTGGTTGCAGTGAGCATAGCTGGTTGGGTTATTTAATTAAATATGCATAATTACATGATGCCACAACTTAATATGTATGCCACATGTCCCGATTTACCATCGGTGACAATTTCTATCTGAAATATGACATAACCAAATCTATGGTGGGGCCTTTTCCTTTAGCTACGCACCATGATTATTTACAATATATGTATCATGCAAACGGGGTCAAAACCGGGGTGTTACATTCCCCTCCCCCTTCAATAGCACTGTCCTCAGTGCTTTACAAAATTTGAACAAAATGCTACACTGGTACCACCTCAGTGTTCCACAGAATTGAAAAAAAATGGATGTGCCAATCGCATGGCATCCTCCAACTCTCATGTAGCCTCTTCAGGTCTATAGTGTTCCCATTGCACCTTTACCTGCCCTATGGCCCGATTCCGGAGCATTATGACCTTCCTGTCAAGGATGCACATTGGCATGATTTGGAACTCTCCCTCAGGTTCCACCTAAATCACATCCCAATTTATCACATGGTTAGGATCATGTACACATTTCTTAAGCAAAGAAACATGAAAAACATTATGAGCTCTAGTACTAGTAGGCAATGCAAGTCTATATGCAATAGGCCCTATTCTTTCAAGCACTTCAAATGGCCCACAATATCTAGGTGACATCTTGGCACAACTTCCAAGCTTCAAGGAACTCTTATTTTCTTTTACTTTGAGGTAAACGTGATCCCCAACATTGAACTCTCTGTTCATCCTATGCTTATCCGTATAGATTTTTTTCCTGTCTTGTGCTACTTTCAGATTCTGTCTAATCTTTACAACCTCTTGCTCCATTTCCTTGAGCAAGTCTGGTCCAAGCACAACCCTGTTCATTGGGTTATCCCAAGTCATTGGTGTCCTACGCATTATTCCATACAAATCTTTGTACGAACTCATCCCCAAGGATGCCTACTGTCCATTGTTGTAATCAAACTCTACCAAGTGCAAGTAATCTTCCCACTTGGTTGGTTTGTCCATCATGTACATGTGAAGCATATCTTCAAGCACCTGATTCACTCTTTCTTTCGGCCCATCTGTCTGAGGATGGTATGCAGTGTTAAAGTTTAGCTTTGTACCCAAGTCCGTAAACAATCCCTTCAAAAAATTGGAAGTGAACTTGACATCTCTGTCAGAGACTATTGCCTTCGGTAATCCTTGCAATTTGAAAATATCCTCCATGAAGATCTTTGCAATGCCATCGGTCTTGTGCGTAGACTTTACCAGTATAAAATGTGCTACTTTTGTCAACTTGTCTACCACGACCATGATGGAATCATGTTGTCTCCATGTCATTGGTAATCCCGTAATAAAATCCATGGAAATAACTTCCCATTTCCATTCCGAAACTGGAAAAGGCCACAACAAGCCTGCTGGATGTTGATGCTCAACCTTTACCTGTTGAAATTTCATGCACCTTGAAATGTATTCAGCCATATCCTTTTTCATTCCTGGCCAAAAGTACTGTTTTCTAGCTATAGCATATGTCTTCTGGTACCCTGGGTGACCAGAATAAGGAGTTTTATGGATTTCATCCATAACAACCCTCCTCAAATCTGCTACATCTGGGATATAAATTCTGCCTTTATGAGTAAGAAGTCCATCTTCTTCCAATTTATATCCCTCATACCTCTTCTCAAGACCTTGTTGCTGAAATTTGTCTTTTACCTGCTCATACAATTCATATCCGGCAACATGATTACCAATCTGCTACCTTAAATCTGATTGGAAAATACTAAGAGATGCCACATGCATTTCCTGTACCTTCCTACTGAGTGCATCAGCTACCTTATTCTCCTTTCCTTTTATGTGCTTGATTTCAAAATCAAACTCACATAAAAATTCCAACCATCTCGCTTTCCTAGCATTTAGAGTGGGATGATCAAATAAATACTTCAGACCACAATGGTCTGTCCTGAGCTCAAATCTTCTACCCATCGAGTAATGTCTCCACATCTTGAGAGCATGTACTATGGATGAAAGCTCAATATCATGAGTGGCATAGTTCTTCTCATCCTCCTTTAGCTTTCTTGACTCATAACATATCACGTGGTTGTCCTGCATAAGGACTCCTCCAAGACCTTGTCTGCATGCATCGGTACACACCACAAAATCTTTCTCTGGATCTGCAACCTTCAATACTGGTGCACTGGTGAGAATATTATTCAACCGCTGGAAGCTCTCTTCACACTTCGAAGTCCATTTGAACTTTATCCCCTTCTTTTGCAAAGAAGTGATGGCATGTGCAACCTTGGAAAATCCCTCAATGAATCTCCTGTAGTATCCTACAAGTCCCATAAAAGATCTTACATCCGTCACATTTCTTGGAGTAGGCCAATTCATAATGGCTTCAATCCTCTCAAGGTCTACTGATATACCCTCTTCTAAGATAATGTGACCCAAATACTGAATTATATCTCTATAGAAGTCACACTTGCTCAGTTTTGCGTACAGCTGATGCTCCCTGAGCAATTGCAATGTCAATCTCAAATTCTCTTCATGTTCTTCCTCATTCTTAGAATAAACAAGAATGTCATCAAGGAAAACAAGAACAAACTTGTCCAAATACTTGTTGAAGATACTGTTCATAAGGCACACAAATGTGGTTGGTGCATTGGTGAGACCAAATGGTACCACTACAAACTCATAGTGCCCATACCTTGTCCTAAAGGCTGTCTTATGAACGTATTCATCCTTGATTCTCACCTGATGGTATCCAGACCTCAAGTCAATCTTGAAAAATACCTTTTCTCCTCTCATTTGATCAAAGAGGTCATCAATCCTAGGCAAAGGATATTTATTCTTCACAGTAACCTTGTTCAACTGTCTGTAATCAATACATAACCTGAGTGTACCATCCTTCTTCTTTACAAATAGAACTGGTGCTCCCCAAGGAGACAAACTCGGTTGGATATACTTATTTTCCAACAACTCTTGCAGTTGCATATTCAACTCTAGCATCTCCGGTGTACTCATCTTGTAGGGTGTCTCAGACATTGGTGCCACTCCTGGCACAAGTTCAATGGTGAAATCAATGTCCCTCTTTGGAGGAAGCCCTAGAATCTCATCAGGAAACACATCCTCGAATTCCTGTAACACCTGATAGTCCTCCAACGTGGGAGTTTCATCTCCTGTTGGTTCTAGAATATGAGCTGCATACAATTGGCAACCCTTCCTACAGAACTTCTTCAACTGCATTTCTGAAACCTGTCTTACTGAAATTACCTTCGGAATACCCTTCACAACTACTGCGTTTCCTTCTTCATCCACGCATTCAAAAGTATTATTGTAATAGTCAAGCTTTACTCTGTGATCTTGTAACCAATCCATTCCAATGAGAACATCATAGGAACCAAGCGGTAGAACATTCATATCTACACAAGTGATCAATCCATTCATAACCAATGGAAATTTCTCAACTACTTCACTGACCTTTCTCTTAGTCCCAGTGGCTAGCTAAACTAACCAAGATTTTCTGTGCTTGACCTTCTTAAAAGCACACATCTCCACTACTCTAGGAGTAATGTATATGTGAGTAGAACTAGGGTCAATCAAAATAGAAATAGATTGTTCAACAATCTTACCTGCAAATTCAACCACATTTGACTGGTGATCTGCCTGGCGGTCCTCCAGTGCTGCATAAATTCTAGGGACTTCTATTGCTACCTGACCCACTGTTTCTGCTTCCTGAATGTTATAAGCTGGCCTTGCACTTTCATTCTCAAGAGGACAATATCTGTGCAAGTGGGGTCCTTCACATTTCCAACATTTAAGTGGACATTTATTCTGTGGTGGCTCTTTAGGCTTTCCACCTGTCACTCCAACTAGATTACTCGCAGCTTGGGATGGCTGCTTCCGTTGGTTCCTGAATCTATAAGGTTTGAAACCTTTCCTTCTTTGGTCAAATTTATCCATCTTCTTGTCCTTCCATGCCTTATGGTAATTAGGTTTACCTTTTCTTTGCTCATAGCAATACTTATCCTTCCTTATCACTTCTTCAAGAGTTCTTGGTTCGTAAAACTTAATTCTATCTTTGTAAGACTGAGGCAATCCACTCAAAAACCACTGGACCTTCACCTTTTCATCTCTGATGTACCGGACATACCTCAACAATTCCAAGAAATTTTTTGCATATTCATCCATGGTCTGCTGTCCTAATCTCATGGAACTCCTTAATCTTGTCATCATAATACCTATCAGAGAGGTATTTCTGCCTAAAATACTTCTTGAACTATTTCCACTTCAGTTTCCTTTCACTAATCCTCTTTACTTGCTTGAAGTGTTCCCACCAAATGGATGCTCTTCCATTCAGGTTGAATATGGCAACTCTTGCCTTCATGTTTTCTGAATAATCCTGCACTTGGAAGTACTTCTTTATCCCAAGAATCCAAGCTTTAGCCTCTTGTCCAGTTTTTATCTCACCATCAAATGTAGGAGGCTTAGATTTCTTAAATTCATCTCGAGAGCGATCCCTATGGTGTCTTCTTCTTTTCCTTTTATGAGAATATGGACTTGTAGCTCCATTGTATTCTTCAGAGTCAGATGATCCATTGGAAATCCTTCTCCTCCTCCTAGTGCCGCTCTTACTTCCTTCCGGTCTTGATGTACCTCGTCTAGAATCTATCTTTCTCTGCAAGTCTGTCAAACTCTGCAACATGGAAGCATTCAGCTAATTCTACTCTTCCCGGGATTTAATCAAGATTCTCATCATGGATACAACCTCAGACGGTGTCTCTTGGAATCTCCTTCCATTAGACTCTATGTCATCATTTCCATTCCAGAAATTTTCTCCCATGGCATCTCCTGCACGCTCGTAAGAATCCCGAGCATCATATCCATCATGGGTTCTCATGACTGAACCACCTTTTGCTTTACTGTTCTTCTTGGAATACTGCTCTTGGAAGTCTTCTATAGTTCCTTCTTCCTTTTCATCCCGGTGACCACTGACAATCTACTGAAAGGAATTTGAAAACTACTAAAAAAAATCACTGAGAGGTTCTCTCGAAACCCAAATCTCCTTTGGCCCAATCGAACCTCCTCCTAGCTATCTTTTCAATACTTTGGTGGTCAAAACACCTAGTTCATCAGCGGTCTGTTCATTTATTTCTCTTCGGTGTTTCGACGGGAAATTTGACTAAACCCCTTATCTGCATCGGTAAGAAAATCGACTGTTCATCGGGTGCGTAGTCCCCTGGGCAGCCGCAAGGATGGATTTACAATCCTTTGATTCTTTCTGATCGGTGGCTTGATCCTTAATACTTTTTCGATGACCTTATACTCTTCAAAATTTATCCTAATTGGGTCTCTTCCCTTCTAACTCTCCGGCATTTCGGCAGCCAAAACATCTAATTTTCTCTGTTGTGTCGGCGGGTTGCTTGTCTATTTCCTTTCGTCGTATCGGTCTGTACTATCTACTATTCTGAGTTTTATCGGCGAACCGCTGGTCTAATTTCATCCGCCATATCAGGTCCATAATCTTATATCGCTCCAGACTTCATCGGTGATAACATAGACTAACCAGTGCATTGGCGGTCGGGTGCCCTACACATCGAACGGTTAGTCCTTTCGGCTTCCGTAATGGTGGCCCACAATCTTCCTATGTCTTCCACAGCTCATGACTCTGTCGATGGTCAGAGAAACTAGTCTTTAGCGGCATTGGCGCTCAGATTCACTTCGTGTTGGGTGATTAGTTCTTTATGTGGCTGCAACGATGGGAAACAGAGTCACTATGGTCTCCACGGGGCACTCGTTGGTGGTCGGAGCAGTTGTTCATTGTGGCATCGGATGGATAGTTGACTAAGCAGCCACAATTGTGGTTCACCTTCATTGAACCTTTTCTGGTCGGCGATTCGATCCACTAACATTTCCCGATGGCCGATGATCTTGTGCTTTAGAGAAAATTTTGAATTTTCTTCTTGCCTTGTCTTCCGCCGCATCGACAACTTGATCCTCTAGGAATTGGAAATGCGATCAACTAATCATCGTCGAACGCCGACGATTTTATGACTTAGACAAATTTCCATATTTTTTTTTCTCGTTAGTCCTCTTTTCCGTCGCTTCACTGGCTCAACCATCTCTTATTCTTCGCCGATTCATTTAACTTTCTGTCGGTGAAAGCTTCCCCTATACGTCACCGATTAACTAACAACTTCTGATCAATGACCGAAACACAACCATCATGACATCGGCAAGCAGAACCTGTATCCATCAGAGGATTAGTGCACTAGGCTTCCACAATGGCGGGTGCACGAACCACTAACTTCTTTCGATGGCCAATGATCTCGTGCCTTAGAGAAATTTTTGAAAATCTTTCACTGCGTCAGCTGTCGGAACGTCTTTCCTCTGCGACATCGGCGATCAGAGGCTGTGTCCGTCAGAAGGATATTCCTCTAGCCATCCGCAATTGCGGTGCGCAATCAGCTAAGCATCGACGATGCGATCAACTAATCATCGCCGATCCTCGATGATTTCATTACTTCGGTCAAATTTTGGAAATTTCTCCCGCTGCGGGTAATCTTCAGACTAACACTTTCGTGGTGTCGGCTGAGCTTCAAACTATAAGTTCCGCTGTGTCAGAGGACCTTCTCCCTTAGTCCTCCGATGAGCCGACGTTCGATGAACGCAACCTTTCCTCAATTTCCTTCTAATTACCGTCCATCGTGTGGCCTTCCCACTAAGTGCTCCGCTGCATCGGAAGAACTTGTCACTAAGTTTTTCGATAGGCCGACAATTCTGGCACTTAAATTTTTTTTTTTTATATAAATTTTCCTGTCATCACCCATTTCTCCTGGTTTCTTTTGGCAATAGGAAACCTACCTCTGTTAACTATTCTCATGGCCCTTTGAGGACCAAATGCTGTAACATAAGCTCTGTCACTGCAACCATAGCTCTGATACCACACTGTAACATCCCCAACTCTCCGACCGGCGAAGAGGATGGTACGATACATCAATCATCCGGGCATCTAGCCCCATGAACAAGAACATACATACATATAATGCTGAAGCATGATACTTAAAAACATAAAACATATTACGATGCATTAATCATTCATATACATAGTGGAAGCAAACAACATGCATTCATATATAATTCAACATTCAACATGTACATCATCATTCATCAATGGCAAATATAGTTGCAGACACAAGTTAGGCAAGAATACTTATCTTATAGGGAACTTGTCCCGCAACCAGCTACGTTGCTGCAACGTTCCACCCAACCATAGGCCCGTGTGCTCTTTAATCTCTCAGCAATGCTGCCACCCCCGAGTTGGTCATGATTCCCCAAGGAATAAGGAACTAAGAGGCTTACACATAGCCAAGGATAACAACACCACATGGGTACATAGTTCATCCAATCCAACACAGTTGGGTTTATCAGGCGAACAACGAATCAGTCAAGACAACAAAGTTGGATTTATCAGGCCATCCAAAAGCTGGGAAAGGCTAAATGCTAAGTTGGTGAGCTCATTGAAGAACTAAGGACACCTACACCAGAACCAACTTGGCTTCTTGGACATCCACACACACCCAACACACGGAAATCAGTCCTTTCTCTGCAACACAGTCCCTCAGACCCTGATCTCCCTTCCAGTGCTATTTAGGGGTTGTGGAGAAGAAAGCCAGCCCACTAGCTCTGTTTGTGTGGTTCCCAAACCACTAGGTTTATCAAGCACATCAGGCCCTCATTCACCACTCTAATGCAGTCTGAGGACAAAACCACTGCATGCATGCAGCAAAATAGCTATTCAAGCTTTAACAAGGGAAAACAACTCCCTCGATCGTTCTTGGCCCTATTCTGGCCAGAATGATTCCACACCAATCTACAGTAGCCAAATCACATGGGAAATACACATTCCAGCAATTGTGGCAAACAACAACCCACGAACAACCATGAGCCCACAACACACAATCCCCACTGCAATCGTTGGAGACTTACCTAGACCGAAAATGGGAAAGGAACAGACTCCCAATCTCTACATGAGGGAGAAAGATGCAGCCAACACAACTATGGATGATATCACGGTCACGATTCAACGATGGAGTAACAAAGCGTTACACAGTCTGACAATGGTGAACGGGAAAATGATCTCCTACGTGAATGGAAAAAGAGAACAACCATGGACTGGAAAACGGTGTGAGGGATGAAAAGGAGAACCCCCACACAAGGATTGTAATCCCTTTTAACTCCACTCTGCATGGGGAGAGTGGACAAAACAATCGACAATCCAGATCGCATCGTGGAGAGACTGCAGGCATGTGGGTGTAGTGGTTTTCCTGCCGGCAAAATAGTGGCCCCAACTAGCAATAGAATAATTAAGGTGGTGGTGACACATGGCTTTTCCCCCATGGCTCAAGGTTCAACATTCCCCCTCCTTATCCTTAGAAATCATGCCCCTTCTCAATTTGGTTGCAATGAACATAGTTGGTTGGGTTATTTAATTAAATGTGCATAATTACATGATGCCACAACTTAATATGTATGCCGCATGTCCCGATATACCATCGGTGACAATTTCTATCCGAAATATGACATAACCAAATCGATGGTGGGGCCTTTGCCTTTAGCTCTGAACCATGATTATTTACAATATATGTATCATGCAAACGGGGTCAAAATCGGGGTGTTACATCAGTACTAATGTCATATCAGACCAGAAGTTTAATGCGGTTGAGGAAAACAATGGCTAAATCAAGAAAACTATCATAAGCAGCAAGTGAAAGTTCGATATACCATTTAGCTACGATACCTGTCAAAGTTCTTTGAAAAATCAACAACTAGGTTGAATCATTGTTCAAAGAGTTTGAGGAGAACCATAGGTGTAAAGTTGTGACATGGTCACCTAGATCCTCTTCGGTTTTCCCTTCAAATTTTTGCATATACGAAGGCGGTTTGATAGTGACAGGTGGAAAATTTGGATCATGGCGCACATAGTTGTTCATCAATTTTGATAGGTATGGAAAGTTAAAAGTTACCAAAAAAGGAAATCGAGACCAAGCCGAGGATTGGTATGGGGGAACTTGGTGTGAGGAATTTCCCGCACCAATGTTCCCATAAGGTTGACTTGGGTTTCCCCGAGCCATCGGTTATGAAGAAGTGAAAATGTTCTGAAAATGATTCCGTCCAAAAGCTAAGGGGTTACTAAATTGAGGTGTTTTGTACTAAGTTGGTATGGTTCTTCTCGAGACAGGTGTCATCAATATCGGAGCTATTGACCTTCCACTAAATAGTGAAAATGTATATCTTCCAATTAGTTTGGTCGATACCTTACTTGAAGTTTGAAAACTAAATCTTGATAAGGATTCAGGATTCTAGAAGACACACTTGCCAAAGTAAGTGTGGGGCCTAGATATGGAAAGGATGGAGGAATGTGTCCTCCATACTAGGGATACCCTTGGATGAGAGGAGTGGAACCACGAATATTGTTCTAAATTTTTTGGAATAAGGGATGGGATGTAAAAGGAATACTGGGTACGCCAGTAACAACCACCATTAGTCGAGCTGTTAGTAGGACTCACGGGTACTGATGGGCTAACCACTCTACCACTTGGAGGGAAAGGAGTGAGTGGAGTAAAATTTAAATATTCTATGGGTGCATTAGGTATGTTTGATAGTGGCACACTCAAATGTGGAAGATATGGTCCTCCAGATGACATGGATGAAGTAGGGGTATTGATATCCCTAGATCCTTCTCCAGTATCTGACATGACAAGACTTGATGGAACACCAAGTCCAGGTTTTCTGAAAGGCCTAACTTGGAAAAGTAATGGTGTTGATGTATTTGTAACTTTGGAATGTATTCACTTGATTATATTATGTATTGTACCCCAATTTTTATTTCGGGAAGTGTATGTAATGTATTTGAGTCATGTCATACCCCGATGTTCCTATCAAGAGATTCAATAATGTAAATGAGTCATGTAAAGTCATAGTGGGTAACCCTCCTTATTGTTCAAGGGTTAAAGTCCCCACAGTTGTGGGGCACTAGGGTTATTAGACTTTCCTAGAGAAGTCGGCCCTAGGTGAGTTAATGTAAGTCGGATCATTAGTACCCTAGTTGTGGTTACTCGAGCCTACATAATAGAGTCAAATATTAAGTGAACAAAAGAATATAAATAGAGAGTAAGAATCTCTATTTATCACACACACACTCACTCAACTGGGGCGCATGAGTGAGAAACAAGAATCCGGGATCAGAGAAAGAGACAACTCCTGTTGGAGATCATCTTTATGTTTTCAGGTTTTACTTTTGCTATTGGTGCTCATTCTATCTTTGAGGAAGTTGTGGGGTTTTCTCCTTTATGGTTTCCCCGAGGAAAATTCTTTGTGTCTCTTATCTCTTGTGATTTTTTCTGTGCATGTTATTCTCTCAGATAAGATCCTAAGATCATATTGCTTAAATGATAAAAATATAACAAATGGATCTCTAAAATTAGTAAGAGGTGAGTTATAATTCCTTGCAAACTCTTCGACATGCAATTCTTTGATCTCTACTGATACCCCTTAGGTTGATTATACCTAAGTTTAGGTTCCCTTGGACTTTCAATAATACCAGTCAGTTCAAAAGAACCATTTGTGTTGATTCTACACCTTCTAGGTGGCGGTGGAGGCTCCATAGCTGAAGGTGGAGGAAGACCTTGCAACCTTTGAGATATACAAGGATGTTGATCCTCCACAACTAAATATTTTTAATTCACACACCTAAGAGGTCTATATCGCAAGCAATCCAAAAATAATACCACTAAAAACAGACTGATGAAGAGCTGAAGGGTAGTTAACCAGGGTCCCGATACAAGTTTTCTGGGTGCAAGTAGTTGAATCACCAGCCACCATCCTAAATTATTGCATCGGATTTCCTCCCACATCTGCCCTAGGTATAGTGAAAATATCCTTTCGCCGTCATCTATGTAGAAACCCTAGGTCAATATACTATGGTTACCAGATCTACAAGAAAGTTCTGTCGAAATACTCATCGGTCTGATTGATGTGCATGGGAAGGGTAGCAAACCCAAAATTCAAGTAGCACGGACACCACACATGGAAAATGATGGTATTGAATGAATCCCTATATGCACAACAATATTGGTTTATGTTCCATTGAGTATTGGAGGGGTATCTTCGAAACTCAAGCTTCACACGATCTCGTGCTTGAATCCTGTGTTATAGGAGCTTTTCGATTTACCTTCCTATGGAAATGGGTTTCCTAAGAGACATGCTAGTATGTATGAATTTAAAAAGTTTCAGATAGTTGTAGATAGCCCTAATATGAAAATCTAGCCTAAGCTAGTTGGTGATGTCCCTAAAAAGAAAATTGTTGCTAATTAATTTTAAATGTTATCATTCTTTTTAAATCTTCTTTTACTCAGGGTGATGGTTGTGCAACTTATGATGTTTTTGGACTTGACTAGAAAGAAAAAGTATGATGTGAAGTGATTTAAATTGACATTTCCATTTTAGTTTTTCTTTTCCTTATGAAAAAGATAATGAAACTTTAACGATTGAACTTTGCAAATCAAATGATTTTTTTTTCTTTTGTTTTTGAAAAATTCAAAGCAATGTGCAATGTGCCTACTTAATACTAAACATGCACCTAAAATGCTTTGTTTTTATATTTTTTCAAACATGGAAGTGACAAATGCAACGTATGCACATATATAAGCTAGAGCTATGAATGTATGTATCAACAAGTCTCACAAATAGACCTCACAAACACAAAATTTGAAGGCTTTGCAAAACTTGGCAATTCCCTACTTGGATTGAACTATACAAGTCTTAAAAAAAACAAAGGTGTTCAATATTTTTAGAGAATTAATAGCATATAAACTACTCAAGTAATCTTAAAACAATCATAAGCAAGCATTACAGAGGTTAAAAGCTCATAAAATACTCATACTCTAACCAAATGCGCCAAGTGGAGATACCTAAAAGTATTAAACACACACTGGACCTAACTTACCTAAAGAAAAACTTACCAAAGCAAACCAAAATACTTGCAACAAGTCAAATACTGATGAACCTTCAGGATGAAACCCCAAAAGCAGTAAAAAATCAAAAGGAAACTTAGATAAAGGAAACCCTACGCTTTTAGACATATATCTATAGGAAAAAATGACAATGTAGTGATAGTCCCGTGTACCACTCGTGACTGTACTTCTAAAAACCCATGAATTCTCTAGGAAAACATGAATGCAAGTATAGGAAACCCGTGAATGCCTCAAAACTTTTTCAAAAAAAAGAAAAAGGGGGCCGAACACAACAAAGATTCAAGAAGATAGGTTGAAAACATACTACTACAAACCTTAAGCATGACCAGGAAAGACAAAAAACCTGGAAAAATACGTTAAAAGAAGAGACTCCAAAATAAAATAGGCTCCCCAGCGGAGTCATCAATTTTGTTGTTAGTGATAATCTACCTTATGGATGGGGGTTTAGAGGCCACCAACTTACTAATTGTTCTACTTGCATACAACTAGGGTTTTACAAGCATATATTAGAGAAAGAGTAATAGAATGTGTACCTTGTTTTTGACGGTTGATCCTAGATTTCTTGTTCTTCTGCAATGCTTCTTTGCTTCCAATCTTCAGTACCTACGGCAAATATTTGGCCTTCCTCAAAGTATCTTCTACTATTATATTACCTGATATATGAACAGATAAGGATTGCATTCCAAAAAAAATTACAATCTAGATAAATACTCAAAACATTAGAGGCATACATCTAGACATTGATGGAAGGAAAACAATTCTTTATAAACAGAGATATGGAAACATTACATAGCCTTCTGTTTGACCAAGATCCTCTGCAAACCAAGACCTAAGTCCTCTTGCTCCTCTCCTCAATGGAATCCTCTAGGATAACTTTGCCTCCAAAGTTGGTCCCCTTTCCTCATACCCTTCTCCTCTCTTTATAGTTTATTGTGAGGAAGGAATTCAAGGATTAGGATGGTAGGGAAAGTTGCAGAAGTTCCCAAACCGAGACCAACTGCCCCTAGTTAATCATATTTTTATTTTTTAACAATTCTTAATGGAATTCAAGGGTTCATATGTAGCATCTCATGAATGACCAATGGGTTTCCTTACGGAAACTTGTGTATTTTGACAATACGTGGGTTGTACATGGTATACCCACGAATGGCATGTGAGTTTCTCAAAGGAAAGTCACGAATACATGATGAGTTCAAAAGAAAAAAAGGGTTAATGCTGGAGTGAACAAAGTGTATTTAGGATCCTAATCGATAATATTGTGGATAATTCAATTGCTAATTTCCTTTTGTGTAACGACATATTTGATGTCATTACTCAGATGGAGAAGTTCCATTTCACAGTATAACAATATGGTGCACTTCCCATTGTTTGGACACAACAATGGAAAAACATAGCCTAATTGAGTCCATCTTTTCCACCAGTGAAAATGTATCGGTATGGTCCAATCCATGGAATTGAGAGAACCCCTTAGCAACCAATATTTACTTATAATTCACATCAGAACCATCAACATCCATTTTGGTCCTATACACCCACTTACATTGCACTAGTCTCCTCTTGGAAGGTAGAGGAACCAACTCCCAAGTTTCATTGTCTTGCCGCAGACTTGAACTATTCTTGCATGGATGATTTCCATATCGGGTCATGTGATTCTTCTTCATATGGCTGTGGGTCAAATACAACTATCATAAAACACCTATCAGGAATATTCGAATCACAAGTGGAGAAAGCATTGTGAAACTGAGATCTAATCTTCCTAATGTCTAGTGGATCTCCTTTAAGATCACCAGTTGCTTGTATGGTTTTCTTAGCCCATTTTGTCCTTGTGGTAGGGTAATGATATACATACATGTAATTATCCTCATATCCCATATCATAATAAGAAAAATAAGAAATGGAAACACCACTTATATCATCATTGAGTGGAAGATGTGAGCATTCCCCCTCTTCTAGTTCAACCTCTTGCATATGCTCTTGTCTCCTCTCCATGAATTTTTTCTGAGATGAGGTATTAAATATATTGTATCCATTTTCATCGTCATAATATCCAACTATTATGGACTCCTTAATTTTGGGTTACAAAGATTTTCTCTTCTCGGGAGGTATCCTAGCCCATGCTTTTGAGCCAAACACCCTAAGATGAGACAAATTAGTCTTGTATGCTCTCCAAGCCTCGAATAGAGTTTTGTATTACAATAATTTGTGTGTAAATATTTTTTGAACATATGTAACACAATTTATGGCTTAATCCCATATCTTAGGAGACAAAACTTATCCTTAAACATGCAAGTTATCATCTCCAATTCTCTATTCTTGCACTCTGCAACACCATTTTGTTGTGTTGTGTAGGGCACTAAATGTTGCATTTGAATGCCATTATATTCACATAGATATTGTAGGTTATTATTGACATATTCTTTCCCATTATCAATCCTTAATACAATTATCTTCTTTCCACTGAAGTTCTCATCCGAATATTTGAAAGCTTTGAAGATTTTGAACACTTCAGATTTCAAATTGAGAAAGAACACCCAACAATATCTTGAAAAATCATCAATGAATTTTATGACATACCTTGAGTTTCCATAGGAGGTTATGGGAAGAGGCCCTATCATATATGAATGGATCAATTCGAGGAATTGAATAGCCCTTATTTCCTTCCCCTTGTCATACTCGCGCTTTGCATGCTTCCCAACAATGCATCCCTTGCATGTTCCTTTGGAGAATTGATGTTTGGAAGTCATTCAACCATATTTTCTTTGCTCAAATACTGACGATATATATAGTTGAGGTGTCCAAAAATATCATTCCATAGCCTATTGATCTCATTGGCATGTGACATAAGCAAATTTACAGAGGAGTAAGGAAGCAAGTGTGAATACTTGTACATCATTGACTCATGATTTGCAACACCCACTTCAACCACTTTACCAGTGGAAGATTAAAAAATTTCCACATCTTATTGAGTGAATGTCACTCTCTTGTAAAAAATTAGTGTGGGTCATTTGGTAGACAAAGGGTAGGTTTGTTGTAAGATATGTCACATACAACACATTGTTGAAGTATCCATTGTCTAGATTGATCCTACCAATCCCTTTCACTGGGATATCTGAGTCATATCCTATGAGTATGGATGGACCACTATATGGATGAAGGGAAGAGAAGGATTCTTTATCAAAATCCATGTGCCTTGAGGAACTTGAATCTATGATGAAGGAGTAATATCAAGAAGTAATTTCCACCAATGCATGGTACCTCTCCTTGTTTTCAGAATTCAAGCCACCATCCTTCTTGTTTACTCCATCTAGAAGAGGGATATTGTTCTTCTCAAGGATTTGCGCCATCATTTAAATGGTTTATTCATGCATGAAATATTAGGGTGATAACCCTTATGAAAATAAGTGCATTTATACTTCTCTTGCTTCTTCCCTTTGTCCTTGCTAGGATTAGAAGCACCATCAGAAGATTTGGGCTTCTCTTTGTCCTTCTTCCTCTCTTGCTGCTTCGAATATTTGAGCTTTTTCTTTCCCTTTGCATGATTCAAATATCATTCTGCAAGAGCTTGATACTTTGTAGGCTTGATGGTACCATTTGAACCAACTTGTCTGATTCTTGAGTCATATACTCCATGAATTATTTCAAAGATGGAATTCTCCAGTTTCAAATCGTTATCTTTCCCAAGTGAAATGTAGAAAAAAATACTAAGTATTCAGGACTTAACTTCAAAAGTATGGACATAATAAATCGATCTTCCTTATTCTTAATGCCACATTGTTTCAGTTTAAGAACCATGGATTTGAACTTGGTGATGACGTATTGGATCTTATCGAAATGGGTTGGGCTCAAGGAGATCAACTTATTCTCAAGATGATGGCCTCTTAGTTCATCAGTCTTCCCAAAAAATGACTTGATGTTAAACAACACTTCATTTGGAGTTGTGATACTGTTGACATGAAATAAGAGGTCTTTCGAGATACTAAGACATAGCATCCAAAAATCTTTGTCCATTCTATTTAAAAACTTGTACTTCTCAACAGCTGAGTTTAACTCATTTTTTGTCCCCATGGTAACTTTGTAGAGACCTATGGATTTCAGCTGGATTACCATCTTAGAATTCCACTCAAAATAGTTGAATGGAGTGAAAAAGGTGACTTGAGACAGCTCCATTTGTTGCTGCGTAATGGGTGACAAAGAACCATTGAATAACCTATAATGAAAACAATCAATCCTTTAGAGGAAACCCTAGATTTCTAATTCAAAACCTATGAAATCTATGAATTTGATTAGAATATACTTGAGCTATGATACCATGTAAAATTATGATTCACATCAATATATACAATCTAAGATAATCCTCACAATGCAATAATTTGGCAATGCATGAGCAAAATGACGAAAAAGAGGCAAAATGGCACAAATGAATGATGCCAATAACTAAATTTTTTATTACATTCCAACATGTAAACATGTTAAGATCATCATTACAATACAATAGGAGAAAATTGTTATCCTTTGGAGGTAGTCAAATGGCATACATGTGCCAGGCTTACATTGGACCTCAAAACCACCCTAAGTTGATGAATAGGCTCCCAAACCACCTCAAATAGTAAAAATTTCTAATGCAAACATTGGGGTGGAATGGGTGGTCATAAATGAATGTATCCCATGTGTGGTGGAGTGAATGGCGGCATGGGAGTGGCTCTAGGCAGTCCAAAAGGACCAAAAGAGGAAAAAAGACCCAAATACAATGCATAGGTGCCCCTGGTCAAACACAAATCCACAAATTAAGGGATGGGAGAGCCCCTAGGTATAAAGTGGACATAAATGAGGTGCCTTATCTCTTGGTTGACCAAAATTAGGGCATTGGTGGTCATTAATGGTAGAAAACTCCCAAAAACCTTAGGCAAACATCATAGACCATGGTTTGGACCATATAACATAGGTAAAAAACAATGAATGAGACTATGGTCCTAGGTGGTATATGTTATAACAATAATTTAGGAATTATATGTGTATTAAAACATTTTTCACACATAGTGTGAGGGAATGAATTCAATCATCCAACATTCTCATGCTTGAGCTTCATAGTTTTCAATCTGTCAATCGTATAATTTCGAGTCTGAATTTGTGCAATTAACATGGGAAAGCCTATATGGATATGCAAATCTTCATTAGGCTTGATGAAATATTCATTATTTTGTATTACTTGATATAGTCACCTTATATCCATGTCATTGTCATCATGCTCAACCAAAGGTTTTCTTTTGGAAGGGTAGATGGGTACAATGACCTTTTTATTTTCTCCCTTTAACCTTATTATATCATTTTCTAACAATATGGAAGCCTTTATCTTCTTCCCCATGGTTGATCAACTTGCACCAAGAATGAATTACAACCTTCTTTTGGTTCAATTACTTCAAAATCAACTTGAGTGTCGATGCCCTTTATTGTAGTATTGTTGACACACTTCAATCGATAGGGGTTCACACACTGTCGATACCCTTCGATGCAATCTCCCTAAACAATGACCCAGATAGGTTTTGCACTATCCATCAACACTTGCGAAGAAGATGCAGTATCACTCGAGATGCTTGTGGAAGGGTTGTAGGAACCACGTTTCCACAGAAGGGAAGAGGACTTGCACACTGAGTTCCACTCTCTTGTAATACGACTTAGAGATCCATGAAGGGGTTTAAATTTATCATTTATCCAAACTATTCACCATCATTCGTACCATATATAGTATCACAACATTTCATCATTTAGAAAGGAGGTCGACATGTAATAATTCATTCACCATATGAAGACTTCACATCAATCAGATAAGCAAAACATTTCGTCAAACATAAAGAGATTAGATCACAACATATTAACGATATAGATCACATCACTCAAATCGAATCAATTAACTGCAAAGACATAAATCAGAAGATTTGAAAACATCATAGATCACATAGTAGACAAAGACAACATAGAGTTTCCAACAAAATTCTTATCATATTAACTTCCACAGGTCAAAATACATCCCAAAACACCTCCCTTAGTCAACAACCTTAGACCAAAACCCATATTACAAGATGGTTCACAAGGAAAAGATGAATAAGATTCAAAATATGGTTCGCTCCACCTATAAGATAATCTATCACTACATTCCTAACTCTATTTATAGGCTTTTATCTTTACAAAAAGGACCACATGAACCGACTCTCTAACTAACTTGGACCAAAATTACAATTAATGCGAGCAAGATGACCACTTGTCGACATACTCCTCTTGTGCGTGTCGACTTAAGTCTTGTTGATATCTTTCTTCATGTTGCACCTTGCGCAGTTGACCCCCTTTCCAATAGCCCCCCAACATAAACTTGTGGATCGTCCTTGATCCACGTGAAATGGACATCGTATTTTCAGTTATCTCAGCCTTGAAGTCGTCATATTCCTTATTGACTTGCTCGACTATTTCCTTGGTCTGTGTGTTGAGTGTTGCACTATATTCCATGTCCTAATAAGTCATATACTCTGCAATATTCAATGTCACTTGTGTGCGGGCCTCTTGAGTGTTTTCAAGTGCATCCATAGCCTTAAGTGTCAACTATTCTCCGAATTTCTATAACTCATCTAACTATGTAGTTCTGTGCTGATTCCTTTTCTCGCGCTTTGCTAGATCCTTGTTGGAGCACCTTCAATTTTACTGCCTTGTTGACCTGCACAATAGGGGGCATCATTTTCAGGGATTCCTGCATTGCCGCTAGTTGTTCCTTAGCCTCATGAAGCTGTGTGCCTAGTTGTTTCAATTTCTCATCCATGACCACACTCATCCAAAACTATGTGGTTTTTTCCACCATTTCCTTGGCCATTTTCTCACAATCCTCAATCTCAGCTGCCACATCCTCTACCTTAATTCTGCACTCTGCTACCTTCTCAGGTGGTGTACTTGGGACTACACATGCTTGTATCTCCTCGTTATCCTTATTTAATTATGTGACTACTTGGCTTAGTCGCACTATCTTTACTTCTGCAAAAATTTCTATCGTGATGTCTGGAATCTCCTGGAATGCGGACGCGATGGAACTTTCCAATTTCTCTCAGTCATCTAAGTACTTTTATTTTGAAATTATCTCTGCCTCTTGTTCCTTCTTCATGCGCTCGATTTCCTCATTTTCTTGTGTGACCTTCTCTTGCAACTTGACTAGGTGATCATGCACAATCTCATCTCAGTCTCTGATCTATTGTCTTGGTTCCTTCTGCAGTTATGCAAGCGTCTGCATTGGCATCTCATTGATGTCGAGACTAATCATGTCAAACTATTGCATGGTTTCACTGATAACTTCGCTTCCTGTCTCTAGTGTGCATAGTGGAATCTGTATGATCCTAACCCTTTTACCCGTACTTATCTCTGCTACTCTTTGCAGCACATCAACCTGTGGTACCTTCTCCAGTATTTGTGAGGGATTTCAACAATCCCTTAACCTAGTGGAAATACTTAGTCGAATGTTTCTTTAGTTGCGCTTGGATTTCAGTAGTCGCAATAGTGACCACAACCATTATGTGTTTGAATTGGTCGTCTACCATCTTGGGTGCACCGATTCCCTCTCCGCGTTGAAACCTTGTTTTGGTCCTACCTTCTTCAAATTTTTGTTCTATCTTGGAATTGGTCGGAGTCTGGGATGACTCTTCCTCCGATTCCTTATCGGACTCCTTTGTCTAATCCTGATCGACTGGCATGTCGGGTGGTGGACCTTCTTTCATGTCTGACAACTCCTTTATGCAAACCGAAAGTTTCCATTCTACAAGCCATTCATCGATAATGGCCTCTAGTTCTGCATCTGTAAGGTTTTACAATGTGGTGAGCCATTTCTTCTTGTTTTCGCGTCGTGCTTGGATATGGATTTCTTGTGGCCCCATCACAAATCACACTATTCTTCTATACTTCATCACCACCTCCTCATCGAGATGGAACAGTTAGCCTGTCTCTCCTTAACATCGAGCCACCATAGGTTCTCATATCGTACGCCCCTGCATGCTTTGGATACTTCCACGTCCATTCCTTTGTAAAACTTGGGTTCCATCCAACCCACAAGTGAGATTAAGATAAAAAACCATGAATACGTAAATGGCCGCTAACCTTCCTATTCCAACATTGCATCCTTTGTTAGTTTATTCAACAGGAACAACAAACAGTTCATCTTGACTCCTTCGATGCACTGCTCTACACATGAAATTACTCCTGAGGTTCATTGGTTGGGTTTGTTCTTTCACACCATCTTCATAGCCAACAAATTTCCTGCAACTCAGACTTGTCATTGATGGTATTTATAATGTATGCATGTTTGTCCCTGATAATGTCATAATTTTTCTTAATCTTCGCAGCTAACTTCTTATCATTTTCCTTGCCTCGAAAATACATCGACGGGTCGAAACCCACCATTGAAAACCTGATGATTTGAGATATTAATTCAATTGTGATAGGTACCTTTATGTCGATCCAAAGGTGCCTGCCATGAATGTAAGGCCAACAACTTCTATCATTGTGTAGTTCCTTTCCACATACAACAACTTTAATATTGCGAGAGCGATTGGGTGGTCAATCACTCCTTCACCTGGTTGCGCTAAGATTACTCCTTATGCGAATGATGATGCATCAACATGGATGCAAAATTCCTTTGTCCAATCCAAAAATACTAATATCGATGTTGTGACCATCTTCTTTTTAAGAGTGTCAAGACTCCCTTGACACTCATGGCTCCATTCGAATTTTGCATCCTTCTTCAACAACTTCTCCAATGGTGTCGTGATCACTACGTATCCCCTTATGAACTTCTGGTAATACCTCGTATGGCCCAATGTTTCCCTGATTTGTCTTACTATCATTGGTGAGGGAAAATTAACAATTATCACGATCTTAGTAGGATCTACCAACATTCCTTCCTTACAGGCGATGTGCCCCAACAAAATTCCAAATGACACACAAAATATACACTTCTGTAGATTTAGCGAGATCTGATGTGGTTGACATCTCTCCAACATTAGTCCCAGGTTTGTAATGTGGTATTTTACCAACCCATAGACATTCCAATCGTCCATATACACCGCCAATGTTTTTTGAATGAAATAATTAAATGCAACGACTACTATCCTTGAGAAGATCGCAGGTGCGTTCTTGAGGCCAAATGACATCACTGTATACTGGAAACTTCCCCATTCTGTAACAAAAGTAGTCTTGTGTCGATATTCCTTCACAATATTTATTTGATGGTAGATCGAAAAAACATCTATGAATGAATAAATCTCTTGTCCACCGACTCCTTCCAGTACTTCGTCAGTAAATCGTGTTGGGAACGAATCATGGAGACATGTGTCATTCAGCTTCTGGAGGTTGACACATATTCAGATTTCTCCTGTCTTCTTATCTTGAACAACCATTGGAATGATCCATTTCGATTCTTCAATAGGATTGATGATGCTAGCAACCAACATACCATCAAGCTCATCTCTGACTTGTTCTTTGTACCGTGGGTTCAACCGATAAGGACGTTGCTTTAATGGCTTCACATCTGGATTTAGTGGGATTTTCATCTCTCCCAAGTCCCCTAAAATCCCTTTCATCTCAATAAATTTAGTTAGAAATAAATCCTGGAACTCGTGCAACAAATTAGTGATATTCACCATAGTAGCTTTGTCCCAATAATCTCCTACATTGGTGAACTTCGGGTCCTCCGTCGTCCCAATATTGAAATTTCATATCTTAAGAGGTTGTTTAACTTTGTCGATTGGTACCTCCAATTGGAGTTTGTTCAACTTTAGAATATATTCTTATTTTCCTCCTTTGGGAGTTGAACTTATTGTAATGATTCATCTAAACCCTAGAAAGAACAATGTAATCATTGGGGAGAAAAGCCAACAATTAAAGAATAAATAAAATATAAAATTATTTATTGAACCCCCAAGTGAAGTCATCCCTATTTATTTTCTGGGTGGAAAAATAGTATAAATAGAAGGTGCCCCTCCTCATTTCAACACACAACAGTAGCGAAACAACACAAGAGAGGTGCACAATTTCTCGCAGAGGTGCAGCTACACAGAAGCTTAGAAGAAGAATGGTTTTCAGGGTTTCATATTTGGAAGGAATTTCCTTATTTTTTCTTTTCTTTCTTCATTGTACTATGATCTCAGAATTATCATCTCTAGACGAAGGTTGCCGCATTTTTCCCAATTGGGTTTCCCATGTGAAAAATACTTGTGTTATTGTTCTGTGCTTTGTCTATCTTCTAGTGATCCTATTGATAAATGCAATTAATATATACTTCTATAATTTATAAGAAAATCTAACATGGTATTAGAGCATTACTAGAAGAAGCCATTGCAGAAAAAGAGCCTTGGGAATTTCTCTCTAAGGAAGGTGTATCTTTCTGTCAAAATAGAATTGGATTCTGAGCATTTTTAGTTTTGTCCTGTCACTACTGCGAGAAATAAGGGATTTTCACAGAAGTGGAGTTTTTGAGTGAGCCTAGCATAGGATTGTTCTCCTCCTCAAAATCAAAATTTAGAGACCAATATCAAAAATTTTGGTTGGGCAAAACTTCGGGAAAGTCAAAAACTAATTTGACCCCGAACTAGAAAACCAACACTATAGAAGAGCAACTCCAGCTCCAGATCTACAGTCAAGATGATCAGCATGAAGGTTGAAGATCGTTTGGAAGGGGCTTCCAATTTCATCCCCTGGAAGTCTAGGGTTCTTCTTCTACTAGAAGAAAATGACCTATTACAGTTTGTAAAGGCAAAGGTCCCAGAACCAGAAGCCAAAGAAGACAAACCTCGCTAGAGAAAGGATGATGCCAAATAAAGGAGGATTTTAGTCGACTCAGTTAGAGAATAGTTGGTTCCTCAGATATCAGAAAACATGATGGTGAGGAGTATTTTCAAAACCCTAAAGAATTTATTTGAACACAATAGCATCAATGTGACTCTCACATTGAGGAATCAACTGTCAAACATGAATATGGTGAAGTCTGAGGGTATTGCCTCATATTTCATGAGGACCATCGAGCTATGAGACAATCTAATGTCCAATGGAGACAATCTTGAAGAAAAGGATCTTGTAATGACCACCTTAAATGGTCTCCCACCATCTTGGGAGTCTTTCATCCAGACTATAAGTGGTCGACCCAAGTTTCCCAAATTTGATAAGCAATGGGCAGAATGCACTCATGAAGAAACAAGAATTGCAACACGCCAAAGACTTCATGGTACTCAACATGAGGAAAATCAATTGTTCGTATCACATACCAAGAAAGGAAAGGGAAGGGGAAGGAAGCCGTACAATCACAAGAATCAAGACAAGAGATCAAGTCCTCCCCCAGGTCAGAAGAAACAAAATAAGGATCTATCTTAGATACAACGCTACAGGTTCTAGAAATACGGTCATTATACCAGTAGATGTCGAAGTTCTCACAAAAGGAAGCATGAAGCTTCAATTGCTGATGTAGAAGAATACTGTCCTCATAAGGAGCCAAGGAAGGATGATTGTTCAGAGTTATTCTTATAATAAATGATATGAAGATCCATATTATGAGATCGTCAAGCAAGCATATGAAGACCAGTGGACCCTGGCAGTGGGAGCCCACCCACACAACTACAAAAGATAAGTATTTTATTTTACTTGCTCTAGTAGATTATATCTGGTTGTTTTTTAATATGTTCTACACAAATCTACATTTCAGGTAGTTAACAAGTAGGCTCATCCAGTATTTGTTATACACATGATTATTTAAATATCCTGTTATACTGCACAAACCATCAAGGATGACGACTCCTTTATAACATACTTAGAGTAGTACATACTCTTAATGGTATGCTATAATGGAGACAATAAGCATCCAGATAATGGACTTACGTGTGTTGTGTCAGAGTATTGACTAAAAGGTTTCCTACAATATTTTGTTAATACATTGATTATGAAACATTGTTAACCATCTGATGGGATTTGACTTGTAGGGAATGCCATGATATACAAGGACAAGTGATCCCATTGATATACGGATGGAACAGAAGCATAAAGCCTCTAGAAGCATGTATTATGTCTCTCATACATAGAATAATCTCATGTAGAGATTTGGTGGTGAGAAGCAGAAAGCTTCTAAAAATGTCGGTTTATATGTTGATTCAACATGATTTACTCAACCGACTTCTGAGAGATAGAGGGAGTTATCCCTCAAAGACAAGGATTCTAGTCTATTACATGTCACACAAACCTGGTGACACTGATGTCGTGACTTGAATAAGGCAATTGAAGGATCCTTGATGAACCTTGTCATCACCAAGATGGACAATTACTTTGTAGTCTACATTCATAAGCTCAAGTTAGAACCTTCAGGAAAGAAGGGAACATTTGTGGGATATTGCAAGTCTTCAAAGGATTACATAATATACATCCTAGGATCGTGGCAAATCGAAGTCAGTTGGGATGTAACCTTTGAACAAGAAATGGCTATTCGAAAAGAAAGAGGATCAGATATGGATATCAATAACAATGAAGAAGATGATATCATCACCCCTCCAAAAATTAAGAGGGAGTTTGAAGAAATGAATAAATTGACCAGTTCCATTGATCGAGTTGAGCAAGATGTTGCTCCCAGAGATATGGCAGTAAGCCAGAAAATACCCAGATGGGAACGATAGATTTTGTAGAATGAAGAGGAGAATGAAGTTCCACATGGAGCGGATGGGAGTCCAAATTTTCCACTAGAAGGATCTCTCAGAAAGAGGGAGTTGATTATGATGAGACATTTGATCCTATGGCTTGATATACTTCCATCAGATCGATTATTGTTATTTCAGCAATGGGATGGAAGTTGTATTAGATGGATTCCAAGAGAACCTTTCTCAATGATATTGTTGACACATTACTTCTTGAGATGAGGAGTATGATAGAGGCATAAGAATTTTTTCCTAGGTTAAGGAAATTACACCATGGATATGCTGAAGAGATTCAGAAACGGTTGGACTGCAAGTCCATAGCTACTCCGATGGATGAAAATTTGAAGAAGCTGAGGGATTTTGCTTCAAATTCAAATTTGATTGATCCCACCATGTATCGCTAGTGGATTAGGTCCTTGATGTATCTGACGAACACCAGACCAGACATTTGTTTTCCTGAGAATTCTCTTAGTCAGTTCATGTGCGAACCGAGGCAGATTCACTGGATTGCTGCAAAACATGTACTCAGATACTTAGGTGGCACTGTGGGATATGATATATGATATGAGTAAGAGTGTGACTTAATATTGCAAGCATTTACAGACTCAGATTGGTCTAGATGCACTACAGATAGGAACAACATTTCAGGATGTTGTTTCAGTTTGAGTTCTGCAGTAATTTCCTAGTACAATAGGGAGCAGAACTCAGTAGCTCTCAGTACTGCAAAGGCTGAGTATATGATTTCTAGTTCAATGGCTAGAGAAGTAGTTTGGATTCATAAACTTCTTGCAGGATTGTTGGCTAGATTCCAGATCCAACCATGATTCACTATAACTAGAGTTTTGTGTAGATAATCCTGTATTTTAGGACAAGTCAAAGAACACAAATATTCAATATAACTTCATACATGATATGGTGCAAAAAGGTGCAGTCGAGCTCTAGTATATTTTGACAGATGACCAGACTGCAAATGTTCACACCAAGCCTCTTCCTGGAATGAAGCTTGAATACTTTCACGAAAGACTTGGAGTGTAAGAGAATGTATCCCTCCTTGAGAGGGAGAGATTACTGAGAGACATTCACCATACTTTCTCCCGGCTACCTCTACTCGTCCAAGTTCTCATCCCGGAATGGGAGAAATCCCATCCACATATGAGACAAACATGTAGTAGATGGTCTAGTTCACCTAGGTATCTCTACTCATCCAGGTTCTCAACCAGGTATGGGAGAAATCCCATCGGTAGATGAGACGGACAAGTAGTATATTTTTGGGTTCACCCAGGTACCTCTGCTCGTCCAGGTTCTCATCTGAGTTTGGGAGAAAACTCATCGATCGATGAGATGGATAGGTAGTACATGGTTGTGTTCACATAGGTGCCTCTACTTGTCTAATTGCTCAACCATGCATGGGATAAATCGCATCGACAGATGAGTCAGACATGTAGTAGATGGACATGTGATTGCATAGGTACCTCTAATCATTCAACTTCTCAGACATGTATGGAAGTATCCCATCGACAAATGAGACGAACATGTCGTAGATGGTCATGCACATGGGCTCATCCAGGATCTCTCTTAAGGTATGGGAGTATTCCATTAGTAGTAGAGAGGAATAGGTAGAAGAAGATTCTCTCTCAGACATCCGGATAAAACAAATTTATAAATAAAAACTTTAGTACGTTTAGAGATGATGGAGACAGTATAGATGTACAGATGAAACCTAGATGATGATGATGCTAATGAAGACCGAAGAATACCTTCCTTGTTGAGAGGGAGTGTTGGATTTTATGCAACTTAAGAATCTATTCTTATTATCCTCCTTCAGGAGTTGAACTTGTTGTAATTATTCATCTAAACCCTAGAAAGAATAATGTAATATTTGGGGAGAAAAGCCAACAATAAAAGAATAAATAAAATAATAAAATATAAAATTATTTATTTCACCCCCAAGTGAAGTCGGTCCCAACTATTTTCTGGGTGGAAAATAGAAGGCTCCCCTCCTCATTTCAACACACAATAGTAGTGCAACAACACAAGAGAGTTGCGCAGTTTTTGGCAGAGGTGCAACTACATAGTAGCTCAAAAGAAGACTGGTTTTCAGAGTTTCATATTTGAAAGGAATTTCCTTATTTTTTTCTTTTCTTTCTTCATTGTACTCTGATCTCAAAATTATCATCTCTAGATGAAGGTTGCTAGGTTTTTCCCAATCAGGGATAATTTTAGGGGCGAATTTTATCCCAGTGGGCTATTTTTCCATGTTTTTCTCCCAAAAAAGATTCGCCATTTTGCATTTTTTGAAGCCCTGTTTCACCCAATTATGATGGGGTAAAATTTTTTCACCCTAAAAATTGCCAAATTATTATATAAACGATATAAAATCCTTGGAAAATAAAAATATATTTTTTGAAAAATATCGCCAATCATTTTATAGTTGGAGTTTTAAGAATTGTTAATATTCGCCAACATTTATACACTTTTAAATAAGTATGGTTCCTTAAAATCATCCATGTTCCCAATTGGGTTTCCCAAGTGAAAAATACTTGTGTTATTGTTCTATTCTTTGTCTATCTTCTAGTGATCCTATTGATAAATCTAATTAAGTTCTACTACTATAATTTATAAGAAAATATAACACCTCCGGTGCTGCAATATTCCAAACCCCTTCTGACTCTGCGATATTAATATTCCTTGAATCATCCCCATCATTAGCATTCTGTCATCAACGTCATTGTTGGTGTCTCATGCGATGCTACAGGAAATGCCACTAGAAATATTTCCATGATGACATTTTAGATGTGCTGAAGTGCGCTATGTATTACTAGATCAACACTTGCAAAGGTTAAAGTGTGCCAAAGTTCTGTTGATATGTACCATTGTTGTGACATTTCATCCAACGTATGAACAAAAGCATGTACCCATTTCTCTTTCGGTCTTGACACCCATGCAGTATGACATGCAACCAGATGACCATTGGGGTCATTCTTTCCATCATACTTCTCGCATTGGTAGTGATCTATTTCCCCAAATCGAACTTCCATCAGTCTGCAACATATCGGCCAACTGTCGATCGAGTTCTTATGTGTCTCCCACCATCTTGCTAGAGTCGCCTTTAGTGCTTCCTCTAGTGCCAACGGTAGCTAAGTTTCTGATACTTTTTCTTCAAAATATTGTATAAAGTCAGTCACGTTGGGTATCCCTTCATATATCTCTAGTTTGATAACCTCCGTTGCGACCCAACGCTGTGACTGAGTGACTCACCCACATTTCTGGATCGTAGCCGATTCTACCAATTCTCCAGTGCATCGTTAGAATTTGATGATGCAGAGCTAGTACTTCGCCAGCCCAGCTACCATTTTGTGGTGGGATGGATGTAATCCTCAGATATATTATATGTGTGACCCCATCCTCCCATGACTTCCTCCTTTACTGGTTCAACATATCTTCTTCCTTCACTCAGATCCAATGGGGCAATAATCCGCATGTTGTGATTCTCAAAGGTCATCACTCTCTTCTTGAAGTTGATCACTGCTAGATTGTCATTAGCCCAACCAATCCCAAACAACATGGGATATGAGCTGCTTTCGTCGATGATTTCAATATCATCAAAGTATACATAATTCTTCATTCCTTCTACTTCGACGAGTAAGTGTCGTACTCATCCAATTGGCGACACGTTGGCTTGATTTTCCAGTCGCAGTTGTACAGGAGACCAAACAAACTATGGTTTTCCCATGTTTGCTTCATCAAGATGTTGACATTGGATCCTAGATTTAAGATGATAGAGTCCACATCATAGTCACCGATTTGGACATTCATTCTCATGTCCATTCCTGTTTTATTATTATGCAAAGAGTTCACAGCGTAGTCCTATTGTCCTTTCTCTTGTCGGTATAGTATACTGGCTATTACGTCTAGTGCATCAGTATATTTCGCTAATGACAAGAAAAATTATAAGAAACATTGAAATGTTCCAACCTGCCATGATGGTCCTACTACAAGTGTCAAATCAAAAGAAGTTGGCATTTCATAGATAGGAAACTTACCCTTATCCATTTTTATGACATATATTGCATCGAAGAATGTTTCTTTCTCAGCGTCAACATAAAATTTCACCTTCTTTCAAGCTGCCAATCAGATCTGTGGGAGTGGACCATCATCTCCCATTGTCGCGCCTCCTTGAGTTATGATTCCAACATTTGCAGGTTGAGTCCTAGGTTTTGCTGAAAATTTTCCTATGGTTGGTCCTTGATTCTGATTTTGAGGTTGGTTCACATCCTGGTTTACATTCTGCTTCACATTTTGGTTCTGTTTCTGTGGTGGTGGGACATTCTTCATTTTCCACTTCCCGATCAGTTGTGGACAATCTTCAATAATATGATCTACGACAATACAATAAGTACAATGTGATTGAAGGTTTGGGAAATCTCACTAATAATGTCCCAATACTCCACAATTATAGAATTTCATAGGTCTGTGACCTCGTCCCATACCTCCTCCTCAACCGAAGCCTCCATTTTGACCTCCTAGGAATCCTCCATGGAATCCTCCTTGTGGATAGTACTGTATTTGATTAAACTATTACTACTATTGATTAGGCACTGGTTGAATATACCATGGTTGGGTATACTGTGACTGTTGCGAATTATACTACATCTAATTGTACTGTGGCTGCAACGGAGTAAAATGTGGTGGCTGTTATGGTTGTGGCCTCTCCACCAGTCGGTGCTCTTCTCCTTTCATGAAATATGTATCCATTGTTTTTTCTTGGAGCAAGTCATATGCCCTACAATCCTTTTCTTCATGAGCGACTGATCGACAGAAATTGAAAAACATATTCGCTGGCTTCGACACAACCTTTTGGAGATATACACATTCCTCATGTCAATGTCCTTGAGTTTGATAGGTCCGACACCATGGTAAACTGCCTTGAATCAATGGATTAGGAGCACCAGTCTGTAAGTATTTGTGGAAATCTAGACATTGATCCTTATGATGTCCTTCTGTGAGGCATCGAGTACACCATACTTCTTCATGGATTTCCTTTCTCTTCTTGATATCCTGTAACTGAATCATCAAATTCACCAATTGCTATTGGATCTTATTCATTCCAACCTTTGTTTGGACAAATGGTGAAGTCTCCAGCTTCATTGCAATTTCCAAAGCCTCAGTTTATGTCACAATCTTCAGCTGCATTAAGGGAATTAAAATGTGTGGTACCAATATTGTGATGAACCATTCTTTGTGTTGAACGTCACTCATTCTGAAGCTAACTTTATCCATCAATGTCTTGAATCATTGATCAAAATCCCATACCGACTCATTTGGATATTGTTTTATTTTGTTCAACTTAGTAATGTACTACGACTCATATTTGGGTTTCTGGAATTCTTCGATAATTCTAGTCCTAATCTGTGCTAGTTTCTTCTGCTAAGACCTTGTCGGCACTTGTACAAACTTCATGTAGCAATCTAATGCTCAGCCTCAAAAGGTCATCGCAAGTTGTCCCTTCTTAATGTCTTCATCTTAGACTTGCTTCACAGTCCACACTACTTCACAGAGAAACCAATATTGCTCAGGATCTTCGGTCCTGCTCCCAAGGAACAAAGGTGTTTTTACATCATCACCCATCATTCCAGGCCTTCTTCCTGTGTTCGTTGATATGCTACTATTGCTTCGGTGGTAACACACTAGGAAGTCTTATGATGATCTAGTGTTTCTTCCTAAATGTGGCATAGTGCACAGAGGTGTAGGTACATTGTTGCTTTGGGTTGGCATTTCCTCGGACGTAGGCGTATCCTGATAATCTTGTTCATTGATGTAGGATCACTTATCCCCTTGTGATATTCTCTCAAATTTTCTTTTTCTGGTCACACCAGTACTCTCCTCAGTCCTATGCATCTTACATTGCTAGAACCTCATCTCACTTCATAGAATACCACACTCTTCCTCGACTTCCCTCACAGTCTCATTGTAAATCCCACCCATCTACCCTATATCATTCCATCCAACCCTCATACCTGTAGTACTCGTGACATCTGAACTCCAAGGATTTACTCATCAGAGTTCATTTTCAATATTCCCTTTTCGCAGATGAGCATCTTAATCCACAATTTCAAAGACAATAGAAACCTCCTCTTGGTCCCTGGAAGAATTCCCTTTCTGTGTCTCTATAGGATTTGACTTTGTCGATAGAAAACTCAGTGATATATCCTTCCAAAATGATGTCGAGCCACACTTCAACAACCCTTGATTCCTTGTTATCTACCCTTTTCATCTTCTTAATCAGCTTAGGGGTCCAGTAAGTAGGACCGCCTCCTTGGAAATTCCTTTTATGGAAAGTAAGCTATGCCAACCACTTGTACAAGATAATCAGAAACTCAATGAAGATATATTCATGGATATCAAAGTAGATGTGTCTTCCCAACCACTATTCTATTGTCATCCTATAGCTCTGGTTTTCTTCTACTACAAACTCTCAGGCCTTCTGATCGAACCGGTCCTAGATATCCAGTTTCGTTGGGTTCCACAACATGTCATTTTCTTCCTTGCACTTTGGTATCAACAATGAAACCATTTGTTGACACAGTTCAGCCGACAAGGGTTCACACACTATCGACATTGTTCGACGAAATCTCTCTAAACACTAACCTAGACAGGTTTTACCCTATCCAACAACATCTGTGAAGAAAATGCAGTCTCACCCATGATGGCTAAGGGAGGGATGCATGAAACACGTTTCCGCAAAAGGGAAGAGGACTTGCACACTTAGTCTCACTCTGTCGCAATACAACTCAGAGATTGAGGAAGGGGCTTAGCTTTATCATTTATCCAAACTATTCACCATCATTTGTACCATATATAGTATTGCAACATTTCATTATTAAAAAAAGAGGTCGACATGTAAGAATTCATTCATTGTTGGGCCTCATAACAGAAGGGAAGAATTCATATAGAATTATGCCTAAGTAGGAAAGAAGACAGTAAGGAAGAAGAAGGAGTTGTGACAGAAGAAACAAATCAAGGAAGAAGAGAAGGATGCTGTGAAAGAAGAAGGAAGATAAGGAGAAAGGTAAAGGGAAGGCATAGGACGAGGAAGCTATGCCAATTTTGTAAGCTACAATGGAAGGAAAGAGAAAGAGATGAGATGACATGGCAGAATATTCACAGAAGTAGGCATGTAGATAAGGTAACGGTCAAAAAGTGAAATTAAGGAAGAATGCTGAGAAAGAAGTAGCCCTTAGTGATTGTGGGTACGAGCTCAGCTAGAGCCGGCAGAAACCATACACATAGAGGCACTTTTGTAAGTTAGGGCGATAGCACCTTTTTGGTCATGTATTGCTAGAATAGGAAATACAACCTATATGCTGAAGATAGTAAGTCAGATGGGATAGAGCCTGAAGGTGATTATGTTAGCATCTGTATCAAGTCAGTATTAAGTTTGTAACAAGCATGTATGGGATTTATATCGAGTCTGTAACAAGGATATAAAAAGAGAAACCCAAGCTTTAAATGGGTTATCATGTTAGCTAGTTCTTATTTAGACGATTTTGAGCTAATTAGTTGATACCAGGGTATTTTTTTTAAGTAAGTGTCTAGACTTTTGGGAAAGAAGCTGGAGCTATACTAGAGGTAGATATTTTTGGTTAATGACTCTAGATTTCTTAGTACCCAAAAGGAGAACATTACAAATAAATCCAACTATTAAATCCAAAGAAAAAGACAAAAAGACAACCTCATACTATACTCTATGGCCCCATGAATATTCTTATATCCAGTGTTGTTGAGGATCATGTAGATATCCCAGTGAAAGCACTGCAACATCACCTTGAGAAGTGAATAAACTTTATGAATTGGCATCACAATATATCCTAACCATTTGTCCTTGTGTATACTCATTAGCTTGATGGAAAAAGGAACTTTGCTCATCCCATGGTGGATAGGATCCATGTGAAGCACCAACTATTGGATTGATCATCGTCTTTTGATTCTCCTTATTGTTCCACTTATACATGGCTCTAGGATGATCATGCTTGTCTATTACATCCTTGGCATCCACACTAAGATAATTTTTGTTGATAGGTCTCATATAGTGGTACATTTACGGTTTCTAGGGAATAGTGATTTTTGCAATCCCATTAAGCCAATTTCTTGAGTTTTGTTCAAAATTCCTAGAAAAGGTTTATGGATATCATAACCTACTTGATCATATGTTGTGAAATTATACAATATATCATCCTTTACCAACCATTAGATACTCAAAGTCATGTATTGATCCTTTTTACCATTATAGAGGACTATGTAAGTTAGGTTCCCAAATTCTTAAAGGGTGCTAGCTCAATGGAAGAGCGCCTGCCTTACAAGCAGGAGGTTGGTGGTTTGATTCCTCCATGTCCTAATGATATTATAATATCGATTAAAAACAACTAAATTAGTAACCAAAAAATAAGAGATAAGTGACCAAACAATGAGAGATAAGTGACCAAACAAAATGACCAAAATTTGTATATAAAATTACTAAAAGTGACTAAAATAGTGACCAAAAAATGAGAGATGTGAAGCTAGGAATTAAAAGGGATGCAACACGTAGTTGTAATAATGAAGCCAAACATGGCATTGATATGGTAGAAAAATAAGACACAAAACTAGGCATTAAAAAGGATGCAACACGTGGCGCTAATGATGAAGCCAAACATGGCGTTGATATGGTAGAAAAATAAGACGTTACGTTGGATGCAAAACATGGCGCTACATAGGAATCAAAATATGGTGCAACATTAGAAGAAACATTTGGCATCATTTTGGTAGCAAAACACGATGCAAAAAAGGAAGCAAAAATTGGTGCAAATTTGAAAGCGAAAAATGGCACATATTTGGAAGTAAAACATGGTGCAAAATGGGATGCTAAAGTGGTAGCACAAATGGATGCAATACTGAATTCTAATTTGGATGCTAACATGGTGCTATTAAGGATGAAAATATGGCCCTAACAGGGATGTCATTTAAGAAGAAAAATCAAACACTCACTAGGAAGCAAAATAAGATGTTATTTAGGAAGCAAACCTTGACGGTGTTTAAGAGGCAAAGTTGGACGCTATTCTAGAAAGCAAAAAAATAGAAGTTATTTTAGACGTCATAAAGGATGCTATCTAGGAAGCAAAAAAAGACGTTTTTTAGATGCTTTAAGTTTTGTCCATGTGTGTCCCATTTAGCGTCTAGTTTGACCACTCAATGTAAAAAAAGTTAACACTAAAAAGGGACGCTAAATGGGACGCTAATTCTAGGATTTGTTGTAGTGTAATCACATATGGACTCTTAAGGGTATCGTTAGCTTATGATTGAGTATTTTGGTGCCATTATGTGGCTTTAAGCAATTTGTAGGTGGCTTAAGACCTTGTGAATAATGTTCCAAGGAAAAATACCCCCTAAAGAAACCATTAAGGCATATAAATCCATGAACAATGCCTCGAGGCATGATGCATGACTTTGCAAGCATGTCCATGGCACTATGTATAAAATTTGATGACTTTTGGCGTTGGACATGGTGAGTGGAGGAGACTTGAATCTTGGGCCCTAAATGGATCTTCTAGAATTAAAGGGCTATGGAGGCTACCTCCACCAACCACGCATGACATCTTAAGTTATCATTGGTGTATGATATAGGATGTTGGTTTTATTAGGTAGCTTTGGGAAATATGTACATGTGTCAAGGACTTAGGAATTATGTTATGATTAAGAATACCATGCTCTTAGAACTAAAGAAACCATTGAAGCATCCAAATCCATTAAAAATTCCTCAAATCACCATGCATGACTTCACATAGGGATCAATGGTGATATGTACCTAAGTCTTGGGTACATAATGCCTTTGACATGTTCATACGAGGAGACCTCAACCTTAAGACCTAAAGTAATCTTCTAGCATTCCAAGGCTAAGAAGGTTGATTCCATTGAAAACATTGGCCTCTTGATTGCGATTAAGGTTGTTGATGCTATTATGTGATTTTGAGTAGTATTTACATGTCTTATGACCTTGAGAATGATGTTCCAAGGAATAAATCCATGCCTTTGGCCCTAAATATATCATTGAGTCATTTAGAGCCACAAACAATGCCTTGAATCACCATGCATGGTCTTGGGGACCTAGACATGGTCAAGAGAGGAGAGTTGAACCTCCATCCATAAAGGAATATTCTAGCCATATAGGGCTATGAATTTTTCTTCCACCAAGCACACATGTCCTCCTAAGGATGCCATTAGCCTATTATTGAGGATGTTGATGCCATTAGATGGTTTTGAGTATTATGTACATGTAGTATGGCCTTGGGAATGATCTTCCAAGGAAGATAGCCATGCCTTTGGCCCTAAAGAAATCATTAAGTCATTTATAGCCATGATAAATGCCTCAAATCACCATGCATGGCTTCGTATGGGTATCCACAACACGGGGGGCCTTAGAGATGGTCATTGGAGGAGACTTGAATATTAGGCCCTAAATGAATATTCGATCCATCTAGGTATAAGAATGTTTCCTCCACCACCACACATGGCCTACTAAGGGTATCATTGGCCTTTGATTTAGGATGTTAATTCCATTAGGTGGTTTTGAGTATAATTTAGGTGTCTTAGAGCCTTGGAAATGATGTTCCAAGGAAGAATGTCATGCCTTTTTCCATAAAGAAATCATTGAGGCATTAATAACCATGAATAATGCCTTAAAGAATGACATGTCTCCAAAAGGGTATCCCCAATACTATGTATTCAAGTTGGGGACTTGGTTCGTTGATCATGGTTAGTGGAGGAGACTTGCACCTTAATCCATAACAAAATATTGTAACCATCCATGGCTAAGGAGGCTTCCTTCACCAACCACACATGGCATCCTAAGTGTATCATTAGCCTATAATTGAGGATGTCAGTTCCATTAGGTGTTTTTGAGAAACATGTACATATCTCAGGGCCTTATTGTTAAGCCCTAAATGTTGGGCATGGTTTCCCCTACAGTGTGGTACTTTACCCACTATATGGTGGTGCATTACATATTACTAATGTAGGATCGGGTCTATTAGTTGTTATTGTTCACCCTTGTATCCTATATATAGGAAGGATATATTTTCATTAGAGTAAGCATTGTATATTTTCATGTATTGGGTACTCAATACATTGTGTAAGGAGGTTAATCCCTCAAAGATGATTTCTATTCATCTTGTTTTTTCATTATTAATGTGTGGAATACTCTCATATTTTCTATTTCTGCTCTATTTATACTGTTTTGGGGAGTTGGTTGCATAACATTTGGTATTAGAGCTCTTTCCTTGGGACAGGATTCTGCAAAATGAGTCATCTTGGAATTTTCACTAAATTTTTTTTATAAAAGAATTCATAGATAGAGGTTAAAACCCCACTTCTAAAATGGGCCTATGTATCTCCAGTATGAAATTATGATCCTAATCCATTACAATTTAGAAGATATTCGCAGAGGAACTGAGGGTTTTTCACTAGTCCACAACCTAGTCTAAAGCAAGTGTTTTGGTGAAAAAGGTCATATATGAGGCATCCAAGATCAAAATTGAGTGATAGATATTGCCTAAAAAATAATATCGACCAGGGTATCTATAACACCCCAGTTTTTGACCTTGTGGTATTTTGATTGTACATGATGAAAATATTGTATGGAATCATGGCGAGGAGCTCAAGGCCAAGGTCTTGCCATTAATTGATGTTTTGTGTATAGGTGATAAAGGTTGATGCCTACGGTTTATGATTCTAATTCAAGCACATTATATATATTTGTGAATATCATGTAAAATGAAAACTAATAAAAATACTAAAACTAGCTATGTGTCGCAACGTTAAAGAGGTGGGGGCATGATTTCACAAGGAATAGGGAGGGGGAATGTTTAACCTTGGGATATTTGGGGAAAGTCCATGTGTCAAAAGGAAAACCCCAAAAATGTAAGCCCATTCACCTCATGTGTTCATGTTTCATCTTCCCTCACATTGTGGGGAGTAGTGGGACGTTTGGATCATCCATCCTTCACGTTTTCAGTTTCTTTTTTTTCCTCATGGTGCATGTGTAGTCCATCATTGGACTCTCACCAAAATGATGTGATCCATTTATGATCTTTCCCTATTCCATTCTATGCATGTGCATTTTGCGTTCGCCAGTTTTGCAGAACTGTGTTTTGTTCTGGGTTGTTCATCTATTGTTACCATCCTGAGCGTTGTTGTGCAATGGTCTCCACTGTCAAAGAGTGAGTGGAAGCTTGTTTTGTTGTGTTAACAATGTGGTCTAATGTGTGTGTGTGTGTGTGTGTGTATATTTTCCTTTGTCTGAACTGGTTTGGAGTGGAATTGGATTTGAACTAGCTTGAGAAACCTAGTGTAGGAAGGAACCTCACAAATAGATCTAGAGGGGCTAGTTTTTCTTCTTTGCACTCCATGAACAACACTGGAAGAGAGCATAGCGTGAGGGACTGTGTAGTAGAGAAGGGAATGTTTCCTTGTGTTGGGTGTGTAGATTCTTTAGGAGCCAAGCCTGATCTAGTGCAGGTGTTTGCAGCTTGGTGGTTGAGCTCACTAGCTTAGCAATTCAAGTTTTTAGTTCCTTTACAGCCTGATAAACCCATTTGTTAATTGGATTGGTTGGTCCTTAATGAGAATGTTGTCTTGAATGATTGCAGTATGATAACAAAATAGTATATTGGCTTGTTTGTTTATATCCTTATAAACCCAACTGTGTTGGCTTGGCTGAGATTGGTTGTATTCTTAGCTATGTGTGAGCCTTCTAGTATCCCTTATTCCTTGTGGGAATCATGCCCAACTCGGGGGTGGCAGTGATGTAGAGAGATTGATGAGGACACTGGCCTATGGTTGGGTGGAATGTTGCAGTGACATAGATGGTTGTGGAACAACTTCTTTCAAAGATAAGTATCTCTGTGTTAATCACTACAAATTGTATTTGCTTCATGAAATATGATGAACCTGTTTAATGTGTTGAATTGATTCCACTGTATAATTGAAATTGTATGCATCTACGTATATTTTGTTCAATGCATTTTTAAATTAAGTTATGGTGCTTAGATGGTCACATTGGTGATGGAAGGTGTCCAATACTTCTGTTAGCAGGTTGAACATCCACAGAAATATCCTCCGCAACTTTCCTTTCAACAACTTACGGTATGCGTGATGTGGAAACAGACTTCTGTAAACTCTGTTCCCCACAAATTTTTCCTTCCACATGTAGGATGCAAGATGTGGGAATGTGGGGATGTGGGATGCAGCGTCATGATCTCTAATTCTGCAATTGATTATTTCCGCAATGGTCTATCCGCATGTGGGATATAGAATGCAAAATGTGAAATGCGGAATACAGGATGCGAGATGAGGGGCTGCAATTTTCATATTTCTTCGATTCTGTAGATTCAAGTTTTCTGCACCATTGACTCTTTCAGGATTGATTCTCCACCATTTATCTATTTCCAGATGTAGAACGGATCATGATCGACGATTCTCGTTGCGATTTTCTCTGTCGTTCGATCTCCTCTGAGATTTTTCTTCATAGGTTGTCAGATTGAGCACTGATAGAAGCATTTTATCTACTATTGTGGACGTTAGAGAATTTATACAGAGATGAATAGATTGAACTTCAACCATATGGATGTGCTTTCATCAAATGTGTGGGACTATGGTCGCATTTCTCTTGTGCGGCGGGAGGGGACATGACAACATGGTATCAGAGCTGCTGGTTGCAGCACTGGGGCCTAAATGGGCCAAGTTGAATAGTTAACAGAGCTCACATTGCAGCTTTGGGGCCTCAAAGGGTTCATGAGAAATCCACCTCTATGTTTAGAGAAATTCACCAAGTTTAGTAGGGATTGCAGGGGATCAAAAAGATGAAAAATGGCAACGTGTGTGTGCACCAGATTGCGCAAAAATGGAAAAGAACACCCAGGTTGTGATTTTCCATAGCTGCTAGTTGCAGAATTGGTATAAATGTGCCAAGGAAATTGGTTGCAGAAAGAAAACTACAACAAGAAAGAGTGTTATTTAGCAGAATTGCTAAACTTAGCCAACCCAATGAAATGCATCGTGACCGTGATCTGATCTTGACCGTTCATTCCTGCAATAAGCGGTTGTTAACTAATTTATTTTGATTTATGAGATTGTCTAACAAATGATGTTGTTAACAGATTTTGCAGAGTCATAGTGCAGACTGAAACGTTGGTCTTGGTCCGACCAAGAGGTTCAAAGAATATCATCGCCAAGAATATTAACAGCATGGATGATGCACGGGATCCCTATGGACACGGGGAAGATGCTATGGGGGATGTGGAGGACCACATTTGTGTAGGATTTTCCCACATGGGGAAGGGTATGTAAGTCCAGCTTATAATATCCAAGAAAATGAAACTGAAGCTGACGGGTACATGGAACATGAGAGTTCCCTAGATGCTACAACTACCATAAGAAGCTCGAGCGTAGAATTGTAGGGTTGCAAAGAAGAAAATAAAAGGATGATCAAGGAATTGGTAGAGAAAAGAAAGATGACTTCAGTCATGCTACAGAGTTTGGCAGACCTCCAAAGGCAGATAAAATTTTGGCATTATTTAACAGAGGTATAAGGAAGTAGGAGAAATTTCCATAAGAAAAAGGTGAAGCTTAACCCAAGGAAGAAAGGTTTTAAACCTTCTCACCTCCTGAAGCAGCAAAGGCATCCATCACAAGCTGAGATTGAGCCAGCCAGAGTGATGAGGGAAAATACCAAGAAACGACTCAAATGTTAGGGATGTGAAGGATCCCATCTGCACAGGAATTTTCCACTTGAGTATGGGAATGAAGGTCAAGTCCCTAGCACCCAAGAAGCTGAACTGTGGGTCATGAAGCAGGGATCATTCCTAAAATTTGTACAGTGTTAGAATACCACTAGGCATGTCATAACAAAACTATGGTGGAAGTTGAGGGTGATATTGTTGAACAGTCTGTTTCTATTTTGGTTGACCCTAGATCGACTCATAGCTATATCACCCCTATACTTGTTGAGATGTGCACTTTGAAGAATTCAAAGCATAGAATATCATGGTTAGTCTAACTAGCCACTGGAACTAAGAAGAAAGTCAATGAGGTTGTAAGGAAATGTCCATTGGTCATGGATGGGTTAGTCACTTGTGCAGATCTGAATGTTTTGCTAGATGGATCCTATGATATACTCATTGGGATGGATTGGACAGGAGCACTTAGAGTAAAACTAGATTTTTACAACAGGACTTTTGGGTACTTGGATGAAGAAGGAAACCTAAGGATCATGAAAGGCATTCCAAAAGTGATATCTAGAAGGAAGTATTCAGCAATGCAGTTGAAGAATTTCTATGGGGAAAGTTGCAGAGTGTATGCAACTCATGTTTTGGAGGTAGCAGAGAATGAATATCCTAGGTTGGAGGACCTTCATGTGTTGCAGGAATTCAAGAATGCTTTGCCTAATGAGATTCCAGGGCTTCCTCCAAAGAGTGACATCGATTTTATAATTGAACGTGTTCCATGTAAAGAACTGGTATCCAAGACATCCTATAGGGTGAGTACACCAAAAATGATAGAGTTGAAGGTGCAGCTGCAAGAGTTGTTGGAAAAGAGGTATGTCAAGAAAAGTGTGTCTCCTTGGGGAGCAACATTCCTAATTGTGAAAAATAAAGATCGTACACACAAGATGTGTATTGATTTCAGATCATTGAACAAAGTAACTATGAAGAACAAGTATCCTTTTCCTAGGATTGATGACCTATTTGATCAAATGCGAAGATCAAAGGTGTTTTCCAAGATTGACTTAAGGTCTGGTTACCAGCAGGTAAGGATCAAGGATGAAAATGTTCATAAGACAACCTTCAGAGCAAGATATGGATCTTATGATGTTTTAGTCGTATCATTTGGTTTCACAAATGCACCAGCCACATTCATGTGCCTCATGAATAATATTTTCAATAAGTATCTGGACAATTTTGTTCTTGTTTCCTTGATGGCATTTTTATTTATTCTAAGAATGAGGAAGAACATGTGGAACATTTGAGGATGACTTTGAAATTGCTCAGGAAGCATAAGTTGTATGTAGGTTTGAGAAAATGTGACTTCTATGAGGATACAATTAATTATTTGGGTCACCTTATCTCAGATAAAAAAATGTCTGGAGACCTTGAAAATATTGAGGCCATGATCAGTTGGCCTACTCGAAAAAAGTTAACAGATATAAGATCTTTTGTGGGACTTGCAGGGTATTGTAGGAAGCTCACTAAAGATTATTCTGTAGGAAAAGTGAAGCCTATGTATAGGCTGAGGAAGCCTGCATGTGAACTTGTAGTTCCATGAGGAAGGGGACCTTGTGTGTATGGGCATGCATACAAGGACTACCTGAAGACTTAAGTAGGATGACCTGAGCAGAGCAGCATGGTTGTGCCCAATGAAACCCAGGCAGGAAGCTGCCATGTGCCATGAGAAGGATCTCATGACTGAGAACAGATTTTGAAACTTCATATTGCAAGTTTTTTTGTTGATTATGGGAGACTATGATCTCCTGTTATGTTTTTGAATCATGCTAACAATGGATATGATTGTTTTTCATTGCTTGATGTTTGAAGGTTCTTGTTGAATAACTATTATTCTTTGATTTATTAAAAATTGTGCCAGGATGACATGTTGTATGTGGATGTCTAGGTTTTTGGAAGCATGCGTGAGTAAGGGATGAGTACTCCCCACTTGCAAAAGCCAAACACATGAGGATGGCCTCATGGTTGCAAAAAAAAAAACTGATTTTCTGCAAGAAGCAGGATTGTGAACTCATATTTTTATTTTTTAATATCAATGTTATTGATTGTTTGATATTTGGGAAATAATGTATGCATGAAATAGATTTGAGAATCCATGACTAAAATTTTATGATGACATCTCATGTAAACTGCATACTTGTATGCAAAGCGGGTGAGATTGTGAAAATATGCCTTGGAGTACCAAGCTTCTTAGAAGGATGTGTTTGGAATACATAAATCCTCGAAAGGATGTACTATGTGTACATGGTTCCTCGGAAGGATGTACTGGGATACATAACTTCTTAGAGGAATGTGCTTGGAATAGGTTTGAAAACCCATGATTGCAATTATTTTTATGATGACATCTCATATAAACTGCATGCTTGTATTTAACACGGGTGAGATGATGAGAACATGAACAGGGAATACATGGCTCCTTTGGAAGGATGTACTTGGGTACATAGCTTCTCCCCCCCTTCCAGCTAGGCACAAGTATGCATCACTGGGGAGGCCTAGGGTGTAAGACATCTGGTTAGACTTCTTTTCACACACATTCACGCCATAAGGGGACTGTCACGAGAGTGGGGGATCTGTGAAGAGAATAACCCCTAGGTATTATGACGTCTAGAAGGTAAGTGCCTGAGAATTGGTAAGCACTTGGAGGAGGTGTTGTGCCTTAAGCTAGAGCTATTATTGAGCACCCAGAGAGGTGTTGGGATCTGAAGTGGGTTTGATTGGATCTCGGCTGAGAGATGTTAATCAGATAAGTATTTGGTTTACTTATCAAACTTTTGTTGTTATTGAATTTCTTTAAATATACATGATCATATGATGCATCCATGGCTTTGGAAATCTTGTTATAGATTGCATCCTATAGGAATGAATATGACATATGAATTAAATTCATTATGGTGTTCGGAAAGGAAGCACCTGAGCTTGATAAGAAGCTAGAGGAGGTGCAGAATCTTGAACAAAACTACTATTGAAGCACCTGAAGACATGTTGGGCTCAAGAATAGAGTTGTGAGAACTTGGTTGAGAGGTATTTTCAGGTGATCTGAGCCTTGCATAAATGTGGCTACCCTTTAATGCACCCCCAGGTGTGGGGTGGGGGCAGGGTTGTGAGTGCCATGGTTGTACAAAGCCAAGTCAGATACATGTGGAACCAAAAGGAGCCACTTATGTAGTGTTGGGTGTTTTATTGTCTTAATTAATTCACCAAATATTTAATTATCGACCGAGTTTTGTAAACTTAAAGTTAACACAAAATATATGCTAAGGTAGAAGGGTTCCTAAGGTGCCGTGGAAATATTTTAACAAAGAGATCGAAAGAAATTTCAAAATAAAAAACCAAGTCAAACTCCAGAAATCCAACTACTAAGGTAATTATATTGGGAAAAGACCACTAGATTAGAGCACTATCAATCTATAATACTCTACTCTGTAAACAATAACTAGAAAGATATATGTAAACTATTCTAAGAAAGTAAACTAATCTTTATAGTGAAACCTATTAATTAATTATTCAGCTTCTTAATCAAGGAATTAGGAAGGCTATAAACAAATTTAGAACTCTAACTATATGAAAACAAAAGATTATATTATTTGAGGCAGTATTACAATTACTTAATATACCTAAGAAATTCAAAAACTAACCTATACATGCGATTGAAAAATATACAATAATTAAACTAAATCATCTAGTTCCATTCTCCTTGAGGATTATGAGGATATGCATTCATTGTGATCGGAACTGGAGAAGGAGATGTATCAAAATGGCTTTCAAAAGAAACAAAGAAACTGAATCGAATTAAGTCTAATTTAACTTCTACAAATAGGTGTAAACTAAGAGTGTCCAATTACAAGTAATAGTAAACATTGTGATTTATGTTCTACCCATAAGAGAATGTTATCAAGAACTAATTTATTAATCAAGAAACAAGACTATTTTAACAATTACTTTGAAGTTGGAGGTATACTAATCTCGTATGAAACAAATATAAGGAAATAAAATATAGTTTAGAAGCAAGTAGAAAACTTAATAAATATATTTACTTGAAAATAGTTTATAATTTAAAAGCAGGTGAAAACCTAATAAAGATATCTTATTTTCTAGATCAAACCTGTTCTATGAACATCTTTAGTAACGATGAAGTAAGGATGATAAATCTTATGCTAGAAATTATGACCATATTATAAAGAACTAATGTGCCTTTTAGATAATAGAATTAGTAAATTTAATTCTAAATTCAATCTAAAGAAGAATGAAGTAAACTAAACTACGGATGTTGTTGACAAATTTCATAGCAACAATGAATAAAGAAATCAGAGGCAGAAGAAACACAATTCAAGAATAAACTAAGATAAAAGGAACGACAGATAAGAGTAGTTATGGAACTTAATGGATACTTTAGGTGGTTTGAAGTGAGGTCCTAATTACACATATATGACTACAGTTCAATTACAAAAGGTAATACATTTTAAAAACCAGGAAAAGTGAACTTGATACAATAAAAAAAAATAGGGAATATTAAAGTCTGAGTGAAGGTCCGGATGGCAGTATAGACAGACAGTCCAAATGGCAGTCTGAATGCAGAAAAGAAGTGTAAATTACAAAATAGATAACCTAGATGATCCTAACATCAGCTGATTTATGAATATGAGATTGTAATGTAGAAAAAACAGTAACTAAGCTTATCTAACAATTGAAACAACAAAAGAATAACTTGTGCTAATCTATAGTTAAGAAGAGAGATTATTTCCTATTGTTTAATGAGACAAACAAAAACATGACAGAAGTTAATCTTCAGCTAAACAGGAATTGATAGAGTTGAATATAACTACAAAATAAACCTAAGGTATTAAACTAATTAAACTCTATCTGATTGCAAATACAAAACCTAGAAACAAGCTGAAAATAAGACTGAATGACTATGCGTAACTAGTCACTTTTAATTTTGAAAATGGAAACTATGTTAACACCACAATGTAAATTGTATTAACCACAGTAAACACACATTACAAAAGATGAGGAAATAAACAAAATCAATTTACAGAAGAATTAAACTACCTACATAAACTGGAAATACAAATTACTTATCTACAAAAAGGGATAAAAAAAATACAAATGGAGATCTCTGGTTGTTTAGGGGCCCTTCTCAGCAATCATGGGTTGCCCTTGGGTCAATATACCACTCACGAAAACAAAGACATAAATTCATATCTGAAGATAGAACTTATATTAAATTCAAAACAGAGTTTACATAATTTCTTTTCTAATGACGTCGAACTAACTCGACTCTCGTATGGAGACGGCTTTATATAATTTTACATGGATGAGTAGGTCGAACCTTTCAGTGGTCACCTGCTCCACAAATAGAAAATCATTAACTGCTAACAAACAACTGTGTAATAATTTGCGACAATGCACATCCGTCTTCCTAATCCTTTTGTGTGTTGGTTATCCTTGCGTGGGCTGTAGGTGTAAGGATCTGCATTAATGTGGGCATAGAGCACGGTGTCAAGTCGAGAGGACAGGATCCCAAGTCTTCTAGAGAAAATAATCTCATACCAGCAGAACCCATGGCTAACAAATCAACAAAAGCTGTTATGTGCTTTAAACGCTTGAGAATAATCCAACTAACCGGGTGCGGGTTAATCGAAGGGATGAATGACAAGTTGGATGCAACTATGCGTGTTTGGTTCAAATGCATGTCCACATGATGGAGGCTCATTTAGAAACCATAGTCTGTGTGTCACCAGATGACGTAGGTCTACCCATTCTCTAGAAACTGTCACATCCTTTAACATACTTGGCAGCATCCTTAAAAATGCTTGGCCAGTAATATCCAAAGTGCAACACTTTGTATGCTATCTACTTATCCGAAACGTGTCCTCCACATGGTCCATCATGGCATGCATGGAGGATTTCTATTAATTCTGATTTTTTGGAGAGGGAATACCAACAATTACTTCTATTTTGGCAGGTTCTACCTTGATCCCTTATGAAGAGACATGATTCCCCAATACTATGCCTTCTGTTAATAACATTTTACATTTTTCATGGCTAAGGGCTAGTTTTGTCTCTTGACATCGAATTTGGACCTTCTCAATATTAGCAAGAGCCTCTTGGAAGGTATTACCATAAGTTGTACAATCATCCATGTACACCTCTACGCATTCATGTATAAGATTAGCAAAAACTCCTAAGATTGCACGCTGAAAAGTGGCAGGTGCGTTACATAAGCCAAATGGAAAAAATCTATAGGAATATGTCCCCCAAGGGCATGTAAAAGTAGTCTTATCTTGATCCTTAGGTACTGTCAAAATCTGATTGTATATACTATACCCATCGAGAAAGGAAAAGTATTGCTTGTCAAACAGGGTATCTAGCACTTGATCGATAAAGGGCAAAGGAAAGTAGTCTTTAAGAGTAGCCTTATTTAGGTACCGGAAATCAACACAAATACACCATTTCCCTGTGACTTTATTTGGGACTACCACTAGAGGAGAAACCCATTTACTGTCTGATATTGGGTAGATGAAACCAACATTAAGGAGTTTCCGCAACTCTTCTTTAACTATGTCCTTCAAAGCAGGATTCATCCTCCTCTGTAGCTTCCTTACAGGTGGTATGTTTGCATACATGTAAATATGTTGAATACAAGCGTCAGGGTGTATACCCTTCATATCAGTGTATTCCCATGCAAATGCTCCTGCTTGTTTTTTAAGGACCTTGAGCAACTACTCTTGTTGATTTTCCCTTAACCTTGCATTTATATGTAAAAATATTTCAGGACCAACTTCACAAGGTATGGTATAGGGTAATGTATGCTCTTCAATTGAAAAGACACATGGTGTCTCCACAAGTGTTGAGAGGGCCATATTTTTTTGAAACTCATCTCCAAAAATTTGATTAAATTGAGCAAAAGACTGAGGAAAATATATACAAGTTGTTGAGGAAACAAATTGGTTTAACGCATTCTCAGTAGTATGCTCCTGAAGTGCCAAGGAGTAATCACTAGGAAGGGAAAGGTCGTCGAAGTTCTCATCCCCAAAAGAATAGTCTAACCACCACAAGTTTTCAGTGACTGGATATGCTGGGGGGTATAAAACGAGTCTCTATGTGGACAACCCATTCGAAATATTCATTTCCCCATCCCTACATCCAATAAAGGAGTTAGCAGTGGCTAACCATGGTATTCCCAGAATAATAGGATGTCCTTTGGAAGGATCCTTTGATTATATGACCATAAATTCACTGGGGTATTCCCATGAATCCACTGATGCAATAATATCATCCACCACTCCAACAGGTTTTACTATGGTACGGTCTGCTAGTTCTACGATTGAAGGGGTTGGTCGAAGAAATTGTCCCAACTGGAAAACTTCTAAGACTGCGGTGGTCACCATATTAATAGCAGATCCTAAATCGATAAGTGTATTTTCTATGCAAACATTATTTACAATAACAGTTACTATTGGGCTCCCCAAATTTGTATATTTTGCAACCCGATACTGGTATGTCATACACTCAAACATCTCACCTATAGCATGAATCGTGAGGGGGTCTCTCTATTTCTTACCTGGGCGTTTAATGCATGAATCGTGAGGGGGTCTCTCTAGTTCCTTTATTACCTTGTTGTAAATTGGTATATCCTTAATAGCTTGTAATAGAGGAATTTTGACATGGATATTTTTTAGTTCATTTAAACTGTCATACTCGAGAAAAATTACAGGTTTTTCTATGCTAGTCGTTCTAGAAATGGAGGGATTATTTGTTCCTAAGTTGGTTCTGGCTAAGGATGGGTATGTGCTAGAATATTTGGAATATCCACATCCTACAAAATAGCATCATTCATGATCTCATTAGGGTTTTCTTTGTATTCATTCTCCTCACGAATGACAACTGATGACTTGGATTTGTCATTCACCACTCTTCCATATCGTAATTGTATCTCGTGTATGGGTACAGTCAAAATAACATAGGATGGAAGAGTTTTCAACTCAATGTTGTTGAGAGCTTGAGTTGACTTATTATTTGGGTTAGGTATCGGTTGTACGGGAACAACAGGATTTGAACCAGAAATCCAACAATAGAATCCGACGTCATCCAACATTTTGCATGGATGTGTCAGATAGCAATTAATCATCAGAATGTTGATAACAGAATATTTATAGAGCCGTTGAATATCTGACACAAGTGAGTCGAATTTTCAACCCTGGTAGTGTCGGGGAACCGACACTACCAAGGTCGGATCGTCGACGTCTGCGAAAGCAACAATGGCGAATATCCAACACTGACACGTCGGATATCTGATGGGGAACCGACACTACCAAGGCAATTTGTCGACGTCTGCGAAAGAAAAACTGGCGGTTATTCGACACTGATGCGTCGGATATCTGACGGGCGGTTTATAAAAAAAAATATAATAGATAATACTATGTAATAAGAAATTACTCGTTTTCATTTTGGACAGTTTGTTCAAAGGTTTTTGTGAATTGGGAGTAGGTCCGGTAGACATGGCAGACAACTCTGTTGACCTGTGGCAGCAAGAGCTCAACATCTTCTCCTCACCGGAAATTACCTGTATACTGTCCCCGGACACAGTGCAGAACACGCTAGAAAATTTGACAGCTGGAAGCAAGGGCAGGGTTTTGGTTTCTCCGTAAAATGAAGAGATCAGGGTTCCAGTTTCTTTTCCAGATGAAGAGCTGCTAGGTGTGCTCGCAGCACGACCATTGAACCCGGCCTTAGGAGGAGGCTCGTACTCATTATTCCAACTTCAGAGCACAACTGTAGCAACCGTTTTCATCGAACTTCCCTAGGCGGAACCACAAGGAACCCCAAACAAGGAAATCGATCCTTTAGTGTCACAGGGAGCATGCATAGGAGAAGCCGCTGAACAATTGAACTCCAGGAAATGAAATAATCAGTGTTTAAATCCTTCTAGAAGAGATTTTGACATAAATTGTGGAGTCCAGTGCACCATGGAAGAAGCAATGGAGATGGATGGCTTAACCTTGATCAGGAAAATTAGAGGAAGAAACCCCACCCTGGGGAAAATGAAGGAATGGGCTAGGAAAAATTGGATAGGGCTTGAAGATGAAGGCCCATTTATTAATTCACTTGCAAATGGATGGTTCATCTTCCTGTTCAGATGCAGAGAGGATGCAAACCTCATACACAGTAGAGTCTGGACATATGGGAAAACCCCATTTCAGCTAAAGCAGTGGACCTCCTTGTTCAATGCGGAAACAGAGCAACTGGATACAATACAAGTCCAGGTTCACCTGCCAGGACTACCATTGGAATTCTGGAACCCGGCCTGGCTTAGTGAAATCAGGAATGAGCTGGGGACTTTCATTGAAGCAGACCTCTCATTTCAGCAGACGAAAATAAAAAAGGTAGCTAGGATCCTAGTCTCTTTGAACATCAGAACCAGTCTTCCTGAAGCCTTTAATTTTGTATGGAAAAACAAGCAAAAAAGACAGCTGTTGGACTATGAAGGGCTCCTGTTTCGATGCCACAAATGTCATGAAACAAGACATTTGGAAAGAAACTTCCCAAACTGTGTTCCCTCAACAACTGGAAGAAGGAAGTGGGTTAGGTGAACAGAGGCCCCGAGCTCCAAAGAAACTGATCCGAACACAGCTTCAGGCAAAAATCCTCTCAGGTCGGAGGGCACAGAACAACCATTGGATCAACTGGAAAGAGCGGGAGCAGTAGCAACAGAAGGGCCTCCTCAACAAACGGAACAACATCCGATCACGTCTCCCCCATTGGGTATGAACACTTCTTCCCTTAGAAATCAATTGAATGATTTATCTTTGAATGACTCGCCCACCCCTTCCACCATAAAAAATGACTCACCCACTCATTTTTCCTCTATCCGTTTCCACCTTTGTTCAAGGGACGTTCCAATCCCTCAAAAACCAAAAATCCCTACAAAAGGACTAGGGGTAAATTCCAGGATCACATCCAAAGGGAAAGGGAGAGGAAGACCATCTCACCTCTCTACGACCTAGAGCATGGCCCTCAGGGATTAGGCAAGTGGCAAACAAACAACCATTTTCAGGGCGCTTAGAGCGGTGCAAACCCCAGATGGGGTTCCCAAATGAAATTTGTCTCCCTAAACTACAGGGGTCTGGTAAGCACCCAGAAAAAGCTTTCCCTAAAAAGGATGATGGAGGTTCTATCACCAGAAGTCATCCTTCCACAAGAAACAATGGGTCAAGAGCTGGAAGTTGAAAGTAGTTTAACATCACTTCTTCCGCAATACTCTTTCACAGCGTAAAGTGCCATAGGCCACTCTGGAGGTCTAGCAATTGGATGGAATAAAACAAGCATTCGGGGCACAAACTCAGGAGGTGCATACTTATATCTAAATCAAAGTCATTTTTTTCAAATTTCTTTGGGCCTGCGAACTGGAACCAACAGCTATGCAGAACTCATGACATTGAAATTACTTCTCTGTTTTGCCAATGAAAGAAATTGCAGACAGTTACAAGTATATGGTGACTCAATGGTGGTTATAAAGTGGATGAATAAGATACAGAAATGTAGAACTGCTTCTTTAGATGCATTATTTGAAGACACAACCCATTCTCTCTCATTCTTTGAATCAATCTCTTTCACTCATGTTTACAGGGAGCGAAATAAGGAGGCAGACAGGCTCTCAAAGAAGGGTCTGACATTGCAATGGGGTGAATGGAAAATTTTGGAAACACAAGACTCCAAGGCCACAGAATATCCACACAGGCCTTTTGTAAATCCATCACTCTAAAACTTTTTGTAAATTTGAAATATATTTTTGAAAGCATAGCACAAAATCATTCTTTTATGAATGGATGCTTTACTGAATTGTTTCCTGATTTTTTTTCTTCCATTGACTAAATTAATGTTTTAATGAATGAGTTAATGAATGGTTTTTTCAGCTGTTGAATGATTGAATGGTTTAATGAATGTTTTAAAGAATTCTTTAATGAAACCATTTTTCAACTATTGAGTGAAATAATTTGCATTGTAGATGCATTGTTATTTGCTTTGTGAAATAGTGAAATAAATTGTTATTTGCAAGTAT